>CM019919.1:11077066-11122974 GCA_009764595.1 Geothlypis trichas | reverse complement strand
GAGCAAAGCGATGCGGGGAAAGTCCCCAGTGACCGGTAAAATTCCCTTTTCCAATCAGACGTGCTGTCCATTCTCCCCTCCCCACTGGCTCGGACTGCCTGAGCCGCCCCTAAATCCCACAGGGCTGCCGTAAAGGGCGTTAATTGTTCCCGTAGGATAAATTTGATAATTCAGCGAGGACTGCTGCCTTGGTCAAGCTAAGCACGGATCGCAGGATCCACCCAGCGCAGCCTGGCAGGGATCGGGGGTGATGGATGGCCCGAATGGCCGCAGGATGACGTGAACGCCTCTATCCATCTTTCCGTGCCGGGCCCGGGCTCGGAGCGCACCGGCTGCGAGGATGGGCCCGGCTCGGGGGGCAGCTGGCGGGAGCGCACGGAGCCCGCACGGACGTGGCAGCGAGCCCGGGGCCGGGGCCGGCTGAGCCAGCGGCATTCCCGCCGTGCTCCGCCTCCAATTCCCCACCTGGGACACGGGAGGACCCTCCCCTCCCTCCCTCCCGTGCCATGACAAACTGGGAGCGCTGTCCCCTCTCCACGAGGCCCATCAATAAATCCGGGCCTATTTCTCGCTGGCACAGAGAGTTTCCCACCCCAGCAGGTCAAAAAGGATAAATCTGCTGTAAAAAAACCCCACATAGCCGGGCTGCCTCCCAGCCTGTGTCACTGCACACTGCCGCTCCTGCCCCTCATGGCATTTTTGCCCTTTCCCAGGGTAAATTTGGGGTGCGGTGTCTGGGCCTGGGCTCTCCATCCTCTCCCCAAACGGGATTTGCAGCAGCTTCCATCCTCAAGCAGAGGTTTTCCAAGGTTGCTCCCCCCCTGTGCTGGAATTCCCACTCACCCCTGCCCACACAATCTTTTTGCTGGTTATTTTGGCAGAAGAGGGCCAAGGCGCTGGGCTCCTTAGCAGCCCCTCCATCCCCAGGGGCAGGACTCGCCTGGGGGCTGGGATTGCAGTGCAGCCCCCACGTCCTGCCTCAGCCCAAGGGCACCCTCCCCAGCCACAGCCTGGGTGACAGCAGGCCTTGGGCGAAGCCAGAGGCCCCTTCCAACCTTCTGTGGAATACTTTAGAAACCCCTGTACTTCCAGAGAGAGTGAAATAAAGGTTTGCTCCTTCCCTGCCCCAGCCCTCTGTCCAGGTGGGGGATGCAGATGTGATTTTCAGCCCTCCCGTCACTCACAAGACACTTTGAAAGGGCTGGAAAGGAAAATTTCTGCCTGTGGAAACGTCTGCCCAGGAGATTTCTTCCCGGTCTCAGAGCTGTGTGTGGACATGAACCCAGGCTCTTTCCCTGCCTGTTCTCTCCCTCTGCCATCCCAGCGGTGCAGGAGGAGCCTGTTGTGGGCAGCAGTTCTGTGCCCAGTTTGTGCTGTCAGTGCCCTCCGTGCCAGCTGAGCCCCAGAACAAAATATCTCTCTGCCCAATCCCTCCATCAGTGTCTAAACTCCAGTCTGCACTGAAACCAGCGGTGCACAAAACACTGCCATAAAGTCACATCCAAGTAGAGCTGAGTCTCCTCCATTCCCGTCAGAATGTTATTTGATATCTCCCAAAAGATCACAGGATTTTCCCCTCCCCACCATTGATTCCCTGTTTTCTGCTGATCCTAAATCAAACTCTCACTCTGTGGGGCTGAGCCCCTCCGTGCCACCGGTCCCTCTGCTGCTGCCTGGGGTGGAGTCGGGAGCGGAGTCCCCGTTCCGTTCCCTCCCAGAGCTCCACGCTGCCCTGGCTGAGAGCAGGAAAAGCCTCCCGGTCTCCTTATCAGTCCCCAGGGCATCCTAATCCCCTTATAAACGCAATCCATTACACAGATATCTCTTTAAAAGCCCGCCTGTCACTCCAGCCAGCCCCGTCCCGGCTCTCCGGGCTCTCTGGAGCGTGGTCAGCGGGGATGAGCCTGCGGCGGGCAGAGCCGGGATTGCTGCGGCTGCGGGTGCGGCCTGTCCCTGTCCGTGTCCCTGTCCCTGTCCCTGTCCCTGTCCCTGTCCCTGTCCGTGTCCCTGTCCCTGTCCCTGTCCCTGTCCCTGTCCCTGTCATGTCCGTGTCCCTGTCCATGTCCGTGTCCCTGTCTGTGTCCCTGTCCCCTCCGTGTCCGTGTCTGTGTTCCTGTCCCTGTCCCTGTCCACGTCCCTCTCCTCTCCCTCTCCCGTCCCTGTCCCTGTCCCTGTCCCTGTCCCTGTCCCTGTCCCTGTCCCTGTCCCTGTCCCTGTCCCTGTCCACGTCCCTCTCCCTCCTCCCGTCCCTGTCCCTGACCCTGTCCCTGTCCACGTCCCTCTCCTTCTCCCGTCCCTGTCCCTGTCCCTGTCCCCTGTCCCTAACCCTGATCCCTGCTCAGACACGGTGCCAGTTCCTGTCCCGCCGCGCAGCAGAGCCAGCCCGAGCCATGCCCGCTCTGTGCCAGCCCGGGCCGTGCCCGCTCTGTGCCAGCCCGGGCCGTGCCCGCTCCGTGCCAGCCCGGGCCGTGCCCGCTCTGTGCCAGCCCGGGCCGTGCCCGCTCCGTGGGGAGCAGCGGGGATCTGGCAGGGACGCTCGGGACGGGAGCTCGGCCCATGCAGAGCCAACGCTCCCTGCTGCTCGCAGCGGCAGAGGCCAAGCGGCAGCCGCGGCCCCGGAGGCGCCCTGGGGACAGAGCAGATGTGGCTGTGCCACCGCCCGGCCCTGAGCCCTCTGCACCGGCTGATCCTGCAGCGAATCCCTCCCTGCTCTCCTCAGAACCGGGGGGATCTGTTCGGTGGCACCACGAACGTGCTGCAGATGAACCATCCTGTGAACCCCCTGTGCTGGGCACGCAGCCCTGCCTGGGCTCCTGTGCCACAGCTCTCCAGGATAAGGTGGGTGTTGGATCTGTTGGGTCCTGGGGCTGCTTTGGGGTTTTTTTGCTGTTTGACAGCAACAAGTGGCCAAATGCCCCACAGCCCCTGCGATGCCAGGCAGGCACCCAGGCTGCTCCAGCCATCCTCACCCACGATCTCCTCTGCCCTGGATGTCCCCCAGGACAAAACTGGCGGGGAAAAACTCAATACAGAGCCCTGAAATGCTCCAGGAAACCCTCAATAAAACTCTGCTTGCACAGCCCAGCTACAGAAGGGTCACGGACAGGATGGGAGCTGTGAAGGAGCTTGAGGTGGGTGATCAATCAGGGTAGAGAAAAGAAATCACCTAAATTTAATAAGAGACACCAGGAACTCCTTGGAATGAAATCCCGGAGTCCCATAAAAAGCACAAGAGCCTCCAAAACCACTGCCAAAAAGCTGGGTGTCACAAAAGGGAGGCAGGAGAGACCAAGGGCCAAAAAGGCATCAACCCTCCGTGGCCACAAAAATCCATCTCCTATCCCTGAGCTTGAAGGGGAGATAAATCAAGAATATCGAGACAAATTCGTGTTTCCGACTGCTCCCAGACAGAAATCCCAGAATCCCGGGAGTGCTTTTACAGGCACTGGGGATTCCAGAGCCCTCGGGTGCTTTTTGCTCCATCCCTGGAGAGCAGCACGTCCCCCCGGGCAGGCACAGGGGGTTTGCGAGGCGGAGGACAGCGGAGGCTGAATAGGATGACAAGATTTGGCCCAGAAAGAGGAGGGCAGAGATTAGCCGTGGACAAGCTCAAGGGAAGGCAAGTGTCCAACCCGGAGTGCCAAGCCTGGTTTTGTTTTAGCCTTAACTGCGCTTTTTTGTTTGTTTGTTGTTGGTGTAAAACCTTTCTGTTGGAAATCAGTTTAACTTTAAGCTTCCTGAGAATAAAAGCCTGTGAGAAAGCTCTGCCCATGCGAGGCTCCCTTGGGAGGCTACAATGGGAGCCTCAGCAGCTCCTGGGCCCGGATTTCTATGGCTACAGCACCCATCTGCCCAGCAATACAGCCACCCCTGCTCTGTGCTTGCCCACGCAGCACAATCCATGGGAGCTGCCCCAGGCGGGGCTGGAAAGGGCCTGGGGCTCCCTGGATGGCACCTGGAGCCACGAGGAGCCCAGCCTTGCCAGGGTCTGCTCCAGCTGCTGCTGGAGCTGCCCCAGCTGCCGTCTCCTGAGCACAAGGATGCTGCAGTAATGCTTCGTGTCCTTCTCAACCCAAATCCGAAGGGCTTTACAGAGCCTCCCTTGGCTCCCTTTACATGGGGAAATTGAAGCCCAAGAGAAACCAGATCTCAGAAATTATGATCATTCCTGTTATCATCGGCAGGTAATGGGCAGCACCAGCACAGAGCAGCTCCAGAATGTGCCTGAGAACCCTGAAAACCCTGAGAACCCTGAGAACCCTGAGAACCAGCTGGGAATCCTGAGAACCCTGAGAACCCTGAGAACCAGCTGGGAACCCTGAGAACCCTGAGAACCAGCTGGGAATCCTGGCTGGATCCAGCCACAGGCAGAGCTGGCTTGTGCTGCCAGATCCAGGCACCAGCACCTGCCTCAGGTGGACAAGGAGGTTACACTGTGGGGACCCTCTGTGGGACCCTGGGACCCTCTGTGGGACCCTGGGGACCCTCTGTGGGACCCTGAGACCCTCTGTGGGACCCTGGGGATCCTGTTCTGGCACTCTGAGGATTCTCTATGGGACCCTGGGGTGCTGCAGGTGCAGCCTGGGGTCCTGCTCAGAGCCCTCTGCCCAGGCTGGGAGTATGCCTGTCTCTCCAAGCATGAAGGGATGGATGTTTGTAACCTTCCCAACCCTCTGGAGCAGCCGTGGCCATGAGCAGGGTGGGCACGGGGACACTCAGACTCCTTTTCTCCTCACAGAGGGGTCTGCAAAGCCACCTTGTTCCTCTGCCTGACCCATCCCACCAGGGAACTGGGGGAGCAGTGGATGTGCCCCTGTGTCACCAGGTCCCTGCCAGCCCTGCCAGTCCCACCCACACTCCCCAGTGCTGCGGCCAGAGCCTCTGTCCCTCTGTCCTGTCCCTCTGTCCTGTCCATCTCTCCCTCTGTCCCTCTGTCCCACTCAGGATAAACCGTTGGCAAAGCCCTGAACCAGCACGGGAGAGGAGCAGGCAGAAAGGACATCTTCCACCAGCCCAGCCCTTCCTGGCCACTGGGAGCCACTGGGAGCCCCTGGTGGCCCAGGCCTGGCCCTGGCTCCCTGCTCTGCCCACTCGGGGGTGCCTGGACCCCGCACACAGGCTCTGTCTCACAAGTGATTCCTGCAGGGCCTGGCCAGTGGGACAGAGCCAAAGCCACCGCCAAGGCTCCTTCTTCCACTTAGAGGCCAAGCAGAATGGGAGGGAATCCTCTCATGAGGCTCCCCAGTACCCCTCTGTGCCAGCCTGGGGAAAATGGTCACAGACAGGATGGGAACTGGGAGAGCTTTGGAGGTGGAGGTGATTAATGCAGGGTAAAGGAAAAGGATAACCTGAATTAAAAAGGGACACCAGGAACTCCCCGCATGAAACCCCTCCCGTCCCTCTGAGGGAGCAGGGCTGTGTGGGAGGATCTGATTTCCCTGGCTGTGCTCAGGGTGGAGAGGCCCCGTTTGCTATTTCAGCAATCACTGCCCTGCAAATGCCTCCCTGCAGCACCACGGAGGTGCCAAGAGCCCAGGTTTGGCTGGAGGAAGTTTTGCACTGGGAGTGTTTGGTGGGCGCTCCTCTCAGAGTCCCTGGTCAGCTCCTTGTCGGAGGTGAAGTTTCCTTTCCGCTGCATAGGAACTCGCTGGGAAATCGCAGTGACAGGAGACACATCCCAGCCTGGGAACCCTCGGGCAGCGCGGCAGAGCCCGCCCAGCGCCAGGCTCCCGGTGCTGCCCGTGCCAAATCCCCTATCTGGGAGCACAATGTGTTTCCTTTCTCGCCCTGCGCTCGCTCCCGGCTTTGTTAAACGCTCTCGAGGCGGCGCCGAGGGCCAAAGCCCGGCACCTGCAGCCAGGCTGACGTCAGGAACACCTGCAGGCGCCGGGAGCATCCCCTGGCTCGTGGGGAGCGGCGCTGGGGCTCCAGAGCCGCGCAGGAACGGAGTCTGGAGCTCTCCGAGCGCCTGTCAGCGGGATGCAGCCCGGGCTCGGCCAGCAGCGCCTTGTCCAGGCAGAGGCGAAGGTGCAAAGCGAAGGGAGAGTGCTGGTCCGGCTCATTCCCAGCACTCTGAACCACACCGTGGCTCTGGAGAAATTGTGGGATGGTGCAAGTTGTACTTTAGTGGTGTTTATTTCTGGAATGGTGCATTTTAGTGATGTTAAATCTGGTCAAAGACCCTGCCTGCGTTTTTCTGCGTCCACACGAGCTCACCAGCAGCTGAGCTCTGACAGAGCTTCACTTCAGACCTTTCCCAGCTGCAATTCCTCTCCTGGGGGAGCTGGAAGCTGCATCAGGACGAGCTGGGCTGGAGAAGGGGGTTTGGGCTGGAGCAGCGCTGAGCAAAGAGGCAGCCCAGGGGCGCTGGGGAGAGGCAGGATGGAGAACAGACCTCCGAGCTCTTCTCCAAGCCCAGTCCTCCCTGGAGCCCTCGCAGGCGCCCGGCCAAAGCCGGACCGCGAGGCCGAGCTCTACGTGGAGCAGTTACTTGCCAGGTAAAGCTGATGGGAACCTGAGGCTGCGGAAGCTCTGCAGGAGCAGATCCCTGGAGAACATCCCCTTGGGACAAGCCCTGAACTCTCCATGTGCAATGCTGGGGTCTCGCAAGGAGCTCTACAGAAAAATTCGATCTGGCTGGTGAAAAGGGTTCCCATGGGAAATTTTGACTTTCTGTCAGAAACTCCAGAGCATTTCTGACTCGGCCCCAAATAGCATGAATAGGAACAAAGATTCAGTTTTGGCAGGGGGAATGGGCTTACCAAAGAAAACTCCCAAATTTTTAAGCAAAGCAGACACATTCTATCATTTTTCTCTTTGGATAAAAAGAAAGAGAAAAATAAAACTCCCAGCGATTTTCCAGAAAGGAAAAAAGTAAATTCAGCGAAAAAAAACCACCAAACCAAAACCCAAAAAACGCAACCAGTTCTCCCAGCGCTCCTCGATGCAAACTCAGCTGATTTGCCTGACGCCCCTTTCGCCCAGCACGGCCGCTCTGGTGCCCTGAGCAGCCTGGAAGGAGCCTCGGGCGAGCGGCGGCTCCGGCAGCAGCTCCCGCTCGTTCCCCGGCCCTGCCCCGCAGGCGGCTCCCTGACCCGGGCCTGACTTTCTCTCGGGATTTGGGAGAGAAACCAGGGTGGGCCGACGGTCATGAGCGAGTGGGTGGGAGTTGAATGGGGTTATTGTGATCTTTATCTGGGGGGATTATTCCAGGCGGTGTGGGCTTGGCAGGGCAGCGCGGGGTTTTGGCCGTGCCCGGTTTTACAGACTGATAGGTGCGGCCCCAGGGAAGGAGCGGCGGGACCGGGCTGCGGAAAATTGTTTTACGGTAGCTTCATCCTTGCAAAACATTCACTTCCCAGAAAAGCCGGTGGAAAAGGAAAAAACAGAGCGAGTTTCGTTTGCAGTAGTCTGACGCGGCCAGGAGCGCACATGGTCTGAAATGCAAAGCCTGGCATAAAAGTGACATTTTTTACTGGAAACTGGGAACTTGCTTCCCTTTTATTGGAAATACATTGGAAGGGAGAAGGATGGTAGGAGCACGGCGCCAGCTCAATAACTGAATAGAAGCGTTTTCAGGAGAGTTTGGGAATCCTGCAGAGGAGACCGGGGGTCCGATAGCACCTCGAGACCGCGCTGAGATTTACGGCATCGCTGATAGCCGTGACTCTGCAGGCAGGGAGCGGGGCTGAGGCTGGGACAGCCGGACCCCTCCTGCCCCCCGGCCTCGCTGCCGGGCAGGAGACAGCGCTGGGATGGAAGCGACACGCGGAGCTCCGTCCCCGAGCGCTGCCGGGCAGCGGGACCCGCGGGACGGCGGAAAAGCGAACCCGGAGCTGAACCCGGTAACATCCGAGCCCCTCCCGGCCGCTTCTCCCGTCCCGACGAGATCCGAGCATCGCCCCGAGGCTGCCGGGACCCCGGAGCCGCCCCCGCGTGTGCCCCGGTGCCACCGGGCCCCCCTCCCCGCCAGATAACCCGGCTCGGCCGTGCCTTCCTGCTGAAGACGCCGGCGAAGAAATTGCGCTCTGTGCAAGGCACACATCTGATTGTGATTTGGGGAAAAAAAAATAAAAAATGAAAAGAAGGGAAAGAAAACAAAAAAAAAAAAAAAAAGAAAAAAGAAAAAAAAAAGGCGGCCAACCCCGGCAGCTCGGCGAGGGATTTTTCCTATAGTCGGAGCTGCAAATATTTTGGAAGACGGGGCCGTGTTTTCCGTGTAAACAAGGCGGCGGCGGCGGCGGGGCTGGGGCTGCGCTCCGCGGGCCCGGGGGATCCCGGCGAGGGCAGAGGAGCCCAGGTCGGACCATCCCGACCCGGGGCCGGGTCCCCACGGGCACACGGCTGAGCACCGGCCCCGAAACCGCGAGGAGAGCAGCGGCAGCGAGCGGGGATCCCGCTGGGAAGCGGGGGTGGAAGATCGGAGGGAGCGTTCGGCGGGATGTGTGGGACTCTCGGGGAAGAACTGCCCAAGCCCTTAACCCTTGTGCACCTCGGCACAGGCGAGGGACACCCCGTCTCCGCCCGGGACAGCCGGCACGGCGCGTTTCTCGCTCCAGATGGAACGAACCGGCTGCTGCCCGGTTCTCATTTGGCCCCGAGGCTCCTTCAAGTCCCCGCCGCCGCCTCCCAGGGCCGCCCGCACCTCCCGAGGATGCCGGGACCGGAGCTGCGGGCTTTGCCCGGCTTCCCTGCCCTGCTCCCGGCCGCCTTCGCTCTCCGGAAAGGGCCAGAGCCCGTCCCGGTGCTGGTGCCGGTACCGCCCGGACGCGGAGCCTCTCGGGCTGGGGGCGGCTCCGAGCCCGGGTCCCGGGGAGGAGAGCGGGGCTGCTGCGAGCTCCGCAGGGCCGGGCGCTGCGGGCCCCCCGGGCGGGACCTGCGCGGGACGGGAGCCCCTGCCCGGCCAGCCAGGGCCCCTTCCCGCTCCTCCGGACACCCACGGCGTTTTCCCGGAATCCTGAACGCTCCTTATCCCCTCTCCTGAGCTCCTTGGTTTTTCCTGCCTCGCGTTTCCGAGCTCCCCTTGCTCTGCTCATCGGAGTTCCCCGCTAACCCCGTCCTGCGGCGCCGGGTGCCTCCGGTGTCCCCGTCCCACGGCCCCGCGGCTCTCGGTACCCCCTGCCCCAAATCCCTGTGCCTTGCCCGGTGGTCTCAGGCTCCCCGTGCCCGCCGTTTCTCACCGGAAGAGTCCCTCGGTGTTGTCACCAGCGGGCTCCCGAGTACCTCAGTGTCCCCTGCCTTGAGCTGCCGGGCGCCTCAGTGTCCCATGCCCTGCGTTCCCCAGTGCCTTCACATCCCCCCTCCGCGCTCCGAGGGCCCTCGGTGTCCCGGCCTCACCCCTACGCTCTCCGGTACTTCAGTGTCCTCCTCCTGTTCCGTTCTCCGTGTCCCTGCTTGTCCCCGTGCTGCTTGGCGTGTCCCTGGATGTCCCCGTGCCTTTCTCTGCCGTCCCCCGCGGCTCCTTCGCTCAGCCCTCCCTCCGCCTCCCCTCCGGGGACCTCCGCGCCCCGTCCCCGTCCTCCTCCCGCCGTGTCCGCGCCCGCGGCCGGGACTCACCCACGCACTCGTTGGCCTCCCGGGCCGTCGCTCGCTGCCAGGGCCGGTCGTAGTGGAAGGGCTTGCAGCGGTCGCACTCGGGGCCGGCCGTGTTGTGCTTGCAGTCGCACACCAAGCTGTCGTCGCGGTCCCGGACGCAGCGCGACGCGTGCCCGTTGCACTTGCAGCGCCCGCCGACCTGCAGGTCGGACACGGCGTAGAAGTAGGAGTCGCGGGCCAGCTCGGAGTCGTCCTCGCTCTCGTCGCCGAAGGTGTGCAGGCGGCTGAAGGTCACCCTGATGTCGGTGGCCGTCACCCAGTCCTGCAGCACGGGCGAGTTGTCGAAGTCGTGGGCGGTGGGGCGGCCGTCCAGGGTGCTGAAGGCGATGAGGCCGCCGGAGAGGGGCCGCACGTCGGTGTGCGAGTCGGTGCACACCGCCTCCTGCTCGTTCTGCTTCGTGATGGCGGCGCGGCTCGGCTTGTTGTACATCTTGCGGCACTGCGTGGAGTAGAACTGGAAAGGCACCCAGGTCTTGCCGTAGTCCATGGACTTGTGGATGGCCATGGACTCGGGGCGCGGCGAGCAGAACTGCAGGCTGACGTAGGTCACCTCGAATTTCTTGCCGAGGGACAGGGTGAGGGTGACGTTGTGGGGATACTGGACGTAGCTGTCGGACTGCCAGCAGGTCAGGTTGTGCGGGTTGTTGAGGTCGGTGAGGAAGGAGGGCGGGTGGGCGCGCTTGGGGTCGGAGGCGTTGCAGAGGTGGCAGGTGCGGACCTGCTCCTCGCCCTTCTCCGTCACCACGCAGTACCGCGACGGCGGCTTCCCGCAGGTGCTGGACACCTTCACCTCCTTCCCGAAGGCCGAGTTGACGAAGTCGGGGATGCAGCGGCGGGGCAGCCCGTGCTCGTCGTAGCAGGGGTCGGGCTGGGCGCTCTGCACGGCGAACATGCTCACGCCGTGGTAGCCGCCGCGCAGGGGCTGCGCCAGCCACGCCGCCGCCAGCAGCAGGGCCAGCGGCGCCTCCGCTCCCCTCCGCGCCATCCTGCGCGACCTCCGCGCGGCGCGGGCACGGCGGGCCGGGGGACACGGGGCGCGCCGGGAGCCGCCGCTCGACCGCGCCGCTCCGCGGGGCACCTCGGCCGGGGACGCGGTGCGGCGGCTCAGGGAGCCCGGAGCATCGCCCGCCCCGCGGCCAGCCCCGCGGAGAAAGGGGAGACCGCGACGGCGGCGGCACCACAAAAGTGGGGCTGGCGGCGGGGCTGGGTCCCGCCTGCCTCCCGCCCCGGCCCTCGCACGGAGAATGACTGGCGGTCCCAGCCCCCGCCGCGTTTGAGGTCATGCTAAAGGAGTGACATCGCGCTCAAGGAACAGAACAACGACATCCACTGGCGGCTCAGCCAGAGACGCGCGCAGGCCTCGGGGAGGGCGGGGGGGATGGGAGTGGGACGGAGCCCGCCTCGACACCGAGGAGATGGGCGCGGGGCTCCCGAGCCGCCCCGAGGAGCCGGGCGAGGGTCCTTGCGCTCCCCCCGCTCCCCGTGCCCCCGACGGGGCTGGGGGAGCCGGGGCCGCCCGCGCCCTGCAGCTGGGGATGCTCCGGGGGAGTGGAGCGGGAAGGGGGGAAGCGGCCCGGAGGAGCCCCACGCCCACCTGTGGGGACGCCGGGGGGATCGGGACGGAGACGTGTCCCACCCGGTCCCTGCTGGCTTCCCCTGTCCCCCGGGCCAGACGGGGACTGGCCCCTGAGCTGGATCGGAAGGGACACCGGCCCGAGCGGGCCCCCGCAGCCCTGGGACAGGAAAGCCGGGGAAATTTAACGGGGGGAAGCACAGCACGGGAAACTGCTGGGCCTGGCGACCCCGGGCAGGTGGTTTTAGGGGGCTGGTCCCGAGGGAGAGGAGCAGTCTCTCTATCACAGCCCTGGGACAGAGTGGGCACAAGGGCTGCCTGGCGCCTCTTGCCGCCCCCACCTCGCTCTGCAGTCCGTCGGCTCCCCGTTAAGGCGAGGAAGGGGTTAAAGGGCGGCACTTGTCCCGCATCAGGCCCAGCCCAGCCCCGCTCTCCCCTTCCCACCCACCCGGACCCCCGGTGCCGAGGGGCCGCCCCCGACGGCCGCTGCCCCCGGACCCACTCGGGCTCCGCTGCGATCCCGACCGGGGGCGCAGCCCGGGGGACGGTACCGACACCCCGAGAGAGCCCCGGGAGGGAGCGGAGCTTCCCCGCCTCGGCTCCCGGGCCGCCGTGCTCGCCCCCCTTCCCTCCCTCTTTGATTAAAAGGGCACTTTTATTTTCCAACGGAGGTGCCCTCTCTCGGAGCGCTGCCCACGCCGTGTCACTCAAGCGGCCGGGCCCTGGCACGGTGGCTCGGTTCCCTCCCCGGAGAGCGGCGGCGGGGCGGCCCGAGGGGCCGGGGGCTGCCCGGGGCAGCGGCGAGCCCCGGGCCGGCCTCCGCCCCCTCCCCTCCGCCCGCCCCTCTCCCTCTTTGAATTCCTTGCCACCGAGCTGAATAAAAGTGGTTGTTGTAAATGAATTAGTGCCTGATTAATCTGCTCCCGGGCCTGCTAGCCCAGCGGGGCGTCTTTGGCAATGCAACCGCCTTCCCTGCAGGGCAGCGGGGCTCCGCAGCCTCCCTGCCCCCATCGCTCCCCCCGGACCCCCCCAGCCGCCCCCCAGCCCCGCCGCTCCCGGGATTTGTTAACTCTTCCCCGGGAAACGGCCCCTACGTCCCGCTCCGGCGCCTCCATCGCCGAGGGAAGAGGAGGAGGAAAGCGGGGATGGGGTTGGGGATGGGGATGGGGATGGGGATGGGGATGGGGATGGGCCGAGGCTGGGGGAGGTCCGGTCCCTCTGGTCCCCCGCGGTCCCCCCAGGGACTCGGCCGCAGTCCGGCACACCCGGGACACTCACGGACGGTCCCGGGATCCCCCAGCCCCGGAGAAAGCTTTGACCTCACTCCTGAACCGCGGGCCTGGTTGCAGAATTGGGATGGGAGGTGTGCTCCCGTCCAGCTCTGGGAGGGCACCTCAAGGACGGAGGGGGATAATTTGGACTAAGCTGTCCCGGGCCGTGGGGGCCAGGCCGGAACAGAGGCCCGGGGAAGCCTCGGGACATCTCCGGCCGTGCGGGCGGCCGGGAGACACCGGGGACGGGAATCCGCAGCCCGGAGCCGCCGGTTCGGCCCACAGACCCTGCAGGTGCCCGCTATCAGCATCTCTCTCGGCGTTTGCGATCCCCCGCTTTACTCGCCCGGCTCTTTTCCTTCGGCCCCGCGTGTCCGGAGCAGCGGCCGCCGCGGGTTCCCTGTCCGGCCGTGTCCGGAATGTGCCAGGGCGGGACAGGGACGGGAGACAGCTCCTGTGCCCGGAGGGACTCGCGGGCCCCGCTCGGGACGCAGCAGGTGCCGCTGCCGGGACCCTCGGTGCGGGTTTGGCTCCGCTCGCTCCGGACGCTCCCGGACCCTCTCGCCGGGCCGGCCGCGGGCCGGGAATGCCCCAGGGCGCAGGGCTGGGCTGAAATCTCAGCGTTTCTTTAAAATCCACGAGGGTTTCTAAAGGTTCGCACGGCCACCCCTCAAAGCCCACACGGTCCTTCACCGTCTCACAGCAAAAATTGGGGTGAATGTAAGGAAAGCTGGCCCCGCGGAACTGCCCGCAAAGCCGAGGTGCTGCCTAATCCCATTAGCAGGGTGTTAATTTAACAACCTCCCGGCGCTGCCGTGCGCGGGCTCCGCGCTGCCCGCCGGCGCTCCCGGGGCTGCGGCTCTCGCCTCCCTCCTGCCCTTCTCGCTGGGTTTATTCGGCGTTTCTCAACCCCTGGGGTTTGTAATGGCTCTTGCGGTCATTAACGTGATTTACTGAGGCTTTCTCCTCTAATTACCTCGCCCTCGAGCTATTAAATGCATGTAAGCAGCTCGGCGGGGACCGAGGCTGTCGGGCCCGACTCTGACGGGCCCTTCGGGGCCGGGGCCCGGGGCTGTCCCGGGCGGATGGAACGGGAGATGCTCGGAGAACCAGGCCGTGCCCTTCACGGATCGCCCCCCAGCTCGAATTTGATTTTTCTGTCATGAAGCACCAGCCAGTCCCGGCTCTGTCCTGCCTCGGGAGGGGACGGATCCTTGCCCAGGTCAGCCCCGGTGAGATGCCGAAGCATCTCCGGTACCAGCACCGGGGCAGGAACACTGCTGGTACCAGCACCGAGGAGTACCGGACTGCTGGGACCAGCACGGAGCATCTCCGGCGCCTACACCGGGAATTAAACACAGCTGGGACCACACCGAGGCATCATCCCCGGTCCCCCGATCCCTGCCCGGGAGCGCGGCCGGCCCAGGTGCGGGCCCGGGGGCCGAGTCGTGCCGGGCCGGGCCGGGACAGAGCGGAGCGTCCCCGTTTGGCCCGGGAGAAGCCCCGGGGCCGGAGAACCGGGAAGGGTTTTGATTCCAGCCGCCCCGGGGACAGCGGGAAAGGCGGCCCCGGCGCTCGGAGCCTGTTTTAAAAGTCAAATGGCTTCGGGCGCCGGAGCTCGTCCTCCTCGCCGGGAACAATGCGCTGCTGCTCGCCCACCTCCCCCTGCACCGCCCGGGCTCGGAGAAGGGAGGGGGAGCCCGAGCGGCTCCTCTGCTCCGCGGCTCTCGGGGGGCCGTTCCCCGGCGGGACCGGGAGCTGGCTGGAAAAGCAGAGAAGACCCGGGTTGAAATAATCAGGAGCGATTTATTCCCCTGGAGTGACAGTTCTTTTGAGCAGTTGCCGAATGGCAGTTTCTGTCTTTCTGAAAGCTTTTCTTCCAGATTCTGTTCAGATTAGGCTGGGGAGATGAATGAGGCCATTATCCAGCCAGTAGCTATTCTGAAATGCCAAATTAATTACCAAGGGCTAAATCAAGGGCGATGGGGGCTGGAGGGGAGAGGGGGGCGGCGGTTTGAGGTGTGAAAATATCTCCGCGATCTTTTTAAACACGGGCACGGCGGGCGGCCCGGGCTGCTCTCCTCGAACCCCCCAAACTTCGCTCGGGGGCAGCGGCTGCCGGAGCCGGGCGGAGCGACGGAGGAGGATAGGCCGCGGGTCCCGCTCCGGTTCCCCTGGCCCGGCTCCGGCACCGCTGCCCCGTCCCTCACTTCCAGCGGGCTGCACGTGGGGCTGAACCGGGCTGAAGCGGGGCCGAGGCCGCTTGTGCCGCTCACGGCTCCGGCGGCCCCTCCGGCTCTCCCCGCTCCCCATCGCGGGGACTCTCCTTCACCCCCGCCCCGGTCTCGCAGCGCAGGGAGCAGCGGCCCCGCTGTCCCAGACCCGTTTGCAGAGGTTTATCGGCAGCTGAGCCGCCACAGAGCCAGCCCGGCCAATTCCCGCAGCTCCGAAGGGTCACCTCGGGGATGCGGGAATGATCAGCAGGTCGCGTCTGTGCCATGAGGGAGGGAAGGGAAGGGCGAGGGATTGCGCAGGGATGCTGATCCATAACTCGGTTAGCTCGGCTTGGAGGGTCACAGAAACGCCGCGGAGAAAGGGGAGAAAGGTTCCGAGGGAATTAGGGAAAAAGGCACCGCTGGCTCTTCCCGGACTGATGTCTCTCTGCCAGCACAGATGACAACACTTGCACATGACATTTAATCCTCTACCCTAAAGCTCTGTGGCTCCCGGCAGGCAGTTATTGTTATTATTGTCGCTCTAATATTTACGCTTTGCTCCCAAACAAGTGTAATTTCCCCCATCGCTTTGTAGCTCTTTGGCCCCTAATCCAGTTTTCTCTTCAGTTCCCCGGAGACCACACCTCTGGCTCCTCTCATTCATGGGGAGGAAAAAAAAAAAAAAAAGAGAATGGAAGGAATTTTTCATTAAAAAGTAACCGTTTAGGAAACGGCGGGTCAAGCCTGACTCAGTTTTGGACATGGGGCTGATGCTGAATCCGCTGCAAATGCTCACGGTCAGCGAGGCACATCCCGGCTCAGCCTGGGCAGCAGAGCCAGGCAGGACTTTCCTCGCACTAGACAGTCCCTGCAAACGAGGAATAAGCACCGAGGAGATTTCCCAGGGGCTGAGAAGTGGGCTGGAGAAGGAATCAAGCCTTTAATGTAAATTGGCCGTGGCTGGCGGAGACCACTGAACACTGGGCTATTCAGCATCTCTGTGAACCTCTAATGATCAACTCGGTTTTCAATTATACACCCACAATTGCCACCAAGTGAGATAAGCCTCCGGAATACTATATTTCCTCTTGCAAAATGTTTTCTTAGGGCGGGCGGGCTGGGAAGCTCAGTGAGCAATATTTGATTTATTTTCAGCGGAGCTGCGGGACACCCAGCAGCCAGGAGAGCTCCCGGCTGGCCCCAGGAGGAGCCAGGATTGTCCGGAGCGGCTCAGGCACTACCGGCAGCTCGCAGGTGGATCCAGCCTCTGCAGCTCACAGATTTTCCAGGAAAACAGGGGCGATCCTGGGTGGCAGCGCTGTCAAACCCTTTGATTTATTTGTGTGCTTCCCTACAGAAACAACGGCTTCGTTTGGGTGGGTGCAGATGGAGCACAACACAAACCAGGCAGCTTAGGCTGGGAAACGCTGCCGGGGGCTCACCCAGGGAAAAACGGGTCCAGGACCAGAGCAGACCCCCCAGACCCCAGCTCCTCCTGCCCCCCGAACAAGGGCACCCGAAGCCGTTTGACTTTTAAAACATGCTCCTACATTTGGAAGCTGCTTCCAAGTCCAAATCACTGTTCTGAGAAATACATGACAGGGATGGGACAAGAGGGACTTGGTGACCCCACAGCAACGTCCTGAGCTCCAGGGGAAAGAAATACCCGAACGAACGGGGAGCTCGGACACTGGGAATGCCCTGGCACAGCTGGAGAAAGCTCCCTGCTCTGAACTGATGGAGGCCTGCGGGACCCCCTGCACTGCTGGAGGGAACATCCCCGCGTGTTTCTGCAGCCCCAGTTTCAGGGATCTGCAGGGCTCTGCTGCCAGGCTGAGGTGTGGGAGAAGTGGGTTGAAGGAAACAGATTTGAGGTTGGAGAAGGCAGATTTCTGTATAAATATTGCCGGGGATCTGTGTGGAGAGGAGGGGATGGGGACATCCAGTTTATTCAGTAAAATGTTTAATTCAGAGAGACTTCACCGAGGTTTTGGCGCCACTCTGCAGATCTTATTTTCAGATTATCAAAGCACCTGCCTGGCTCTGCTGCCCAGTTGTGCCGACTGATGTCACTCCATGTGGGAGATTTTTGGCTCTGGCACAAGAAAGTGGCCCAAGCAGAGATTTTCTGTCTCGATCACAGATTTACACGGGACCTGTGGAAGGTCGTGGAGCTGAGACCCTGATCTCAGCGGGCATGTTCCTCCCTGTGAGAAGGAATTCGATCTCCTTAAGCAGGTGTGAGCTAAAGGTGGAACCTGGGCTGGGCTTCCAGGGGAGAGGGAGGGAGGGAGTGTGGCAGAGGCTGGGGCCAGGGCAGGCAGGGCTGGGTGCATTTCAGCTACCTAAGGAGCGGGATTACTGAAACACGGATCCCCAGAGCCTCTGGATGGCCAGCTCTCGGGAATTCCCTTCGCCAGACAATTATCTCCTCTCCAGCATTCCCTCCGCAGGGACAAGTGGGCTCCGACTGCAGCTGGGGCAGTCCCGGGCAGGCTCTGCCTCAGCATTGCGATGAAGGGGCCGTTTTGTTGCTTTCTTTGTTTAGAAGTAATAAAAAGAAATATATTTCAGAAAGTATCCTATTCCCTGAGAGAAGGAGTGGGGATTTACGGGGCTTGAGCCAGCAGAGCTGGGGCAGGGCAAAGGGGGTCATGCACAGCCCCATCCAGGGTTTGGGTTTGCGTCTTCCTTAAGGGAAGCGTCCTCTGGAATCAGACAGCGCACGGAGAGTGCTGGGGCCTTCCTGGCACCCCAAAATCAGGGAGCTGGGAGCGAGCCCTGGCCCAGCCCTGGGCAGAGCCCTGCTATCTTTCCAGGACTTTCCGCAGGGCGCTGCACGGCGTTCGGGCTCCTTTTGGCAGCCATCCTAACCTAATTATAATGAAGGATGCATTAAGCGGGGATGAAGTGGCCCTCGAGTGGTTCCAACCCTCTATAGGAGCTCGGGGAGAGGCGGCGGGAACAGCTCTGGCCGGGTTTGGGGATGGGCCCGCAGCTCCATGGGGGAATCTTCCCGTGCCCCTTCCCGGGACACGGAGCCCCCATCCCGCCCCATGCTAGGGCTGGGCTCAGTCAGAGCCACCCCTGCCAGTGCTGGGCTCAGTCAGAGCCACCCCTGCCTGTGCTGGGCTCACTCAGAGCCACCCCCATTAATGCGAGGCTCAGTCAGAGCCACCCCTGCCGGGTCTGGGCTCACTCAGAACCATTCCTGCCTGTGCTGAGCTCACTCAGAGCCAACCCTGCCGGGTCTGGGCTCACTCAGAGCCACGCCTGTCAATGCTGGGCTCACTCAGAGCTACCCCCTCCGGTGCTGGGCCGAGCTCCGCGGTTCTGTCCCGGGCTCTGTCCGTCCTTCCAGCCGTCACCGGTGCCATTCATTAACCGGCGCGGTGCCCGTGCCAGGCCAGGGGGCACGGCCGGACCTGAGCGAGCAGAGCCCAAAGCCCCGGCCCATCCCCTTTGTACCCGGGGGTCCGCACCGCCCCCAGCCCAGCCGGGACCCCCGGCCCGCTCCGGCCCGGCCCCGCGGCTGCTCGCGGGCTGGCTGGAGCCCTGGGCAGCGCTGGTTCCCCGGCGGAATTCCTCGCTGTCCCCTCCTGCTCAGCGGCACCGCCGCCTGCCTGGAGGCCGAACCCGCCGTGCCCGAGCCCCGGAATGCCGGAGCAGAGGGCACGGGAAGCGCGAAGGGACGGGGATGGAGCGGGGTGGGAGAATGGAGCGAACGGAGCGCTCCGGGTCAGCCTCAGTTTCCCCGCACATGGAGCAGAGAGCGCTGCTCGCGCCTGGGGAAAGCTCAGGAGGGAGGAAAGGCAAGCTCCGAGCTTCAGCCGGGGCGGCTGCAGGTCCCACCAGTGCCCACCTGGGCACCTCCCCGTGTCCTGCCCGCCCTGCTGTCCCACAGGAGGATTGAGGATGGGCCGCTCCAGCCCGGCTCTGTCCTGCTTCCAGCCCGGCTCTGTCTGCTTCCAGCCCGGCTCTCTCCTTCTTCCAGCCCGGCTCTGTCCTGCTTCCAGCCCGGCTCTGTCCTGCTTCCAGCCCGGCTCTCTCCTTCTTCCAGCCTCTTTTACTTGTCTTGGGCGAGACTTTGTCCCATTTTTCCCATTTACCCGAGGGTGAGATAAACCCAGTCCACAAACGCCGTGCTCTCCTCACGGCTGATGCGGGCACAGCATTCGGGACGCCGAGTTTGTCACCTGGCCAAGGTAAAGCGTTCCTCTCCCGGCTCAGCTTGTCCCAAGGATCATCTGCTGCGCATTTGCGCGGGGCGATTACTCTCGCTTAAAGCGAGCCGGGAAAAAGGAAATTCGCGGGGAGAAGCGATCCACAGGAGCTCATCCCGAGGCCCTGCTGCCATCTGCTGGGGTCCCCGCGCCGGGCCGGGATGGAGACGGGACTGGTCCTGTCCGGGGCAGGGACCCTTCAGGAAGGGGAAGGGGAAGGAGACGGGATCCCCGTCCTTGTTTTTGAGGCCCCGGCCCTTTCCCGCTGCGGCCCCATTTAGGAGCAAAGCCCCAAACAGCCCCAAGTGTTCCCAGGTGAGGATCTTTGCTGTCCCTTGCTCCTCTGGGATGTCCCTTGCTGAAGTATTTCAGCCCCTGAGGGGTGCAAGACTCTGGTTTCTGCTCAGAATTTCAGATTTACACCTGGTTTACACCTTGGCCATCATAAAATGTGCACCCAAAAGCGGAGGGGCGGTGGCAGTGAGGGGTGGGACACGGCTGGGCGGTGCTGCCTCGGTGCCCTGGTGGCTCTGCTGGGTGACAGGGCTGTGACAGGGGAAGGACAACAAACTGCTCTGGCCTCACCGCCCTGAGCGCTGCCAGCTCCACCTCTGGGCGTGTGGGGCTGCCCGGGGACGTGTCCAGCTGTCCCCAGGCCTGGGGGCGGCCCAGGAGCTCCAGGAATTGCCCAGATTTATTCCTTTTTGCTCAGATTTATTCCTTTTTTGCCCAGCTTATTCAGCGCCATCAGGAGCTGAAGCGAGTCCTGGTGTGGGCACAGCCGAGCTGGCAGTGCCCAGACTGAGCTCCTGTGGGCACAGTTGAGATGGCAGTGCCCAGACTGAGCTCCTGTGGGCACAGCCGAAGTGGAAGTGCCCAGACTGAGCTCCTGTGGGCACAGCCGTGCTGGTAGTGCCCAGATTGAGCTCCTGTGGGCACAGCTGAGCTGGCAGTGCCCAGACTGAGCTCCTATGGGCACAGCCGAGCTGGCAGTGCTCAGACTGAGCTCCTATGGGCACAGCCGAGCTGGCAGTGCCCATATTGAGCTCCCGGTGCCCGGCTGGATTGCTGAGGAGCTCACAGGAGCTGTGCTGCTTTGGGAAGTGAAGGTGCTGCCAGCTCTGGAGACTGAGGTGGATGAGGGTCACCACAGCCACAGACAGCACGGTACCCACAGGATTTCAGCGCTCACATCGTCCCTGGGCTGAGCCGGGGGTGCTGCCAGAGGCAGAGCACTCCTGGCCGGTGTTTTCCAGGGATTCAGTGCCCAGCCGAGCTGCCCCTGGGGAATGCTGAGCCCGCTCCATCCGTGCAGTTCTCCGGCAGGACACGGGGTGGAAACCTCAGCCCGCGGGAGAGACGCTCCCGGCCCGGCTTTCCCAGCGCTCTGCCCCTTGCCGGGGCTGCCCGCGCCCCGCCTGGCCCCGGACTCGGATCCGGGCAGGAACCCGGGCAGGAATGCCCTGCTGAGCAGCGAGCAGAGCGCTCCGGCCTCGGCTGAACGCCGCCCGAAGGAGGAGCCGGGCTGAGCGCAGAGCTGGGAGTGCCGGCAGCCCCAGAGCAGCGCAGATCAGACTCAGCCGCCCAAAGTGGGGCAGCTCTGGAGCCCTCCCAGCCCCGAACTGGCCACAAACCCTTCCACACCTCAGCACACTGGGTCATGTAAAGTTCTGCTGCCTCCTCCTCCGTGGCAGGTGGAAGGGGAAGGTTTGGGGTCAGATCTGCCCACAGCGAGGGCTCTGCCCCAGTTTCATTTCTCAAGGGCTGCGGAAGAGTCTGTCAGGATCCTCTGAGTGCGCTCTGAGAAATGAAAAACACAAGTTGTGGGGAAAACCAGAGACAAGAAGGTTCCCTTTTCAGTGACGCTGCTTCCCCTTCCCTCCAAGGACAGGAGGAGGAGGAGGCTGAGAGCGGCTCTGCAGGGCTGGGATCCCATTCCTGGGGAGCTCAGGGACAGGGGAGCAGCGGGCTCACCTGGAGCCTGCGCAGCTCCAGCAGCCCCAGGGCTGTGTAAGGACAGCTCAGCATCCCAGAGCTGATGGAATTCCCTGCTCTGGGCACCAGCAGCATCCCGGGGAGCTGTGCTGGCTGCAGTCTGCAGAGCTCGGCCTGAGTGTAGAGCTGGTGACTTCATGGCATTTTTGGGGGGAGGAAATGCTCCATTCCCAGTGCGGGGCTGGGGTGGAGGTGCTGTTTCAGGGAGTGTGTCTGGGTGTGGAGCAGAGAGGAATGGGAGCAAGGCTGTGATGAACTGAACTTCAGTGTAAGGTGAGCTCTGGTGTCCAAGGCCAGGTTGGATGGGACTTGGAGCACCTGGTTCAGTTCAAGGTGTCCCTTCACCTGCTGGTGGTTTGGGACAAGAGAACCTTTAAGGTCCTTTCCAACCCATCCCATTCTTTGTCTCTGGGGTGTTCCCAGAGAACCCAGAGGTCTAAATGAGCTCATCAGAGCACAGCCTCAGCTTCCTCCTCCTGCTGGGGCTGGGTGGCAGCTCCAGGGGCAGGAGCTGAGCTGGGATGTGCCGGAGCTGCCTGTGCTCCATGGCCTGCTGTGGCTGGAGCTCCAACAGCTTCATCATTGTTGGTGCCACCACTGCCACACTCAGTGCTACCCTTCCTCCTGGGGGCACCCACTGGGGATGCCATTCCCGCTCCCCGTGTGACCCCAAAAGCCACCTGGGGTCACTTCCTGTGGCACCAGCACCCCCAGGTTCCCCTGAACTCGGACCAGCCAGCAATAATGAAGAACACAGCTCCCTGCTCCAGGAGCTCCCAGGAACGTGCTGATGCTGACATGTCCTGGAGGTGGCCCTGCTGCAGAGCCCTTTCCCCGAGCTGGCTGTGTCAGCCTGGCGGCCCCACGCGCTGTTTGTCACCGCTGCAGCCCTGGCACGGCCCCTCCCTGCCCTCCTCCGCTTCCTTCCGCCGCCACGAGCCCCCCCAGCCCATGTTTGGTAACTTCCTCAGCTGCCCCGGGCCCCCAGGAGCAAAACAAGGAGCTGCCAGTGCCTCAGGTGGGAGGGCAGGGACAGGAGGGGACGCGCTGCGGCCCCAGCAGCCAGAGCAGTTGGCCTCTGCAGTTTTGGCCCTTCAGGCACCTCGCAGCTCCTCAGTTCAGGGACGAGTTCAGTTCTCAGCCTGAGCAGCTGGGTCTGAAATGAGGAGGTGGGAACGGGCAGGAGGGGTGGGAAAGGTCAGAGTGGCATCCCAGACTGGCACCCGGTGAAGAGCTCCGGGCAGGAGGAGCTGGGACACAGAGCTCTGCCAGAGCCCCTTGGCTGTTTCCCAGGTCAGCGCCCTGGCGCAGGTGGCACCGTGACATTGTGACATTGTGACATCGTGACATCGCCACCTGACCTTCCCTGTCCCGCTATTTTTGCTGCCCCAGGATTTCTTCGGAACTGCTGCTGGCCGCTCAGCTGGCGGAGGCCCAGCCCATGTCCCTCCCTGGGGTTTCACCTGGCGCAGGTGACGCAGGCACTGCGTGTGTGCGCCTTGCACAGTGGCGTTTGTTTCCGTGGGCCACCAACGAAAGGGGATTTCGGCTCTGACTGCGTTTGCTTTTTTTAAAATTCACTGGAATTTCACTGCTGAACCCACAGCTATTTTGGCCCCCGAGCAGGTTTCGACTCTCGGAGCAGCAGAGGCAGCGGTCACTCTCTTCAACAAATCGAAATCCGCAGAGGAACCGCTCAGGTTCCTGCCCCAGCGCTGGCCTGGCAGGACAGGGACAAGGGGACAGGGGGCAGGGACAGGTGTAGGGCCAGAAACCAGGCTGGGACCAGCCTTTGCTCAGCAGCAGCCACCAGGGCAACAGGAAAAGGCCATTCCCAGGTGCCACCAGAGCAGCACGTCCCCAGCTTGGTGTCACCAGCCCGGGGTTGGCACTGGCACAGAGGGGCTGGGGGCTTGTCCTGCAAAGGTGACACAGGGCAGTGCAGGAGGGAAGGAAAACAGCACACACTGGATGGATGGATGGATGGATGGATGGATGGATGGATGGATGGATGGATGGATGATGGATGGATGGATGATGGATGGATGGATGGATGGATGGATGGAGTGGCAGGTGAAGGGTAGGAAAGGTGCAGGGATGGATGGAAAGAAGGAGAGATTGATGGAGGGAAGGACAGATGGATAAATAGCAGGATGGTGGATGGATGGCACAGATGGATGAAGGGCAGAATGGCAGGAGCAAGGGATAGAAGGAGGGGTGGATGAAGGGAAGAGTGAAGGGTGGAAGGGAAAGTGGTGATGGTGCCACGATAGATGGGTCCATGAATGGATGGACGAAGGGACCATGAATGGATGGATGAGGGGACACATGGATGGATGGATGAGAGGATCCACGGATGGATGGATGAGGGGACCCATGGGTGGATGGATGAGGGGACCCATGGATGGATGGATGAGATGATCCATGGATGGATGGATGAGGGGACCCATGGATGACGGGGTGGGTGAATGGCAGAGAGCTGGCAGCGAGGCAGGAGCAGAGGGGTGGCTGGACGGAGGGAGGGAGGGAAGCACGGAGGGCTGGGCGGGCGGAGGAAGCGGAGGGCGGGGGGCAGGTGCCCACGGCCGGGGCGGGGCGGGCGCGCACATGTGCGGGGCGGACCCGCCGCCAGCCCCGCCCGCCCCGGTGCCGCCGGTGCCGCCCGGCGCGGAGCGGAGCCCGGCGAGAGCCCGGCGGGGCCGGCCGAGGATGGGCACGGAGCCCCGGCGGCAGCCGCCCTGCAGGTGGGAGAGCCGGGGGGAACCGGGGCGGGGGGAACTGCACGCAGCGAGCCTGGGCTGTCCCTGTGACCGGGACAGGGGGATCGGGGCGGGGGAACTGCACGCACCGAGCCCGGGCTGTCCCTGTGACTGGGGCGGGGGGACCGTGCACGCACCGCGCCCGGGGTGACCGGGGCGGGGGGCTCTGTACCCCCGTGTACGTGGAGGAAGAGCTCCCCTGTGTTCCCGGGTGTCCGGGAAAGCCGCGGATTGGGGTTTGGTGCGCTGGGCACCGCCGTGCCCGGAGGGGGCAGTGCCACTGGCGGGGGCTCGCTGTAAATGGGGGGACAGGAACCGGCGGCGTGCGGTGCTCGTGTGTAACTGGGGGCACCTCTCAAACCCCCCAGCGGGGCGTCACTGCCCGGGCTGGGGTTTCTCCGGCACCCTTGGAGGGAGGCTGCCCGCAGCGCGTGTCCCTCGGGTGCCCCTGCAGCCCCTGCAGCCCGTGCCTGGCCAGGAGGAGCCGGTGTCAGCCCTGGCCAGGAGGAGCCGGTGTCACCCCTGGCCAGGAGGAGCCGGTGTCAGCCCGGGTGGGGACGGCCCGGCTGCTGTGACTCATTTCGGGACTCTGTGTTTGTTTTCCTGCGCGTGGCCCCACGGAGCTGCCGCTCGGGGCCAGGTGTGGGGCCCTGCCCGCCCCAGGGGACCCCCGTGCCGCGGCGGGGTCCCCGGGAAATGCCGGGGGCTCTCCGCTCCCCGCCCGGGGCTTCGGCAGGGCTGCAGGCGGTGACTCACCCGGGCGCTGCGGGAGGAGCCCTGCCCTGAAGGGACCCAAAGGTCACCGACCGCTGCCTCAGCCGGGTCCGGGCAGCTCGAGGGGCTGAGGAGCAGCCCCGGGGATGAGGTGTAGCCCAGGGAAGGCTCTGCTTTGGCAGCAGGGTCTGGTTTGGGATGTGAGCGGCTCAGCAGCGTCAGCCCCCAGCATCGGGGGCTGGAGACGCGCCAGCCCCGGGCCGTGCCCGCGCTGCCTCCCGCAGCAGCCCGTGCTGCTCGCGGTGCCTGCAGAGAGCATCTCCCACAGGTGCTGCTCCTGCGGCCTCCCAGTGCCACCAGTGCCACTCGGCAGTGCCCGGCCCGGCTCCCCCAGAGCTGCTTTGGAGATGTGAGCCCTGAGGGAGAAAGAGGCTCTGCTGATTGAAATCACTAACGAAAGCGGGAGAAAAGAGCTTTCAGCGCTTTGTTTTGATGTTTGTGACTAGCTGGCTGCTGTCCCCAGCACCGATAGCTGCGCTCGGGGCTGGTTTCGGGCCGTGCTGCTCCTGGGACGGTGAAACTGCTCAGGCAGCTGCAGGCTGGGGCTGCTCCTGCTGCTGCCCTGATGCTGCACAGCTGCAATTTGCTTTGTTTTCCCATTCAGGTCAGTTTTCTAAATCTCCGTCCGCTGCAAACTCCAGGGATTATGCAGGATGTCAAGGCTTTGGTTTTGCTGCTGTCAGAAAGGTCTCTTGGTTTGGTGTTTGGGTTTTTCTCTCGTTCAAAGCACACCCTCGGATGGAGTTGTGAAGTGTTTCTGAAACCCGGTTGCAAAGCGGTTTGGAGCGCTGGGTGCTGCTCAGATTAGAGCTCAAACATAGAAAGGTGAGAAGATAAAGATGCAGAGCCCGGCTGTGGTGGTGGCAGCGGTTCTGTCCCGCAGTCACGGGGACTCTGTGAGGCCGGAGGGCTCAGGTGATGCCGGGGGTGCTCTGCGGCTTTCCAGGTGTGCTGCGGTGGGAGCGGGATGTGGGCTCAGTGCTCTGCCTTCCCTGGGCACCCCTGTCCTGCTGCCACAGCTCTGCAGCTGCTCAGGGCAGAGGAAAGGGCATGAGGTGCCCCTTCAGAGGGAGCGAGTGGAGTTTGCTGTGCCTGGGCCGGGTGAGGGGCAGCCCCACACCTGGGGCTGTGGGATGGTGCCGCTGGCTTCTCCCTCCTCCATGGAGATCAGGGCATCCAGCCGGGACACAAACCAACCAGAAGTGGCCCCGAGTGCCTTCTTGCTGAATGTGGAAATGAAGATGTGGGTTTAGGGCTGAGAAAGAAGAACTGAGAGCAGTGGGAAGCGCTGGCAGAGAGGAGCAGCGGCTGCTCCAGCGGGATGAGCTGCTCTGGCAGGGCGAGCTGCCCGTGCTGCAGCAGCCCCGGGGCTGAGGGCTGCCAGCGTCAGGGCTCTGCCTCTGCTGGGCACCAGGGACAGCCCAGCTCGGCACGGGGACCTTGCCATGCTGCTGCTCACCCTGGAGCAGTTTCCACTTCTCTTTCTTGGGTGCCCGCTGAGCAGCGGGGCTGCCCAGTTTTGCATTTTTATTCTGCAAGGGAAAAACTGTGCCTGAGGCTGTCGCTCAGGTGAGTGGCCCAGGTGCTTTTGAGCAGCGAGAGGCTCCTTTTGTGTCCGAGCTCTGCTCCCAGCAGCGATTTGAGCTTCCAGGTGAGAGGATGGGGAGGGAGGATGTGGTTTATATGGGAACTGCCCCCCAGCTCCCTGGGCATTGCTCTGCTGCCCACATTGCAGCTCTGTGCTTTGCTGGTTTGGGTTGGGAATGTCGCTGCCTGGGGGAAATGGGAGCTGTGGGTGCAATCCAGGCCCTGCAGCTCTTTCCCTTCCCTCTCCTTTGCTCCGCTCAGGACTCCCCATCCCCGTCCCGTCCCTCATGTCCGGTGTGGGGACAGGTCCCACCCACCCAAAGCCATCACCGGGGGCTCCAGGTGACATCTGCAGCCCACGCAGGGCTGCGTCACCCGGGGCCGGGTCAGGGCTCTTTGGTGACGGGGTGTGACCCAAGGGCATTCCCGGGGGCCCGGGGAGCATCTCCCGGTGCCGCAGCCCGGACTGGGACAGGAGCTGTCCCCGGCGCTCCCCGCTGGCACCGAGCCCCGTCCGCGGCTCCTGGGGGGGAGCGGCCGCAGCTCCCGAGCGCCTTTCCCAGCACGGAGACCCAACCCCGCCGTTCCCGTCCTTCTGATCCTTCTCTGGCCGCCAATTAGCGCGACGTGAGAACTTGTCTCCCTGCTGACGCGCCCGTGTGACTCCTCAGATGCTTTAATTGCGGTGTTTTCGGCGGCCGGGTGCAATGAAATGGTAATTGTTGTGATTGTGCGCCGGGCGGGAACTGAGAGATGCAGCTCTTTGGCGAAGCCTAATTAGGAAATAGGGACACTGTTGGGAATGGCTCTGCGATGTGATTTTCCTAATGAAAGCCGCTGAATAGGCAGCCTTGTGATGAAGAACAGCCTCGCGAGGGCACTGCCAATTGCTCTTCTCTAGTGTTAATTTTGTATTTCCTCCCCATTGTTTCTAATACCCTCTTGGAAAAGCTTGAAGATAAAATGCTTTATTTCCTTGCGCCTCGTATCCTGTTTGGCAAGCGGCGATCGGAGCATGTGCATCTGGAATACATGAGAGGCCAGGCGGGAGCTCCTTCAGACTTGTTCATCTCTGATTTCAAGCTCTGCCACTGGGGGGAAAAAAAAAGAAAAAAGAAAAGAAAAAAGAAAAGAAAAATAAAGCAACTCCAGCTTGCGGCTGCTGGGCTCCCGGCGGCTGGTGCAGCGGGAAGGGCCGGCGGGGATGTGCGGCTGGACGGGAGCTGGGGCCGGGCAGACGCAGCACAGCGATGCTCAGGGAGCCTGGCGGGGGTTTGGAGCCCGGAGCTGGGGCTCTGCAGCCGCAGCGATGCTCAGGGAGCCTGGCGGGGTTTGGAGCCCGGAGCTGGGGCTCTGCAGCCGCAGCGATGCTCAGGGAGCCTGGCAGGGTTTGGAGCCCGCGGCTGGGCTGGTTTCACTTCAGCTCTGTTGAACCTGCAGCGCCTGAGAGCTCACCCAGACTCAGTCTCTGGCTTGGTAAAGCCGAGCCTGGAGGCCGGACCTGCCCGGGCAGCTGTGGCTGAGCGCTCCCACCTGGGCTGCTCCTTCCCGGAACGGGGCTGGAGCCCTCGGGGTGCCCGGGGCAGCCTCCCCACCTGTGCCAGCTGGGGAAGGGCCCGCAGGTGGCTGTGCCCGGCAGATGGGAGCTGCTGGCAGGGCGAGGAGGGGATAAGAGAGCGCTCCCTGGCTGGCTGGGGCACTGCCGTGGCGCTGGGACGGTGATGAGTGACAGTTCTCGGTGACAATTCTCAGTGACAATTCTCGGTGACAATTGTCAATGACTGGGTGCCACAGGGGCTCTGTATTTGTACTTGAGGTGGGGCTGGGCCTTGGCTCCCCCTCTCATGCTCTGTTTCATTGCTCAAAATCCCCGCAGTGCTTGGGCTGGGAGCAGCTTGGGTGCCCCCAAAATGCTGCAGGTGCTGTTTTTGGGGTGGGTTGAAGCAGAAATGAGCAGAGCCGGCACAAACAGCCCATGTGAGGGGTGCCAGCACAGAGGGCACGGTCCCAGTCCCACTGCAGGTGATGGTTTGGGGTGGGCTGAAGCAGAAGTGAGCAGAGCTGGCACAAACAGCCCATGTGAGGGGTGCCAGCACAGAGGGCACGGTCCCGGTCCCGGTCACGCCGCTGGCAGCTGCTGTGTCTGAGCAGGAAGGGCTCGGCTCAGCCCGGCCCTGTGACTGCCCCAGGGCTGCCGGGGGAGGGATTTGCCGTGGCTGAGCTCTGCCGCAGGGTCTGTGCGGCCGCTCCGGGTGCTTTCCCTGCCGCGTTTGCCCGTTCCAGGCCGGGCTGTGCGGATGGGGCACGGCTGCTGCTGCTGCTGCTTCGGGAAAGGCGCCTTGCTCCGGGCCTGCAGAAGTGTTTTCATCCTTCCACAAAGGCCTATTCTTTGTTGTCTCAAATTAGGATGAAACGCTTCCCCTTTCAGCTGCTTCCCCCGCGCTCTGTGTCTATTTAAACCCTCAGCCCAGAGGCTTCTCGGCAAACAAGCTCCCATCCTTTCAGGTGGCATTTCCCTTTTCTCATTGTTTCTGGCAGTCTGTGCATGTGAAACCCCGCCAATGTTTCTTCATTCTCGGTGTCTTTGTGTAGATAGAGCTATGCAGCTGCCTGGGGCACTCACAGCATCTCTCAGGTGTGGGGGATTTGTGGTGGGAATGAGGGAATTCCAGCCTGGGGCTTTGGGAATGAGGGAATTCCAGCCTGGGGCTTTGGGAATGAGGGAATTCCAGCCCAGGAGAGATCCCTGCTGCTCCTCATGCAGCTGTGGGAGATCCCTGCTGCTCCTCATCCAGCTGTGGGGTCCTGCTGAGGCCTCCCTGGATCAATTAGCTGGGCTGCAATCAAAACCAACAAGGTCCATGTTCCCCAAGGGCTACTCACTAACTGGGCATTGTCCCCAGGCTGGTCTCCATGCCAGGGGCTGTTCCCTTAGGGAATTCCAGGGTGTGCAGCAATGGTTGCAAACCCACTTTTATGGCCCAAAGCCTGGGAACTCCCTGAGCTGCCAGATCCTGGTGCTGGTTTAGAAGTGATGGAGGATATTGAGCGTTAAACACCATCCCACCTGCTCCAGGTGACAGTTAAACATGGTCCCACCTGCTCCAGGTGAGGGTTAAACATGGTCCCACCTGCTCCAGGTGAGGGTTAAACATGGTCCCACCTGCTCCAGGTGAGGGTTAAACATGGTCCCACCTGCTCCAGGTGAGCATTAAACACGATCCCGCCTGCTCCAGGTGAGAGCAGGATTTTTGGGCTGCCTGGGATGCAGCTGTGGCTGTACAAGGGCAGCCCAAAGGATGGTCCAGCTCAGGGCCCTGCCCTTGGGCATGGCCAGCTCACCATGGTTGGGCTGCCCCAGTTCCCCAGTGCCAGCCCCCTCCCTCTGAGTGCTGTCCCCTGCACCTCTGGGACCCAGCAATGGCCTCCAGGGCTGAGCCTGCAGCCCCCAGGGTGAACGTGGCTTTGGGAAGGTCTCAGGCTCTGGGTTTGTTGTTCTCCCTCCCAGGGAGGGGTGGATGCTGCCCTGGCTGTTTGAGGAGGTGAAGCCTGCTGGCCTTGGCCACTGCTGGATGGGTGCCCCTGTCCTTGGGCTGTCTCCCCTTTGGAGATCTCCTTCCTCCCTTCCTTGCCCTGGTTGGCACAGAGGAGCTGTGGCTGCACCCCCCAGGTGGGGCTCACACCCTCCTGGCAGGTCTGTGACATCCAGCCCCACCTTGGCCCTTGGCCTGAGGGTGATGGGGACAGAAACATCCCTGCCATCATCTGTGACTTCTAGCCCCTCTTGCCCCTGGCCTGAGGGTGATGGGGGCAGAAATGTCCCTGCCAAGATCTGTGACTTCCAGCCCCACCTTGGCTCTTGGCCTGAGGGTGATGGGGACAGAAATGTCCCTGCCATCATCTGTGACATCCAGCCCCACCTTGGCCCTTGGCCTGAGGGTGATGGGGACAGAAACGTCCCTGCCATCATCTGTGACTTCCAGCCCTGCCTGCCCCTGTCCTGAGAGTGATGGGGACAGAAACTCCCTGCCACCATCTGTGACATCCAGCACCTCTTTCCCCTGTCCTGAGGGTGATGGGGACAGAAACTCCCTGCCACCATCTGTGACATCCAGCCCCCTCTGCCCCTGTCCTGAGGGCGATGGGCACAAAACCATCCCTGCCACCATCCGTGCTTGTGGTGCCGCAGCCAGCGGTGCTGGGAGCAATCTGCAGGGTTTGGGCAACCAAGCCAGGGACTGAAAAGGCTCCTGGGTTCCCAGCAGGGCCTCCACAATGGCAGGAAGCAACTTCTAAAGCTTCCTTTGGCTCCACAGGGCCTTGGGGGAAAGATTTACTTGCTTGTTTATGCTTTAAGTTAATCTGTTTAGTGGGTTTGGCATTAGAGCTCACAGAAAGCCCTCAGAAATGGTCACGCTGCTTGTTTGTAGGTTTGTCTCTCACTCACTTTGTGTCACAGCTGGAGGAGTTCAGCAGAGCCAGAGCCATTGAAACCTCACGTGTAAACTTGTTTTTCCAAATGGCCAGGAGGAACTGGGATCAGCTCCTGCACAGGAGGGAGCTGCACGGGGAAGGCAGTGGGGCAGGGATTGGGGTCCCCTCTGGGAGGGACCTCTGGGCCACCTGGGATGGTCCCTGATCCTGTCCAGGCTGGGAGATGTTTATTCTATAGAAAAACCCCAACCCTGTCCCCTCCCCTGAGCCAGGGTGGCAGAGCAAGGAGACACAGGGACATTTGTGGGGACAGGAACCCTGGGAAGGGTTTGGAGAGGCAGGGCAGGGGACACAGGATGGGAGAGGAACCCTGGGAAGGGTTTGGAGAGGCAGGGCAGGGAGCACAGGATGGGACAGGAACCCTGGGAAGGGTTTGGAGGAGCAGGGGCAGGGCAGGGGACACAGGATGGGACAGGAACCCTGGGAAGGGTTTGGAGGAGCAGGGCTGGCTCAGGTAGCACAGGATGGGACAGGAACCCTGGGAAGGGTTTGGAGAGGCAGGGCAGGGAGCACAGGATGGGACAGGAACCCTGGGAAGGGTTTGGAGGGACAGGGGCAGGGAACACAGGATGGGACAGGAGCCCTGGGAAGGGTTTGGAGGGACAGGGCTGGCTCAGGGAGCACAGGATGGGACAGGAGCCCTGGGAAGGGTTTGGAGGAGCAGGGCTGGCTCAGGGAGCACAGCAGGGTGAGGAGCAGCTCTCCTGGTGTGGCAGCGTTGGTGTTTCCCTGTGCTCTGGAGGTGACAGTGCCGCCCACACGTGACCTTGCACATGAGAAGGGATTTTCCCAGGCATGGCCAGAGAAGGGCCCTGTGTGGGGCAGCTGCTGTGGGGGCTGTGCTGGGACCCTCCTGATCCCAGCCCTTCCTTGGGGCACCTGCAGGGGCCCGTGGGAGGAGCTCAGTGCCAGCTCCGTGTGCCATGGACCCAGGTGTCCCACAGCAGGAGGGGCTCCCAGGCTTTTGGGAGTTTCTCCTGCTGAGCCTGGACACACCCGGGGTTTCACCAGCTCTGCCCATGAGTGGGCACAGACCCCCCCAGCAGGGATTTGCCCTTGTGTCTGTCCCTGGGGGTGCTGGGAGGGGTCACTGGCCACTGCTGGGTCCTTCAGTTCCTCCTCAGCACGGGCAGCTCAGGCTGCTGCACTTTGGGAAACACCTTTATTTCCCTCTCTGAATGATGCACTTGCTGAATTTTTTATCTTTCCCCCTGTGACACACAGGAACTCCTGTGCTGAGCTCCCACCTCCCCTGGGGCTCCCATCCCACCCTGCTGGGGACACCCAGCTCCTGCCAGGCTGTGCCCACTCCAGGCTGTCCCCAGCCTCTCTCCTGGGATCCCACCTGGAGCCAGCACTGCCTGCGATGTGGGATGGAACTTCATCCTCCCCTGTGCTGACAATGACTGCTGGAGGCTAAAATTAACTCTTGCATCATGTGGCCAGGGGTTTTCAGAATTGCTGCCAGGAACAAGAGCATTTCCTCTCTGAAAACCGAGCTATAAAACTGGGCAGCTCTTACTCACATCAGATCTGTGTCATTTCTGTTGGCCTTGGGGTTTTTGAGGAGGAGAACAGAGCTGGCTGAGTTCTGTCAACCTCCCAGAGCCCCGTGAGGGGGCAGGGCTGGGGATGGGGTGCTGATGTCCTGGGTGGTCTCTCCATCCCCATCCCTATCCAGGCTGGGGTGGTGATGCCCTGGGTGACCCCTCCATTCCCCCCCAGGTTGGGGTGGTGATGTCCTGGGTGGTCTCTCCATCCCCCCCCAGTTTGGGGTGCTGATGTCCTGGGTGGGCTCTCCATGCCCATCCAGGCTGGGGTGCTGATGTCCTGGGTGGTCTCTCCGTCCCCATCCAGGCTGGGGTGCTGATGTCCTGGGTGGTCTCTCCGTCCCCATCCAGGCTGGGGTGGTGATGCCCTGAGTGGTCTCTCCATGCCATCCAGGCTGGGGTGGTGATGTCCTGGATGACCCCTCCATCCCCATCCATGCTGGGGTGGTGATGTCCTGGGTGGTCTCTCCATGCCATCCAGGCTGGGGTGGTGATGCCCTGGGTGGTCTCTCCGTCCCCATCCAGGCTGGGGTGGTGATGCCATGGGTGGCCCCTCCATCCCCATCCAGGCTGGGGTGGTGATGTCCTGGGTGGTCTCTCCATGCCCATCCAGGCTGGGGTGGTGATGCCCTGGGTGGTCTCTCCATCCCCATCCAGGCTGGGGTGCTGATGTCCTGGGTGGTCTCTCCATCCCCATCCAGGCTGGGGGTGCTGATGCCCTGGGTGGTCTCTCCATCCCCATCCAGGCTGGGGGTGCTGATGCCCTGGGTGGTCTCTCCATCCCCATCCAGGCTGGGGTGCTGATGTCCTGGGTGGTCTCTCCATCCCCATCCAGGCCAGCTGTTGGAGGCAATGGCTCCTGTTCCTGGACAGACCCAGGGTCCCCACAGGGCTCCACCAGCAGAGCAGAGAGATGATGGGGTGCTCCAAAGTCATTGCATGGTTTATTTGTGTTCCTGTTGCTTGGACTCCGTCGTTTTTGGGGCTCAGGATGATAACCCTGCAGTTTCTGGAGCTGTAAGGAGCAGGACACCAGGAGTGTTCACAAAGTTCACAAGGATTTCAGGCTGGAGAGGGTCCCTGCCAGCCCCAACCATGAATAAACTGAGGGAGCACCTGGGCAGCCCCAGGCAGCTCTGACAGCCTCGTTCAGCTCCATCCCCGTGGAGATCAATGTTCTGTGGGGCAGCAAGGGCACTTTCCCTCTTTAGCTGGTGCTGAGTGAGGACTTTAATCCCCCAGCGGTTTCTCCCTCTGAGCAGCTGTGCTCTGGGGGGTTTCTTGAGGGGAACTGGGTTTTCCTGCTGAATACCCTCCTCTGCAAGCCCCGAGGACCTGGTCCCTCTGAGAAATTCCATTTCCCCCCTCGTTCAGGGGGATGGGAGCCCTTGCAGTGGCAGATCTCGTGTGCTGCTCCGCCAGTGACTCCCACGAGGTGTGAATTCTGGGCGTTGTGTTCTCACCCTGTGGCTGCTGGGATGCTCTCCGTGCTAATTAATGCTCAGTAATTGCAGGGCTGAGGACAGTCCCTCTGAAATCACCTGGGGTGCCTCTCTGGGGATGAGCTCAGGAAGGAATTTGTAAAGAGTGAATGGGGCCTGAGCCACTCCTGGGTGTGCTGGAGAAAGCTCCTGCTAACGGGGCTGGACCCCGTGGGGAAGGGATGCAGGAGACCTTTCCCTCCACACGGGGATGGAATTTCCATCGTGGCAGCAGAAATCCAGGCCTTGGTGGCTGCAGGGACAGGAGTGATGATTGAAACTGCTCCAGAGTGGAGAGCAGGACAGGAGTGATGACTGAAACTGCTCCAGGCTGGAGAGCAGGACAGGAGTGATGCCTGAAACTGCTCCAGAGTGGAGAGCAGGACAGGAGTGATGCCTGAAACTGCTCCAGGCTGGAGAGCAGGACAGGAGTGATGACTGAGTCCCCTCCAGAGTGGAGAGCAGGACAGGAGTGATGACTGAGTCCCCTCCAGAGTGGAGAGCAGGACAGGAGTGATGACTGAAACTGCTCCAGAGTGGAGAGCAGGACAAGAGTGATGACTGAGTCCCCTCAGAGTGCAGAGCAGAGCCCTCGTGCTGAGCAAAGGGAGCAGGCTCTGGTGATGATGGTGGGAAGAGCTTTCTCCTCGGCTCTGGCAGCAGCTGCTGAGGATGGAGCTGCTCCTTCAGCCCAGGTGGGCACACACAGGGTAGGAGGAGAGGCTCTTGCTGCTGCCTGGGGGGAGCTGACCCCTCAAACCTGGGGGAAAGACTCAGGATTGCCTAAGCCCAGCTTGCCCACCTGTGCCATCCCTTAGGGGAGTCCAAAGTCCTGGCTTGGCCCTGGAGCTGCTTTCCTGCCCCTCCCTGCCCAGCCCTGTGTGCCCATGTGCCCTGCTGGGGTACCTGGTGGGTGCCAGGGGCAGCCTGGTCATTTCTGCCCCATCATTTGTGTCTGGGCTTTATTTCAGGGGCAGCCTGGTCATTTCTGCCCCATCATTTGTGTCTGGGCTTTACTTCAGGGGCAGCCTGGTTGTTTCTGCCCCATCATTTGTGTCTGGGCTTTATTTCAGGGGCAGCCTGGTCATTTCTGCCCCATCATTTGTGTCTGGGCTTTATTTCAGGGGCAGCCTGGTTGTTTCTGCCCCATCATTTGTGTCTGGGCTTTCTGTCTGGGTTTTCTTGCTCCGGGCTGTTGATGTTCCTGGAACTGCTCGCCCCAGAGCAGGGCCCTGTGCAGTGCCAGCCCTGCAGCGTGGCCAGAGCTGCCCCTCGGATGTGGCAGGAGCCTGAAATCCTCTCCAGGATAGGAAAGGGCACCACAACTTCCCCCTGGCCACGAGCACTTCTCCTTTTGGGGCAGCACACGGAAGGTGGGGTAAGAAGATCTCTGAAATTGCAGAAGTGAGGGCTGTCCTTGGAAACGGTGTCCAGCCATGGCTGGGGAGGGGGATCTGTGTGGGATGGATTTGGGGTCTGTGTGGGGATGGATTTGGGATCTGGGTGGGGATGGATTTGGGATCTGTGTGGGGATGGATTTGGGGTCTGTGTGGGGATGGATTTGGGGTCTGTGTGGGGATGGATTTGGGGTCTGTGTAGGATGGATTTGGGATCTGTGTGGGGATGGATTTGGGATCTGGGTGGGGATGGATTTGGGATCTGTGTGGGATGGATTTGGGATCTGCGTGGGATGGATTTGGGATCTGGGTGGGGATGGTTTTGGGGTCTGTGTGGGGATGGATTTGGGATCTGGATGGGGATGGATTTGGGTGAGGATGGATTTGGGGTCTGTGTAGGATGGATTTGGGATCTGGGTGGGATGGATTTGGGTGAGGATGGATTTGGGGTCTGTGTAGGATGGATTTGGGATCTGTGTGGGGATGGATTTGGGATCTGGATGGGATGGCTTTGGGATCTGGGTGGGGATGGATTTGGGATCCAGCTCCCGGCCCGGGGTTTCCTCCTCAGCTGGGCAGTGTTGCAATGGCAGGAGACCCCAGCATGGGGGCTGCAGGCTTTGCAGGCTCTGGGGAGTTCCCTTCTCCTGTTTTTCCACCCTGGGAGGGACCATCCCGTGTCCCTGCTCACCCGTGGGTTGTTTTGGATCTCGTGCAATGCTGCTGGTTTCCACAGGGATATTCCCACCTTGGGATGATTGTGTGGTGCTGCTCAGCCCTCAGCCAGGCTGAGCTCTGATCCTGGGGATGCTCTTGGCCGCTCCCACCGAGGCTGCCGGGCTTTTGGCTGGAATTTTCTTTGACCTCATTTGGTTACCCAGCCCTACGTGCTCAGCACCAGGGCAAAACATCCCAGGGAAAGGAGCTTATGCAAAACCACCCGGAGCCAGAGAATTTCCAGAGACACAAAGGACTTTCCAAGGTCACACCACAGATTCTGAGCCTGGGAACAGCTCACCAGCGCAGCCGGGGGGGATGAGGAGGAGGAGTTGGACCTGTGGGGGAGAGCAGCAGCACTTTGGGACATGCTGTGGATGAGTGGGGGGGTGTCACCTTGTCCCTGTGGGCTCCGGGGTCCCAGGGCAGCAATTCCCTGAGCCTGGGCTGGGCTGGGGCTCCTGCTGAAGCTTTGGGGTCCTGGACAAAAGGAAAAGGAGGATCCCCAGCGAGGGGAGCAGCCTGAGCCCCCAGCTCTGCCCCTGCCCCAGCCAGGTGTTCTCCAGCTGCCCAGAGGTGCTGGGAGGGGCTGCAGGGAAGCTGGGAGTGTGTGAGGAGAGGAGGTGCCAGCACAGGGAAGTGCCAGTGAGGGCTGGCAGCGGGCACGGGCACAGTGGAGCCGTCCTGAGGGGCACAAGAGCCACTGCTGCAGCTCCTCTGTGCTCTGCCCACATCCCCAGGGGTGGCCCTGGCACCTCGGGTGAGTTTCCTTTTCTCTCGGCACTTCTCAGCCCTTTCTGCTGCCAGGGGCACAGGGCAGCAGCAGATCCATGGCTGGGGCCAGAGCCACGAGCACATCTGGGGATGGGATGGGATGGGATGGAGGATCAGGGTCAGCAGCAATAAGGCACAAATGTTGGATCCCTTTGATGCAGATTTAACCCCAAATCTCTTGGTTCTGCTGGACCCCTCGGGGCTGAGTCCTTCTCTGCCAGGTGATGCCTTGTTCTGGGGGTGAGGAGCTCTTCCAGCTTGTGGGGATCCTAAAGCCCCGTGTTTCCAAGAGTTTGTTGGGATTTTCCCTCCCCCAGCTTCATCTCCAACAGCCGTGCTTCGGACCAGCCCTTTGAAGCCTTAATTGCAATTATGAATCTTCCTCTGTTCCCAGGTCTGCCCTAATTGGCTTCCTGTGCAAACTTGAGAGCTGGTGGGAGCAGGGCTGAGCTCTGAGAGGGAGCTGCTGGTTGTGAGAGGGGGCTGCTGTTTGTGTGGTGGAGCTGCTGTTTGTGGTGGAGCTGCCGTTTGTGTGATGGAGCTGCTGTTTGTGATGGAGCTGCTCTTTGTGTGATGGAGCTGCTGTTTGTGTGATGGAGCTGTTGTTTGTGTGATGGAGTTGCTGTTTGTGAGGGAGCTGTTGTTTGTGATGGAGCTGCTGTTTGTGAGGGAGCTGCTGTTTGTGATGGAGCTGCTGTTTGTGTGATGGAGCTGCTGTTTGTGTGATGGAGCTGCTGTTTGTGAGGGAGCTGCTGTTTGTGATGGAGTTGCTGTTTGTGAGAGGGGCCTACTGGTTATGATGGAGCTGTTGTTTGTGTGATGGAGCTGCTGTTTGTGATGGAGCTGCTGTTTGTGAGAGGGGCCTACCGGTTGTGATGGAGCTGCTGTTTGTGTGTTGGAGCTGCTGTTTGTGTGATGGAGCTGTTGTTTGTGATGGAGCTGCTGTTTGTGTGATGGAGCTGCTGTTTGTGGTGGAGCTGCTGTTTGTGTGATGGAGTTGCTGTTTGTGATGGAGTTGCTGTTTGTGATGGAGTTGCTGTTTGTGAGAGGGGCCTACTGGTTGTGATGGAGCTGCCATTTTATGGAGCTGCTGTTTGTGATGGAACTCCTCTCTGGGACCCTGAGCCCCACTCAGGGCAGGCCCTGCCCGCTGCTGTGCCCAGATGCTCACAAGGGTGGCATTATGGCCAGCCTAAGCTGATTTACATGCCTGCATTTGCAAAGTGCTAATCTAGCGGGATGTTTTTTCCTTTCCCCCTCCTCTCCTTTTCTTTTCAGCCCCCTCTAATCTCCTGCTCTCCCTGCCAGGTTCCCAGCTCCTTTGGCTGGAATGGGCCCCAGTTAAATCCTTTATCTGTCTGTTTGGCAGCCCCGGGTGCAGTAGTTAGCAAACGAGTGACACTTTTCCTGGCTCATTAATTAGATTTACTGAGCTGAGCGCTTGCTGCAGCAGCAGGGCTCTGGACAAGGCAGTTCTGTATTTTGTTTCTGAGAAATTTGGGATTTGAAAAAAACAACAAAACAAAACAAAGCATTTCCAGGGCAGTTCTGGTCCCAGTGGTCAAATCCACAGCTCCCCTGCTTGCAGCGCTGCTGGGAACACGTGGTGTTCTCGTGTGCAGCTTTATTTCTGCAATTTGCTGCTGCATGGGCACTTCTGGCTGTGTGTCATTGTTTTGCTGCTCAGAGACTTTGAGGATGGGAGGCAGGGCGCCCGTGGCAGGATGTCTTGGTTAAGGCAAGTGGTTCTTGCGGGTTAGAAATAACCTCGATGGAGAATTAGGACGTTTTATTATAAAAATGCTTTTTTGGCATGTCCTGCTCTGTTGGGTTTATAAGTGGGACTGGGGAGGTTACAGTAGGGGATAAAAGTGAGAGGATGTAAGAAAGTTCTGCTTCACCTTTGCAGCTGAGGGACTTTGCTGAGCAGGATCCTCGGCCGCTCCTGCTGGAGGGGAAACTGAGGCACAGAGAGATCTCACCCAGCTCTGGGCTTTGCTCGTGGACCTGTGGGTCCCTCTGGGAGCTCTGGACAGCAGCAGCCTGTGTTATATTCCTTTAGGGGTGAGCAGCCTGGGAGGTGACGGGTGCTGGGTCCTTGTCCCCCCTTGTTGGGCACTGGGACACCCGGGGAGCCCGGGGGATGCTCCGGGTGCTGCTGGGCAGGGAAAAACCCGACAACTCATTGAAACACGGAGCTTTAGGGTGCCCCTCAAGCCGGGAGAGCTCCTCAGCCCCAGAACACTGCGGGTAGGTCACTGATTTCAGTTTTGGATGTTTGTGCCAAGGAGAGACGTGCCGGGCACAGGAGGAACTCCAACACTGCCTGCGGTGTGCTGACAGAGCTGCTGCGGCTCCTGGAAGGAGATCTGGGGGAACAGAGAGAAATATTTTCTGCTCTCCTCTGGGAAGGAGAGCAGGAATACCGGTGAGATGTCCCAGAGCTGGGGAGGAGAGCACAAACACCGGGAGGTGTCCCAGAGCAGGGACCGAGGGCACTTTGTCCTTCTCCCCATGGGAGCTGCCCTCCAGAGCAGCAGTGAGTGTTCACCCAGCGCCGGGACAGCGAATTGCCGCTAATTGGCTGCCCCTAATCGCGCAGGGGCCAGGCTGGTTAATTAGCCGTGTCTTTACACCTCCCGTGTTAATTTGGAGAGTGCGGGACGTTTCCGAGGGAGCCGGGACCCCCCTCAGCTCCGGTGTCCTTTGATCCCAGCCGGGAGCTGCGGCTGGAAGCACCAGCCTGAGCTCCGGTACAATAACCCACAGGCCTGAGCTCCGGTACAATAACCCACGGCCTGAGCTCCGGTACAATAACCCACGGCCTGAGCTCCGGTACAAACCCATGGCCTGAGCTCCGGTACAGAGCTCCGGTACAATAACCCACCGGCCTGAGCTCCGGTACAATAACCCACCAACCTGAGCTCTGGTGCAATAACCCACCAACCTGAGCTCCGGTACAATAACCCACAGCCTGAGCTCCAGTACAATAACCCATCAACCTGAGCTCCGGTACAATAACCCACGGCCTGAGTTCTGGTACAATAACCCACGGCCTGAGCTCCGGTACAATAACCCATGGCCTGTGCTCCGGTACAATAACCCATGGCCTGAGCTCCGGTACAATAACCCACAGCCTGAGCTCTGGTACAATAACCCACGGCCTGAGCTCCGGTACAATAACCCACGGCCTGAGCTCCGGTACAATAACCCACAGCCTGAGCTCCGGTACAATAACCCACGGCCTGAGCTCCGGTACAATAACCCACCGACCTGAGCTCCGGTACAATAACCCACGACCTGAGCTCCGGTACAATAACCCACAGCCTGAGCTCTGGTACAATAACCCATGGCCTGAGCTCTGGTACATAACCCGGCTGAGAATCTGGTACAATACCACCAGTGTCTCCAGTACAATAACCCACAGCCTGAGCTCCGGTACAATAACCCACGGCCTGAGCTCCGGTACAATAACCCATGGCCTGATCTCCAGTACAATAACCCACGGCCTGAGCTCCGGTACAATAACCCACCAGCCTGATCTCCAGTACAATAACCCACCAACCTGCGCTCCAGTACAATAACCCACGGCCTGAGCTCCGGTACAATAACCCACGACCTGAGCTCCGGTACAATAACCCACGGCCTGAGCTCCAGTACAATAACCCACGGCCTGAGCTCCGGTACAATAACCCACGGCCTGAGCTCCGGTACAATAACCCTGCAGCGGCTTTGAGTCAGCGTTTTGAGGTTCAAAAGCTCAGAAATAACGCGCTGTCTCCCTGGAGGTGAGTGAGAAGGGGAATGAGCTGCTGCCAGCCCAGTGGTGCTGAGGTGGGAGGTCGGGATGTGCCCTGAGCCCCCTCTGGGCTGGCAGGGACCTCCCTCGGCTCAGCCTGGGCTGCTTCTATTTTAAAATAATGAAATGTTTAAAAAAGCTCATCCAGGCACCTCACAGAGCCATCCCCAGTGCCCAGGTGAGACCTGAGCTGTGAGTGCTGTGGTTAAAATAGAGAAGGTGGAGAAGCTGAGACAAGCACGGGATCATTCTGGTGATGGATTTTACGGCAGCTCAGGGTTTAAAGTGCCCTGAGATCCCAGAATCCCAGGATGGACCAGGCTGGAAGGGATCCCAGGGGCTCATCTCCAGCAGGGCCAGAGCTCAGGGCTGTGCCCAGGCCCCTCTGGAATACCCCAGGGAGGAGGCCCCAGCCCCTCTCTGGTCTCTGCCCAGGGCAGGAGCTCTGCCTCCTGTGCAGGGCTTGCTGGGCTTCCCTGCTCTGAGCCAGGTGTTTCACCTGCCCTCACGCGGGATTAAAGCCGTCCCTGGTCCCTGGGAACCACCGGTGTCTCTACTGGGAGTGGAACTGAGTGACTGGGAGCTCTGGAGACACAGGAGCAATTGGAGCTCCAGGTTTGGACTGTCTCAGGGATGCTGCAGGAGGGTAAAGCAGCACAGGAACCCTCCCTGAGGGCAGGTGAAACACCTGGGTGGGTCCCACTGCTCGCAGGGAGGGCTGGCCTGCTGGGGGTCTGCTCTTTGCTGTGTAAATCTAAAATGTTGTGTGGAGCAAAACGTCTCTCTTGATCAGGAGTAAGAAGTTTCATTTTTTCTGGCTCAGTTTTTGCTTTTTGAATCACAGGCAGATGGGAGCAAACGCTGTTTTGAAATGATGATTTACAAGGTTTTGTTCTGACTCTTTGAGTCTCTCCTTGTGCATCCTCTGTGCAGATTGATTTCTTTGGCATCCTCTCCATTCACTGAGGAATTCCCTCACCTCAGAACAGTTTCATGGATTATTTTGTTCTTTTTGCTGAGTCTCTTGCAGCCCTGGTTTGCTCCTCCTGTGGTTCAGTTTGCAGCATTGGTTGCGCACCCTTGGGACAGCTCAGTCCTAAATTTGGGGTCACACATCTCTGTTATCACCAGGGCTGCTCCTGTGGAGGGATGGGGGCCGAGGTGCCCCCTTGGCAGCTGGTTTGTGATGCCAGGAGCCCCCACGGGCTTGTTTCACCCTGGGGTTGCTGTCAGTCCTGCTCCCGATGCTGCAGCAGCCTCTCTATGCCTTTATCGGCTGGGGGACAGCACATCCCAGAGCCGAGGGCAGCTGGGGTGGGCAGAGCTGGGACTCTGCTCCCGATATTTTGGATTTTTTCCTTTCTTTCAGTGGAACCTTTATCTCCAAATCTCCCCAACAAAGGCGGTTGCACTTTGGAGCCGTTGTTGTTTGTTTTCACTCTCGGGTTTATTTTTTGGCGCTCACAGATCCTTCACCTCCCGAGCCCAGCCTTAAGCCACGGCTGCTAACGCAGGTAATCCTGGGGCTGGGATTTGGGAAATCCCATTGAATAACCCCTTGGCGGCGACACCCGGGGCTGGGATGGAGGGCTCTGAGTGGGGCTGACTCGTCTTAGGCTGTTCTGAGCCCCCTGTGGTTTTTCTGCTCCGATCCCGGGGCCGGGAGGGGCCGGCGATGAAACCGCGGGTGCTGAGCGGGCACAGTGCTGCCTCTGTGGGCTCAGCAGGGCCTGAGCCCCTCCTGTGCCCTCTGTGGGTCCCACAGCAGGGTCAGCCCTGTCCTGATGGGCATCTGGGCTTGCTGGGTGCCCTTGCTCGGGGTTACGCGATGCTGGGTACGGGGGAGCAGGCAGCCAGCCCTGGGTGTAATATTGGTGCTGCTGGCACAGGGGGAGCGGGCAGCCAGCCCTGGGTGTAATATTGGTGCTGCGGGCACAGGGGGAGCGGGCAGCCAGCCCTGGGTGTAATATTGGTGCTGCGGGCACAGGAGGAGCAGGCAGCCAGCCCTGGGTGTGACACCGGTGCTGCTGTGCCCCTGTTGTGTCACGTTCTGTAGGTGCTGTTCGGCACTCGCTCTGTAGGTGCTGTTTGGCACTCGCTCTGTAGGTGCTGTTTGACACTCGCAGCACTCCGAAACCTCTCTGCACGTTAGGTGCTTTCCCTGGCCCGCGGTGGGAGCCTCTCCTGCAGCCCAGCTCTCAGACACAGCCAGAGCAGGCGCTGCTCTCTGGCTCTGGGGCAGCTCTGCAGTTGGGGCTCTCTGGGAGCTCCCCAGTTCTCACGTTTCTGGTGTAAATGAGGCGCTGCAGTTCAGAAAGAACAGGAGCAAACCCTACCCAGGCAGCCTTTCTCCCAAGGCTGGTACCTCTCCTCTTCCCAAAACACCATTTCCCACTCCTAACTCAGGATTTGTTTCCTCCTGTGAGAAGCGGGCTGTCCCGTGTCGTTCCTGCCCCTCAGCACCGTTATCCTGCAGGCACAGGCACTCTCGTTATTCCAAAGTAGATTTTCTTCTTGTGTCAGGAGTTTTATCTTCTGCTTTGAGATGAAATCACTGCCTCAGGCGCTCTTGGGGAGCGATTCTCTGTGTTCCTCCTCTGCTGCCTGTTCCCCCGTTGGCTCAGGGAGTGGGGACTCTCTGGAGTGAGGGTTCACAGCCCAGCAGTGAATGTCCCTCAGGTCCCTGCTGTGTGTGCTCACCCTCAGTGTCACAGCAGCCTGTGCCCCGGCCCTGTTTGAGCCGGGCTTTGGCTGGCACAGCCTCCTCTGCAGGCACCCTGGGAGGATGTTTGTCACCCCATCTGCCTCCCGGATCCCCTGGTACCCTGCCTTGCTGTGGTTTGAGTGAACATCTTATCAGCCCCATCTCCTGCTGCGTGCAGAGCTCTCGCTCGCTGACAAACACCGAGGTGAAGTTTTTCTTGAAAATCGCAGCTTTCTCCCCGCACTGCCCCGTGCCCCACAAAGGCTTCCTCCAGCTGCTCCCTCCCTCCCTCGCTCCGGCTTTCTATCTTCGGCTCTCTGCGAGGTGGAGGGGAGGCAGCAAAATCGTGCAAACAAACAGCTGAAACCCAAGGTTTTCTTCTGTAATCTAAGAAAAACAGTTTCACTGGAGGAGCAGGCACCAGGCACGTGCTGCTGCACTGCTGGGCCCAGCTCAGTGCCCAGGCCCAGCTCCGTGTCCAGGGACCCGGCTCAGTGTCCAGGGCACATCTCCATGTCCAGGGCACATCTCCATGTCCAGGGCCCAGCTCGGTGTCCAGGGCCCAGCTCCATGTCCAGGGCCTGGCTCCATGTCCAGAGCCCAGCTCCGTGTCCAGGCCCAGCTCGGTGTCCAGGGCCCAGCTCAGTGTCCAGGGCCCAGCTCCATGTCCAGAGCCCAGCTCGGTGTCCAGGGCACATCTCCATGTCCAGGGCACATCTCCATGTCAAGGGCACATCTCCATGTCCAGGGCACATCTCCATGTCCAGGCACAGCTCCCTGTCCGGGGCACATCTCCATGTCCAGGGCACATCTCCATGTCCAGGCACAGCTCCCTGTCCAGGGCACATCTCCATGTCCAGGGCCCAGCTCCATGTTCAGAGCCCACTTGGTGTCCAGGGTATATCCCATGTCCAGGGCACATCTCCATGTCCAGCCCTTCCTCTGCAGTGAGGATCTCCCAGAGCTCCTGTCCTGCCCCTCCAGGATGAGCTGGAGGAGGCAGAGAGCCGAGGTGGAGCTCGGAGGTGCTGGTGATCCTCCTTTCTGGGGATCTCACCTTGAAAACAGCTCTGGCTAGGATCCCTTTGCTTTAGACCAAATAAATTTTCTTCTGCAGAATCAGCCCAAGCTCCTGCTTCTTTCAGCCTCATTGGGCTCCTTGTCCTGGTTCCCCCAGTCCCCAAACCCCTCCGGGTGCTGAGCCCTGTCCTGGCACCAACCAAGGCGAGGCATCCATGTCCCTGCAGCCACTGCCACTGTCCCCAAACCTGGCAGCGCATTCAGAGCTGCTCCCGCGGGCCCAGGGCTTTGTTTTTCCTCTCCTGTTTCCTGCCCAGGATGCTCAGCCCCAGAACAATCGGGGCAGGAAAGGGCGTTGTCCCGGCCCGAGGGTACCCGCGGGTTCCCAGGTGCCGGTGGAGCTGCGGGATCCCCTCTGGAAGGTCCTTGGCAGCTCCTTGGCAGCTCCTTTCCATTCCCAGGAGATGTTGCTGGGCTTGGCCATGGGAAGGGAGATCTCGGCTCGGCTCCGTGTCTGCCTGGACCGGGCTCTCCTGCCCTCGGAGCCTTTCCTGGGGCTGGTGGAGCCCCCAGGCTCCGGGGATTGCTCTGCTGGGCGGTGAGAGGGGTCCTGCAGGGCGGTCTGATCCTCTCCACTGCTTCATTTTGGCTCTTTGAGCTCTCCCCTCTGGTCCTGGGCTCCACCACTGCAGGGGGAGCTCAGCGGAGTGCCCTGGGTGTTGGAGATGGGGCTCGGGTGGATCTCAGCCCAGGAGAAGGCATTGTCCCTGTTGGAAAGGCAGCTCCGTGCCCCGGCCCAGCCCTGCAGAGCTGCTGGTGTCACCGCGGCTCCTGAGGGACCCTCTGCTCCTGGGCATGGAGCAGATCCTGGGCAGCAGCAAAGCCCTGGCAGGGAAAGGTCCCAGGGCACAGAGGGAAGGGGGGAACCCCAGCGGGTCCCAACTGAGTGGAAAATCCTCGTCAGGGAGCTGTGATGCCCCAAGGCTTTCCCGTGACCTCTGGTGGCTTCACAGCTCAGCAGCAAAAGATGGATTTTGTTGATAATTCTTTTTCATACTGTTTCAAAACTAATTTTTTTCGTTTTTACAAACTTTTTTGCCTCAAGCAGGACAAGGGAAAATCTAAAATCAGTAGGTCAGCAGGTTCCCACTTCCCACCACAGTGTAAATGTTTACTAGGTTGGTGTTAATTAACAGAAATATTTAATTTGTCTGCTCACCTTTGTGTCCCACAGAGATGAATGAAGCCTCTTAACTAAGCAATCCTGGATGGAACTCCCTAAGGGTCTGGCACCCATGCAAGGACAGCTTCACAGATAATCCTGGGATACTTCCCAAGCTGAGCTTTGGTGTGCTGGGCCTTCTCTCACTCACTTTAATCAGTGTTGTTTAAGAAAATAATTTGTTAGAAATTTATGATAATAATTAATACTAAATAATTTTAAAGATAAATATTTTATAATAATTCATTGTTATAAATTGCCCTTTTGGGCGCTGACACCTTCAGAGGGGATGGGTTCAACCTTGCCCTGAGCCCTGATGTTGGGAATTGTTGGGCATCTACTGAAAACAGGGCAAAGCCTTGGGGCGGGTGGGTTTCTCTGGGGACTTGGGGCTCTAAAGCCCAGGCACTGTCCCTGCTGTGTGGAGAGGGCTGGGCCATCGCTGGGTGCTGCCATGTGGAGCTGCTCAACCCCCTCACAAACAGCAAAGCATTTTCCAAAGCCTTGACCTCAGCACTTGTTGTTCTTGGTGTTCTCAAGATGCTTAACAGGGCTCCTGAAGGTCAGATTGGGTTCTTCAGAGCTGTCCCCTGTCCCCGTGCTCAGCGTGGGTGGCAAGGAGGGGACAGCAGCAAAGTTTCTGCTCCGTTGTGGTGGCCGAAGCCAGGCCTTTCCCACGGGAAACGCTTCCATCAGCACTGCCCTGGGAGAGGAGGCTCAGGCTGCTGTGTGGGCCATGGCACAGCAGGAAGAGTGTG
>CM019919.1:11045067-11076866 GCA_009764595.1 Geothlypis trichas | reverse complement strand
TCCCTGAGCCCTGCTGGGGCAGCCACAGCCCAGAGCTGCCCCAGATGAGGAAATTCCCTTTTTCCAGGCAGCACAGCCCTGCACAGAGCACAGGGACAGCTCTGTCCCTGTCCCCGCGGATGGGGCACAGCAGGACAGGAGGCTCAGGGGCTCAGGGGTGGAGGGCAGAGCCCCAGGAGCTCCTGAGCAGCTTTTGCAGAGCTGCTCAAGTAGGACAGCAGGGCCTGGCCCTCTGCAGGGACACAGCTGCTGGGGTGAGGATGAAAGGAAGGCCAGGGCTCGGTGGGACACAGATTCACATTCAGTTCAGCTCCTTTAGAGCAGCCCTGGGCAGCAGGAGGGGGCTGTGCATCCTTCCAGCAGCTCCTCATCCTCTGCCCTGCATCCTCTGCTCCCCATGCCCTGCTCTGCATTCCCTGCTCCCCATCCTCTGCCCTGCATCCTCTGCTCCCCATGCCCTGCTCTGCATTCCCTGCTCCTCATCCCCATCCTGTCCTCTTCTCTCCATTCTTTCCTCCCCACCCCTGCTCTGTTCCCCATCCTCTGCTCCCCATGCCCTGATCTTCATTCCCTGCTCCCCATCCTCTGCTCTGCATCCTCTCCTCCTCATCCTCTGCTCCTCATCCTCTGCCCTGCATCTTCTGCTCTCCATCCCCTGCTTTTCTCCCCATCCCCTGTTCCTCATCCTCTGCTCCCCATCTTCTCCTCCCATCCCTCTCCTCTTCTCCCCATCCCCTTCTCTGCATCCCCTTCTCTCCATCCTCTCCTTCCCATCCCCTTCTCCTCCATCCTTTGTTCCCCATCCTCATCCTCTCCTCCCCATGCCCTGCTCCCCATCCTCTATTCTCCATGTCCTCTGCTCCCCATCCCCTGCTCTGCATCCTCTCCCCTGCTCCCCATCCTCTGTTCTTCATTCCCCTGCTCCTCATTCTGTCCTCTGCTCTCTGTCTTCTTCTCTCCATCCCCAGTTCCCCATCCCCTCCTCTCCTCTCCATTCCCTCCTCCCCACCCTTTGCTCCCAGCTGTCCCTGCCTACTTTGAGCAGTGCTGGCACCAGCTTCAGCCCAAGGGACTCTGCAGGGACTCAGCCTCAAGCTGGGCTGTGCAGGAGGGGTTGCAATCCTTTAAATTCAATTTTCCAGCCAGTTTTATACCCAAATCATCACTTCCTGCAGTCTGTGTGGCACCACTCTGCTGCAAGGTGACCTTGGAGATGTTGTTGCTCCAGGGAAGGGAGGAAAATCTCAGAGTTGTGCCCTCCAGGCCTGGGGTTTCTCCTGTGCTGGTTTGATCTGGGCAGCCCATTATGGATGGTCCCAGAGTCGTTCTCAGCTGGTTCCTGGCTCTGGAGCTGCTTGGAGCCCCAGGATCACAGGAGCTGCCTCTGTCCATGGAGGGTTTGTGTGCTGAGTGCTGCAGAAGCAGAGCAGGGCTCCAAAGCCAGCAGGAAACCTTTAGGACTGAGTTCAGCACCTTGTCCTTGCCAAAGCAGTGCTCAGGAAGGGTTTGAGGAGAGCACAGCTCCCACAGGGGGCTGAGCCAGCCTGGAAAACCCTTCCAAAGCTGGAGCCTGGTTCCCAGCCTTGTTCTTCCCAAGGAAGGTGTGGCCTGAAGAAAACAGAAGCTGCTCAGCATGAAAGTTTGCAGAAACTCCTCTCACTTGGTGTTTTGCAGCGCTGAATTTGTCTCTTCATTAAAATACAGCTTTATTCAGAAACCAGACTGATTTCTGCAGCTTCACTTGCTTGTTCTGCATCTCTCTGCTGAGCCCAAAATGAATAAACTCTGCTGATGGAAACCAGCTGGGATCTAAAGCACAAGCTGGGCTTGCTGCTCCTGGGAGCTTCAGTCCAGGCTCTCCCCTACTGGGCCAGCACAAGGAACTGGCTCCAGAATTCAGATATTCCTTGGGAACCAGGAATCCTGGCAAGGGGCTGCTCCCACTCCTCGTGGCTCCCACTCAGAATTCCCCCCTAAATCACCCCTCAGCCCGGGGAGTCTTGGAATCTGAATTCAAACAGCCTGGTGCCCCCCACCATCCACACCCCCTCCCCAGGGCTTGGAAGCTTAAGCTGGGCTTAGCTGAAGTTCTGGGTTGAATTTCTGGGTAAACTGGAAAAGGTGCCCAGCTCTGTGCTGGGAGCAGCTCCACTCTGAGCAGCCCCACCAGGCAGTGACCCTTGGATTTCCAAAACCCCCATGTGGGGCTTGATTCCCGTATTTCCATCAGAATGGGCATTTCTTAACCCAGCGCAATTCTGGTGCCAAGGCTCCCCCTGCAGTCGCTGGAGAAGCTCAGGGAGCAGGTCCGGCCATACAAACACTGCTGGAGGAAGGAATGACCCTGGCAAGGAGCTGAGGCTCTCCCCAAAGGCCCCAGGGCAGCCCAGACCCTCCAGGAAGATGAAGGGGGAATTTCTAGGGGATTTCTAGGGGATTGTGATCTCTTCCCTGCATGGAAATGGGGCTAAACGTGAAGGAAATGAAGAATCCTTGGACTGAGGTGCTGCATTTCCTCCTTCTCCTCTTCCTCCTCGAATGAGACACCCCAGCCCCTTCCACTCCCATCACTGTCTGCCCTGCACTCCCAGAGGCCACTTTGCATCCCTGGGGATTGCAGGATGGGTTTGGGACCCTGGGGATTGCAGGGGTGGGTTTGGGACCCTGGGGATTGCAGGGATAAATTTGGGATCCTGGGGATTGCAGGGATAAGTTTGGGATCCTGGGGATTGCAGGGGTGGGTTTGGGACCATGGGGATTGCAGGAATGGGTTTGGGATCCTGGGGATTGCAGGGATGGGTTTGGGATCCTGGGGATTGCAGGGAACAGGGATGGGTTTGGAACCCAGGGCAGCCATCCCAGCAGAGACAGGGCAGGGAGTGCAGGAGAGGAGAGAGGGGAAGGGAAAATAAAAGGGAAATGAGATGGAGACTAAGGAGCTTTGCAAAGGCAGGAAGGGGAAAAGGGAGAAAGTGAAAGGGGGAAAAAGGAAAGGAAGGGGGAAAGTGAAAAGGGGAAAAAAAGGGGGGAAAGTGTGAAAAAAAGGGGAAGGGAAGGGAAAGGGGAAGGGAAGGGAAAGGGAAAGGAAGTTTTTTTTTTTTCCAGGGCTTCTCTGCAAAACCAAGGTAATATTCCCAAGGGAAGTGTTTCCTTTGAAGAGCACACCCTTCCTCCCGTGCTGAGGAGCATTCCAAGCAGGGTTTCCATCTGAGACCCAACAGAAAACTCCTCACACATCAGAGCTGTGCCCAGACCTGGCTCCTGCCCCTCCATCCCACTTCTCTCAACCCTGCTGCCTTGCTTCCCTTGACTCCCCTCTGCACTCTTGTCCTGCAGGACCTAAATCCCACATCCCCAAAATCCACACCCAAACCCTCCTCCTGCAGCTGCCAGGACCTTTGGAGAGCCCCCAGAACCCCCGGAGGACCCTGGCACAACCCCAGCTCACAGCTCCACTGCTTTTCTTCCTTCCCCACGGAGATTTCCCCTTCCTGGGTGAGAAATGCCCCTGGGTGCTGTGCAGGGGCTGCAGGTCAGAGTGATGGGAGGAGAATCACTCCCCACACAGCTCAGCCAGGGGATGAGAGCAGAATCACTCCCCACACTGCTCAGCCGGGGGATGAGAGCAGAATCACTCCCCACACAGCTCAGCCAGGGGAAGAGAGCAGAATCACTCCCCATAGAGCTCAGCCAGGGGATGAGAGCAGAATCACTCCCCACACTGCTCAGCCAGGGGATCAGAGCAGAATCACTCCCCATAGAGCTCAGCCAGGGGATCAGAGCAGAATCACTCCCCATAGAGCTCAGCCAGGCTGCCACGAGCCACTCAACAGCCCCTGCTAACACTCACCTGGAACAGATCCCTCTGCAAGACATTTTCAGTCCTTGAGAGGAGGCCTTGAAGATGTTTCAGCAGAGATGTGAACAGATTTGCCCCTGAATCCACATTGTTCCAAACCATTTTTGACAGAATGCTCCTTCCCAGCTGAACGTCTGCTTTCAAGTGAAGAGCAAGACACTCTGCAGTGCTCCCTCGTGATAAAAGGATTAAAGCATTCCTTAACACAATCTTCACTTTTCATCCAAATTTCCAAGTGGACCCCAAACAAAAGGCCAGAGACCTGCCCTGTGTTGCTGCCCATCCTTTTGGCCTTTTTATCCCTCCCTGGTTGGTTTTATCAGTGTTGTGCCTGTCGGGTTTAGGGCAGCTCATTGTGTGCACGTGAGTTTGGCTGGTTTAAAATTCATCTTCTGACAACACTCAGGGTTCAGCTGCTGCCCTGATTTGTGCCTGGCTGCATGGAGAGAACCCTTGTGCAGGAGCACTGCCCTCCCACCCCTGGGATCTCATTTTTCTCTGTACTCTGGCAGGGAATTCACAACACAGGGAATTCACAACGCAGGGAATTCACAACACAGGGAATTCACAACGCAGGGAATTCACAACACAGGGAATTCACAACACAGGGAATTCACAACGCAGGGAATTCACAACGCAGGGATGCTGAATCCTGCTGGCCCTGCCAATCCCAGCTGCCATCTCCCTGCAAGGAGAACAGAGCCTCGGTGCTGCTCAGAGAGGGATTTATCTTTAGCAACAACATTTGCTGAGGATGACGTGGTAACACTCTGGAACAGCTGAATTTGGGAGGGTTTGAGCCCTCCTGGGGGCACGGGGTGCTGGAGCATCCCTGTGGGAGGATGTTGTGGCAGAGCTGCTGAAATCAGCCCCTGATTTTGGCTGCTCACGCTCCTTGGTGATGCTCTCGTTTACTTTTCATTAGTTTGTTAGGCAAATCTCCTCTGAAGTGTTGTCATTCTCACCAGGCACTGAATAACACAAAGCAAACAGGGGAGGTGGTGAGAGCAGAGGCACGGAAATTCCTGTCAGAAGGGAGAGGAATGGGGGATTTGTCTTTCCAAACCAGCTGTGGGGCTGCTGGTGGATAAAACCAGCACTGAGAGATAAATGAAACAATGGGAAATATTCCACTGATTGATGAATGGGAAAATATTTGCTTTAACAAATAAACTTTAGGGTTGCTGACAAATTAAATTGGACATTGAAAGATGAAAGAAACAATGGGGAAAACCCTAAATTCCATAAGAATTAAAAATTAAAAGGGAGGGTTATACATTAGAGGGGAATCTCTGGTATCGGGTGTTTTGGGAAGTCTGAACCTCTCAAGTACCTCAGAAATGGGGAAAGAGAGAAGGGAAATGTGGCTGGAAATTGGGATAAAAAGGAGGCTGAGCCCTCCAAAGACTTGAGAGATCCCAGGGCAGGGATTTCTGCCCCATGCCTCTCCCTTTATTCAGATAAAGTAAAAAAGGAGTCTTCTGTCTTATTTTTGGGCATAAACCTGTGGTGTTTGTGGGTTAATTTTCCTGACAGAAGGAGCTCTGCGTGTCCCAGAGGAGAGCTACAGACCCGACAGAGCAGCTGAAAATCCAGCAGTCGAGTTCTGCTCGCTCTGAATGAGCATCCAGAGCCGGGCTCCGATGGCCGAGCCAAGATCCCCCCCTAGAGAGCGGCAGGGACAGGGCAGCGGCCGGGAACGGCCAAGGGAGCGAAAATCCCCCGGGCAGAGCGAGCCCGGGCTGGGATGAGCCCTGACCCCATCCCCGGGCCGGACACGTGGGACAATGCGGAGACACCGGGGGACAGCGCCCGGGCTCGGCTGAACCCGCTGCGACCTGGCTTAAACCGCGCTTAAACCCCGCTGTAAACCAGCTTAAACCGCGCTGTGACCTGGTTTAAACCGCGCTTAAACCCCGCTGTAAACCAGCTTAAACCGCGCTGTGACCTGGTTTAAAATGCGCTTAAACCCCGCTGTAAACCAGCTTAAACCGCGCTTGAACCGCGCTGTGACCTGGTTTGAAACGCGTTTAAACCCCGCTGTAAACCAGCTTAAACCGCACTTAAACCCCTCTGTGACCTGGTTTAAACCCCGCTTAAACCCCGCTGCGACCCGGTTTAAACAGCACTTAAACCCCACAGTGACCAGCTTAAACCCCGCTGTAAACAGGCTTAAACCGCGCTGAAATCCCGCTGTAAACCGGCTAAAACTGCGCCTCAGCCCCACTGCGACCTGGTTTAAAGCCCTCTGTGACCCGATTTAAATCCTGTTAAAAGCCCGCTGTGACCCGATTTAAACGTTGATTGAAGTCCACTGTGCCCTGGTTTAAACCTCGCTTAAACCCCTCTGTAACCTGGTTTAAATCGCGCTTAAGCCCCGCTTAAAGCCCATTGCGACCCGGCTTACACCGCGTTCAACCCCGCTGTGATCCAGTTTAAAGCCCTCTGCGACCCGGTTTAAACCCTCCAGTGATCCTGCTTAAACCGCGCTTAAACCCCGCTTAAAGAACACTGTGCCCCGACTTAAACCCGCTGTGACCCCACTACGACCCAGCTTAAACAGCGCTTAAATCCCACTACGACCCGGCTTAAACAGCTCTTAAACCCCGCTGCGACCCAGCTCAAAGCCCGCTTAAATCCCGCTACAACCCGGCTTAATACCCATTTAATACCCACTTAAACCTCGCTGCAACCCGGCTCAAACCGCGCTTAAACCCCGCTCTGCGAGCCCCAACCCCTCGCCGAGGCTGGCCCGGCTCCGCGTTAATTAGAGCCCAGCCAATTAGGCTAATGCACGCTAATGATGCCCCGGGGCTGGGCAGCTCTGCGGGCGGTGACATTTTTGCTGCGCACGGCGTTACCTGTTCTGCAGCGAGCAGGAGATAATTGTCATTTCCTGCGCTGCTGTGAGCACATCAAGTTTATGGGAGATTTTATTAAAGCTTTCATACACGGGGAAACTTTCTGTTATGAGCTGGGAGAGAATTAACGGCCTTTCTTCGGTGGTTGGCTCACAATGCAATCCCCGGGCTGGGCATGTTTCTGTTTCATCTCCAACATGGGATTTGCTCTTTATTAAAGGTGTTCCCTCTGCCTTGGGGCTGTTCCTCCCTCCATCGTGCCAAGGGGGTGAGCAGCCCCCAGCCCTGCCCTGCTCTTTGTGCCCAACGTGGTCCTGCAATAAAAGGTTTCCAGGGGAAGCTTTTGAAGGTTTCCAGCAGCAGCTCCACAGGGGATGGATCACCTTGGTGGGAGGTGGGCAGCTGAAAACCAAAGAGGGGAAAACCACAAAACTGAAAACAAAAAAGGTGCAGTCCAAAAAGGCAGAATCCAAAAAAGGGAAAAGCAAAAAGGTGGAATCCAAAAAGCTGAAAACCAAAAAGGGGAAATCCAAAAAGGGGAAAACAAAAAAAAGGCAGAAATCCAAAAAGGGGAAAACAAAAAAAAGGCAGAAATCCAAAAAGGGGAAAACCAAAAAAGGCGGGATCCAAAAAGGGGAAAACCAAAAAAGGCGGAATCCAAAAAAGGGAAAACCAAAAAGGTGGAATCCAAAAAGCTGAAAACCAAAAAGGGGAAATCCAAAAAGATGGAAACCAGAAAGGGGAAAACCAAAAAAGGCAGAAATCCAAAAAGGGGAAAACCAAAAAAGGCAGAATCCCAAAAAGTTAAAACCAAAAAGCTGAAAACCAAAAAGGGGAAATCCAAAAAGGTGGAATCCGAAAAGGGGAAAACCAAAATGGTGAAAAGCAAAAAGGTGGAATCCAAAAAATGCTTCTCACAAATGGCCATGGGGACACTCTGGGGACAGTTCAAATGGAGGCTGCACATCTGGACAGAGGTGCCTGGAGGTCACAGATCCCCAAATCTCCAAACTGATGCTCAGCCCTGGGCTGGAGGCAGGCCAGGCAGGTTGTTCCCATCATGGGCCAGGCTGGGATCACTGAGCCATTAAAGTTGGGCAGGACCAAGATAAAACCTGGAGTTCAACCTTCAGCCAAATCCCACCATTCCCACTAAACCACACCCTGAACTGCCACATCCAACTTCCCAAAACTGGGTGTTGAACACTTCCAGGTGCTGGGAGCCTGTGCTGACACCTTCAGAGAAGGAATTTCACAGAATCGTGGAATGGTTTGGGTTGGGAGGGACCTTAAACCCCATCCAGTGCCACCCCCTGGCAGGGCAGGTTCAGGTGGGATATCAGGAGAAATTCAGGTCAGGCTGGACACTGGGGCTTGGGGCAACCTGGTCTGTGGAAGATGTCCATGGGATGGGATGGGATAATGGGATCCATGGGATGGGATGGGATCCTTGGGATGGTGTGGGATGGGATTGATGGGATCCTTGGGATGGTGTGGGATCCATTGTGATGGGGTGGGATAATGGGATGGGATCCATTGGGATGGGATCCATGGGATGGGATGGAATGGATGAGATGGACTCGATGGGATGGGATGGGATCCACGGGATGGGGTGGTTATGGAGATGGGAAACAGGATCTGCTGGGCCTGACAGCAGATCTTCATGTCCCAGAATGTGGCTCAGGACTGTTCTCTCCTCAGCTCTCCCACACAATTTAATTTGCAGAATAAAACTTGGGAGTTCACCCTGTGAATAAATCCCAGCCTTCTCCTGTGGCCAGCACTGGGTCCTGCTGGTTTCCAGCCTTGTCCAGGTGTATTGATTCTCCCAGCAGTGAAAACACTGACATACAAATTGCAGATTGCAGCCAAAGGGAAGTGGCTGCATTCAGAGCACATGGAATAAAGGAGATTTATTCCAAGGCTGAGGGGTGTTCATTCCTGCCATGACCTCAGGCCCTGCAGTGCTGCTGGTGACCTTAGCAGGGACAGCCAGCGCTTCATAAGTGACTTCAGCAGAGGCAGAACAAACAGAGAAAATGCTGCAGGGACTGATCCTGTCCAAGCCCACACAGCAAAATGAACACCCTCCCCCTGGCCAGGCTCATTCCTGCCCGGTGATTTCCATTGTTTTCCTGTTTTCTTGTGTCAATAAATGATGGAATTACCACAGCCAAGGGCTGATGAGCAGACACAGCCAGGCTGGCACAGCAGAGCTCCTGCCCAGGGATGCTGCTGGGCCCTGGGGCTGCCAGCAGTGGGACAGGAAATCTGGGAAAACAACAAACTGCCACCACCTTTGCCAAAGAGAAATGACAGATACTGCTCTCAATGTCAGGTCTATTTAATGAGGGGTAATTAACCCACTCATCACAAGGCCATGGCATACAGCAGCTGGAAATGTTCCAGTTAATGCTGTTTGATATTTCCACCTGATTTTCAAGAATTGAATTGATGTCTTAATTATGAAAGATACCTGTGTTAACCACATTCCCACACAGCTCCTGTCACTGCTGTGACCCACAGAGGTTTGTGGGGCTCTCCCTGACAGTCCCCACTGAGCTCCTTCCCTCCTCCTTGGAGGCAGCTCCTGCCCATCCTGGCTGGGCCAGAGGATCAGGGAAAATCCAGGATCTGAGAATCTTTTGTTAATCCCAGGAGGGAGTCCAGCCTCCCTCCCATTCAATAGGTGCTGTGTGTGCCCATTTCAGTCAGAATCCCAGAATCATTAGGCTGGGAAAGAGCTCCAAAGCCATCGAGTCCACCCTGATCCCAGCCCAGAGCTCTCAGTGCCACCTCCAGGAATCCCTGGGCACCTCCAGGGATGGGCACTCCAGACCTCCCTGGGCATTTCCAATCCCTGAGCTCCCTTTCCATGGGGAAATTCCTGCTGTGCCCACCCTGAGCTGCCCTGGCCCAGCCTGAGGCCGTTCCCTCTGCTCCTGTCCCTGTTCCCTGGAGCACAGCCCGACCTGGGGCTGTCCCCTCCTGGCAGGAGCTGTGCAGAGCCACAATTTCCCCCTGATTCTCCAGGCCAAACAACCAGACCAAGGAATAAATTAATCAATCAGAGACAGGTGTGGGAGAGACAGCTTGGATGGATCACAGGATCATGGAATCCCAGAATGGTTTGGGTTGGAAACGACCTTAAAGATGCTCCTGTCTCACCCCCTGCCTTTCAGGGACACTTTCCCCCAGCCCAGCTTGTTCCAGCTGAATGTCCCATTCCTTCTGCCTTTCCAAACCCTTCTCCTGACAAAACCCAGCACTGACCCTGTTCTGGGCTGTGTCCCTGGCCTGGGGGCACTCAGCACACCCCAGTCAGGCAGACCTCCCCACCGAGCCTAAAAACACCACAGCTGCCACCAGAATTAAAAATGCAGAGAGGGAAAAGAGCCTGCAGCCAGCAGGGAGGGTATTTATAGCTGCTCATGTACAGCAGATACAATGGGGCCTTTTGGGGAAGCTGGAATGGGCTCAGCTCTGCTCCCTCATGGGGCAATCTGCACATCCCAGCCCATCCCAGCACATCCCAGTGCATCCCAGCAGATCCCAGCACATCCCAGCCCTGCTGAGACACCCAGGAACAGCCTGAGGTTCTGGGGACCAAGGAGAAATGAGAGGTTTTAGGGTCTGGGGGAGCTCAGGTGCCTGGGAAGGATGAGCATCATGCTGCTCCCCACTTCCCTGAGCTCACACAGCCCCTCCCTCCACCTGCCCTGCCCTGGAAAGCTTTAATTGCCCTGGAAAGCTTTAATTGCCACCACTCAGCAGCAGCTCAGGGCAGGAGCCCGGTGACCCAGGCCTCACAGGTTGTCCCAGCTGATCAATTAACTCCAAAAGGTCGTTCTGAGCAGCTGTGAACAAAGTGCAAGCGCATGGAAAAGGGGTTATTGCTTCCTGAGCATCTCAGCTGCTCCCTTCTGATGTGCTGGTGAATTGGATATTAAATCCACAGATGAGCTAAATGAGTTAATCGTGGCTAATGTCATTACCAGCAGCAGCAGAGGAATCAAAGATGATTAGCCACTTGTCATAAAGTCTGAGCACAGAGGACACAGAAAATTAATTTGTCCCACTGACCTGCTTTTGGTTTCCACAGGCTTCTGATGGATGTGTGCTGGAAATGCAGGAAATAAACGGGGAGAAAAGGCAATGCAAGATGATAAACCAGCTGAAATACCTGGGAAATGTATTGGAAGTGATGTTCTAGGAAAGCAGGAAAGGATGGAGATAGGGAGGCAGAGCTTTGCCAGCCAGCTCTCTCCTAACCTGAATTATCCCATCCATGACTGAGGCTGTTCCTGCACTCCCCTTTGGGAATCACAATCCCAGCCAGGCTCTACAGCAGCCCTGAGTCCCTTTTATCACTGGCTGGGGTCTGTGTGCAGATCACCAACAGGACAGGACTGCAGGGAAGGTGTATCAAGGTGTTTGATTTTCCAGCATCAGTCTCATTCCATGGGTATGACAATGGGAAGATGCCACCAGCTCACATCCCAGGCAGCAGACACAGAACTCAATGTTACAACTCACTTTAAAAGCTTCTTGACCAATCACACAAAGCAGAAGCACATTGACAGTAGTTCTATCCAGCCACTGTAAGCACAGGTACCTTTGGTTAAACAATGCTGGCTTATTTCAAATCCAATACCTGCTTGTGAGCCTTCAAACACAATGCACAGAGCTCCATTATTGAGCTTAGAACTCCCTAATATCCCACTGATAAACTTTTCTGCAGCTTAGGGAGTTATTCTAGACCAGCATTAATACACAGACCATTGTTCTATTTGTCATTACTTGCTACATTTGAAATAATTTTCCTGCTGACCAATCTCATGGCTGCTGCTTAGCTCCAATCCCAGTTCTGCTGTCTCTGGGGCCTTTTGCAGTTTTCCCAAACTCTCTGATTTTGTGGATCCCCACACCACAGAGAGCATCCCATGGATCAGCAGGGTTGCAGACCTTGTCCCTCCCCAGCGCTGCCTCTCCCCTCCCTGACACAGCCAATTTCCCGGAGGAGATGGATGGATCCTGCAGCTGCCCTGGGTGTTTAATATCTGCCATTTGTCACCACCTGGCACCCCGTGACAGGAGCGTGTCCCTGCACAATAAACATGCAAAAATCCCCTGGCACTTGGGTCATCCTCTGATGGCCATCAATAAACCTCAGGGGCTTGGGACTGACTCGGGGAGAATTGTAATTCCCCCTGAATTAATAGTTATTTATATTTATCTATAGTATTAATATTTATCTATAGTATTAATGTTTATTTCTATTTATCTATAGTATTAATATTTATCTATAGTATCAACATTTATTTGTATTTATCTATAGTATTAATTATGATAATTAATTAATTTAAGAATTAATTAATTTTATGACTAAATATTTTTATCTATAGTCTTAATATTTATTTATACTTATCTATAGCATTAATATATTTTAATTAATTTAAGAATTAATTAATTTTATAACGAAATATATTAATCTATAGTATTAATATTTATTTATACTTATCTATAGTTTTAATTTTAATAATTAATCAATTTAATAATCAATTAATTTTATAACTAAATATATTAATCTATAGCATTAATATTTATTTATACTTATCTATAACATTAATATATTATAATTAATTAATTTTATAATTAATTAATTTTATAAGTAAATATATTTCTCTATAGTATTAATATTTATTTATACTTATCTATAGCATTAATATATTATAATTAATTAATTTTATAATTAAATAATTTTATGATTAAATAATTTAATTTTTTTATCATGTATATTTTTATTGTTGTTTTCGTTGTTGCTCCCCAGCCCTCCCTCTGCAAAGTGTGTCAGCCTGCAGCAGCTGCAGGCAGAGCAGGAGGAGCTGAGCTGGTTCCATCACTGCTGTCTGGGGCAGGGATCCATCAAAGGGACCCAGCCCCGGCTGCTGTGACACTGCCCTGTCCCCAGGCCACCCCAGAGCTGCCACCTGCTCCAGAAACAAAGTGGGACCAAGGCTGGGACACCAGCACAGGGCTGGCTTCTCCAAAACCCCCAAATCCTGGGGTCACAGCTTGGGAAAGGCATCCAGGATCACTGTGTTCAACCTTGGACCGAGTGCCACCTTCAGGATCACTGTGTTCAACCTTGGACCCAGAGCCACCTTCCAGGGTCACTGTGTTCAACCTTGGACCCAGTGCCACCTTCCAGGGTCACTGTGTTCAACCTTGGACCCAGTGCCACCTTCCAGGGTCACTGTGTTCAACCTTGGACCCAGTGCCACCTTCCAGGGTCACTGTGTTCAACCTTGGACCCAGTGCCACCTCTGCAGGGCCACAATGCCAGGGCCAGCAGGGACACAATGCCAGGGCCAGCAGGGACACAATGCCAGTGTGACCAGGGACACAATGCCAGGGCCAGCAGGGTCACAATGCCAGGGTCAGCAGGGCCACAATGCCAGGGTCAGCAGGGACACAGTTCCAGTGTGACCAGGGACACAATGCCAGGGTCAGCAGGGGCACAATTCCAGTGCCAGCAGGGACACAATGCCAGGGTCAATAGGGACACAATGCCAGGGTCAGCAGGGACACAATTCCAGTGCCAGCAGGGGACACAATGCCAGGGTCAATAGGGACACAATGCCAGTGTGACCAGGGCCACAGTTCCAGTGTCACCAGGGACAGAGTTCCAGTGCCATCAGGGACACAGTTCCAGTGTGACCAGGGACACAATGCCAGGGTCAGCAGGGACACAATTCCAATGTCACCAGGGCCACAAATCCACCAAATTCCACCCAGCCATGCATATGGCCAGCAGAAGATCCCTGTGTATTTTCAGAAATCAAGCACAAACAGTTGGTGCAAAGCCCACCTCTCGTTAGCAGCCAGTTTCCTTTCCTAAATCTGAAGGTTCATTGTCACAACGTGCCTGGTGGCACTTCTGGAGGCCTTGCTTGGAGCCACCACCACTCAGGACCTGCCCAGGGATGTGCCAGGGGCTCCCTGCCAGTTCTGAGCCTGTCTTCTGTCAGTAAATAATCAAGTGGATCACGCTGAGCCCTGTTGAATTACTGTTTTCTATCAATAAATACTCTGCTAATCCTCTTCTCAGAGTGAGCTGTGACCACCCTGCCCTTCACAAAGCAGACAGGGCCCAGCTTGACCCAGACACTTTCCCCATCCCAGCCTGGCCCAGGTTAAACCATTTTCTCCCCATGAGTCTCCAGCCTCTGCTGCTCTCTGTCATTGCCACTCCCGGGCCAGCCCCATTTCTGCCACACAAACACACTTGGCTTTCTTAAGCACTGCTCAATATTTCATATAGAGACTTCTCAACATCACAGACTATTCCCAGCTATCTCTATAATCATGAGCAATCCACTGAAAAAGCCTAAAATAGTGCTTTTAATGCTCCTGATTAGAAGGAGGGGATGGAGTTTTGTGGAAGGGGAGGATGAGTGATGAGGCTGGGCTGGGCTGTTTGGAGCAGCAGCCCAGAATTGCTGTGACACCTCCTGCTCTGGAAACCTTCCTGGGCACTCTCAGCAGTTTTCCTCCTACCTGAGGCAGGCACAGATTGCAAAGTGCAGGCAGAGGCAGAGCAGGGTTTATTTGCAGACAGGAGCATGAGTCACTGTTCCCAAACGCTGCCCTGGCTGCAGGAGCCCTCCCTGTGCTGCTGCCTGATTTCCATCTGCAGAGGAGCAGAGCAGCTGCCGGGCTGTGCCAGCCAGGCTGGGAACCAGGACTGGCCCTGCCCTGATCCCTGCCCTGATCCCAGCCCTGGGCAAATCCTTTTGGCACTGATATATTTTATAAAAATCCTGTCGCCAGGATTTTTCTGCTGAGAAGCCTCAGAAAATAAATGTAAATAATAATTATCTGATATGGCTGTGGGACGTGGTCTGGAGATGGTTTACCAACAGCTGCATCTTTGATTGGTTGCATGTGAATTGTTTTTAATTAATGGCCAATCACAGCCAGCTGTGTCCAACTCTGAGTCTAAGAGATTTTATTATTCATTCTTTTCCAGCCTTCTGATGTCTCCTTTCTCTTTCTTTGGTGTAGTTTTAATATATCATTTTCATATAATAATATAATATAATGTAATATAATGTAATGTAATATAATATAACATTTTCATATGAAGCGACATGACATGAATGTAATATAATATAATATAATATAATATAATATAATATAATAGTCTTCTGAAACATGGAGTCAAGATTCTCATCTCTTCCCTCATCCTGGGGACCTCCAACTCCACCACATTCTTTCATTTCCCAGGGCAGATTTTGCCCCGAACCAGCCCTGCCTTGTTCTGTGGGATCCAGAGCCACCCCTGGCCAGGCACTCCTTCCAGAAGTGTGACTAAAGCTGCAGAACCCAGAGTACCTGAGCCTTTTTGGGGTCACAGAGAGGTGTGAGGGGACAGGAGGAAGGGCTGGTTCCAGAGCTGTGGACCCAGGGTCTGGCTGCACAAAGGAGAAGCCCCTGAAATTCCTTTTGACCCTGATCCTGTTCCCTCTTGCACAGAGAAGCTCCAGGAGGACACACGGAGGTCACTGGCACAGGGCAGGGAGTCTGAGATAACTTTGCATGAGGAAGGAGGAAAAAAAAAACCTCTCCAGGGATTACAATAAATTGCCATCTTCTTTTCCCAAGGGCTCCCATGAAACACTTGAAAAAAGTGACCTCATTAATGAATGAGATGGGTTAAGGCTCTCTCCACATACTCTACTTAATTGCAATTCTGTCATTCCCAGTGAATTCTTGAAGCCATATTGATTATTCAAAGCTCTGCCCAATCAATAAAACAATAAAGCATGCATGCTTCAAAAAGTGATTAAAGAGATAAATACAGGAGGCACTTGAAGGCAGCCACATCCTCCTGCAGCACTCACCCAGAGTAAGCAATGGCAGATCTGTGTCAGTGTCCTCACCTACACTTATTTCATTCCCTAATCCACATACAGAGCAGCTCCAAACAGAAATAATCCCAAACTCTGGTGCTCCCTGGGCTGCCTTGGCTGCTCATGTGTGGGTGGGCAGGGTGGGACAGGCTGTGGATGAGGGAGGCTGGGTGTTGTGGTGTTGTGGTGTTGTGATGTTGTGATGTTGTGGTGTTGTGATGTTGTGATGTTGTGGTGTTGTGATGTTGTGATGTTGTGGTGTTGTGATGTTGTGGTGTTGTGATGTTGTGATGTTGTGGTGTTGTGATGTTGTGGTGTTGTGATGTTGTGGTGTTGTGGTGTTGTGGTGTTGTGATGTTGTGGTGTTGTGGTGTTGTGATGTTGTGATGTTGTGGTGTTGTGATGTTGTGGTGTTGTGGTGTTGTGGTGTTGTGATGTTGTGATGTTGTGATGTTGTGGTGTTGTGATGTTGTGATGTTGTGGTGTTGTGATGTTGTGATGTTGTGGTGTTGTGATGTTGTGGTGTTGTGATGTTGTGATGTTGTGGTGTTGTGATGTTGTGGTGTTGTGATGTTGTGATGTTGTGGTGTTGTGATGTTGTGGTGTTGTGATGTTGTGATGTTGTGGTGTTGTGATGTTGTGGTGTTGTGATGTTGTGATGTTGTGGTGTTGTGATGTTGTGATGTTGTGGTGTTGTGATGTTGTGATGTTGTGGTGTTGTGATGTTGTGGTGTTGTGGTGTTGTGGTGTTGTGGTGTTGTGATGTTGTGGTGTTGTGATGTTGTGATGTGATGTTGTGGTGTTGTGATGTTGTGGTGTTGTGGTGTTGTGATGTTGTGGTGTTGTGGTGTTGTGGTGTTGTGGTGTTGTGGTGTTGTGATGTTGTGGTGTTGTGGTGTTGTGGTGTTGTGATGTTGTGGTGTTGTGAGGGCCCTCAGGATGAGGTGAGAGATGAGAATTTGACTCCAGGTCCTCAGAAGGCTGATTTTAGCCTTGATTCCTTCAGCAAGAAACCCCCAGCTCCCACTTTGGCCCAGCCTTCTTCTCCTTCAGCAGCACAAATGATTTGTGTTTGTACAACTGATCATGAGTTTGGAGCTGAGAGATCCCCAGGGCTTCCAACAGAAAGGATCCAAGGTAAGGGCTTGAGGCTTGGGGGAGACGAGGGAAAAGCATTTCTGGGCTTGAGGTGAGTTTTTTATTCTTCCTTTTTGGTGTTTTTTATTGAAAACATTGTGATTTAACAAGTGCAGTCATTGTTGAACATAAATAAATAATGTGGAGAACTGGGACATGCGAAGCTCCGTGATTGCATAAATATTCAAGCTGCAAAAGGAACAGAAGATTTCAAAGGTGCAAACCTCATTATGGAGTTGTTATCTCTGCCCCTGTAGTAATTCAAACACAAAGAGCAGCTCCCTGTGGGCTGAAATCTGAACCTGGAGGATGCAGCACCTGGCCCAGCTCAGCTCAGCCAGACTGAGGGCACAGCCTGGGGCTGTCCCCAGGGTCCCCGTGGGCACAGCCCTGGGGCTGGCAGGGCAGGGGCACCTCTGCCTTGCTCTGCTTGAAGCCCTCCTGGGGCACCTGGTGCCACCAGGGACAGTGTGACACTGGGGACACGCTCACCCTGGCACGGGGGTCTCACTTTGGGCTGGTTCTGCAGCAGCTCTGGGACATTGCCATTAAATGTGTCCCCTGCTAGGACTGTGTCACAGGGGTCTGAGGGAAGAGATGAGGATGTGACTCCATGGTTCAGAAAGCTGATTTATTATTTTATGCTATATATTACATTAGAACTGTACTAAAAGAATAGAAGAAAGGATTTCATCAGAAGGCTGGCTAAGAATAGAAAAAGAAAGAATGATAACAAAGGCTCTGTCTCAGACAGAGAGTCCGAGCTAGCTGACAGTGATTGGCCATTAATTAGAAACATCCAACATGGGCCAATCACTCCCGTTTGGGATTCGGGATTCTGCTGTCCCTGCAGCACCATCCTGCAGAGCAACAGCACCATCTGCTGCTCCTGGGGCCGCGCTGGGCTCTGCTCCTCTGCTGCCGGCTCGGCTCTACCCGCGGCCCTGCGGGCACCTCCTGGCACCTCCTGGCACCTCCTGGCACCTGCAGCAGCCCCGCTCCGAGTGCCCGCGCGGTGGCAGCAGGGACAGGGCAGGGAGAGGGCAGGGAGAGCGCGGGGAGAGCGCGGGGACCGGGCGGGGACAGGGCAGGGACCGGGCAGGGAGACCGCGGGGACAGAGCAGGGACAGCGCAGGGACAGGGCAGGGGCAGCGGGGACGCGGGGCTGGCGCTGAAGCTGGAGCCGGCCATGGGACGCGGAGGGTCCCGGGGGGCTGAGCCTGCCCGGGGAGGGGGCCCGGGCCAGCTGGGGCAGGGGGTGAGAAGTGGATCCTGCTGCAGCTGCAATGAAACCTTTCCTTCTGTGCTCCTCTAGGACACAAACTCCCCCTCAAGGACCTCATCTGCTCATCCCTGCCTGTTCTGGAGAATCCCTTCATCTGTCCCAAGAGATGCTTCTGGACACCCCAATTCCTTTGGCTGCTGCTTCCCAGAGGGATGGGCAGTGCCCAGCTGGCTGTACCAGGGCCGCTGTGCCCAGGTGCCCCATGCTCAGGTGAGGGCACAGCAGAGAGGGCAGCCTGAGCTCAGCCCACCGTGCCCTGCCCTGGGAGCCTCCTGCCCCTTCCCAAGGGCTCACAGCCGGTCCCAGGGCCACCACAGCTCTGCACAGGGCTGAGCTGAGGGACCTCAGCCAGGTTCTTGCTTTCCTGTGAGCTGGATCAGGAGCTGTCCCCTCCTGCTGACCCTCTGCACCCTCCCCTTCCCCTCCCAGCCCCTTGTGCCGCCTCTGTGCCCACCCTCGGCCCCCATGTGGGTCATGCACATGCCCAGGAGAGCTCCACACCCTCTGTCCCTCCCCATCCCGGGTCTGTGGTGCAGCTCAGATTTGGTTTTTCAGTGCCCCAGCCCAGCGAGGTCCCTCGGGGATGGAGGATGCAGCCCTGGGCAGCAGCAATGGCACTGCCGGGCCCTCCCCTGCTCCCCCTCACTGCTGGCAGAGGGGGTTGAGGTTTGCCTGGGGGCTCCTGGAAGGAAGCAGCGTTTCCAGAACCACCTCCCTGCTCCCATCCTCCTCGCTGTAATGGACTCAGGATGTTAATTAATAGATAATTGCTAATACCTTGCATCCCTCTAATGCCTCTGATGAGCTTCAGAGCACTTTGCAGTCTCTGGCTACGATTCCGTGCTCTGAGAGGGCAGAAATTGCACTTCGGAGATGTTTCAGGAACTTGCTGACGATCCAGGGCTGGATCAGCCCCAAGCCCCAGCTCTGGGCTCCATCTGCAGGCCCTGCCCTGCCTCCCACCCCAGCCTCCCCTGGCGCCCTCCCAGCCCGGAGCCAGGCCGGGAACACAAGGGGTTAAAGGCTGTCCGATGGGCTGGTGAGATCATCGGAGCTGGGATGCTCCATTGTTTATTAGCCCCGGAGAGCCCGGAGACACCACCCAGAGGGATGAGGGGCTTGGGGTGAGCCCGCCCGCGGACAAGGGGCTCCTGCTGCAGCCATCCCTCCCTCCGTGCCCACCGGTGAGTACCCGGGGTGCCCCAGGGTGACAGGGACGGGGCCCGGCAGGGTGAGGTGGGGCCATCCCCTCCTGAGCCCCACAAAGGCTCAGCAGGTGCTCCCTGGTCCCTGAGGGCTCTGGGCCAGCCCAGCTGCTCCTGAGGGAACGGGCACCAGCCCAGCCCTGCTGCACTCCACCAGCGAGGGGACTGATGCCTCTCGCTCCATCCCCGAGGGTTTGGGGGGTTTGTAGGGGAGCTGAGATGCTCTGACACCCCGCAGGGTCTTGGGGCAGCACCAGGAACTCTGCAGGGACAGCTGCCCATGGAGCCACTGCCAGCCTGCTCCTGGCTCCGAGGACAGGGGCACGGGGACAGGAATGGGGCTCAGCACCCACCCCTGGCACCCACAGCCTCCCTGTCCCCTCCTATCGACCCCAGCAGAGCCCAGCCCTGCTGCACTCCACCAGCGAGGGGACTGTGCCTCTGGCTCCATCCCCGAGGGTTTGGGGGGTTTGTAGGGTTTGTAGGGGAGGTGAGATGCTCTGACACCCTGCAGGGTCTCAGGGCAGCACCAGGCACTCTGCAGGGACAGCTGGCAGCCCACTCATGGCTCCAAGGTGAGCAGGGGCACAGGGACAGGAATGGGGCTCAGCACCCACCCCTGGCACCCACAGCCTCCCTGTCCCCTCCTAACCAAGCCCAGCAGAGCCCAGCCCAGCAGAGCCCACAGCAGCCCAAGGCTGGCGCTGCTCGGAGCTGGCAGTGCTGGGGTCACTCAGTGCGTGCTCAGGGCACAGTGAGTGCCACCAGCCACCTGCAGCCACCACCCCGGTGACAGCAGGGCCAGCAGTGGCACAGTGTGGGCAGTGGCACAGTGTGGGGGGTGGCACAGGTTGGGCAGTGGCACTCAGTCCCTGGGGCTTTGCTGCTCTTTCCCTCTGGGGGTTTGGGTGCTGTGCCCCCAGCACCTCCCATGGGCAGTGCCCTGGGCTGACAGGGCCGTGGGGGCTGCTCTGCATGGGGACTTCACCTTCATCTTCATCTTCATCTTCATCTTCATCTTCATCTTCACCTTCATCTTCACCTTCACCCTCACCTTTATCTCCATCTCCACCTCCACCTTGCTGTGTTTCCCGGGCACCCCGGCCAGGCTGGGTCCCTGAACGTTGCTCTCTCTCCCTGGAACTGACTGAGAGCCTCTCCTGGTGGAATTTGGCCAGCACGAACATCCCAGAAGTTGTTTCTGCTGAGTTTGGGCAGGTCCCTGAGTGCAGCAGCCTCCTGCCCTCCCGTGCCATGGGCACACGGATCCCCAGAGCAGCAAACCCTTCTGCTGGCACACACAGAGCCTCTGCCCAGCTCTGGGGGTCCTGCACTGACACTGAACAGCAGGAGCAGATCACGAGTCCAGCTGAGCCACTCCAGAGCAGCAGGGAAATCTGTTCCTCCATTCCCCAGGGGTTTGTTTCAGTCCCAGCTGGACCCAGAGGGGATCTGGTGCCCGTTGGGGTGGCACACTGGGCACATCTCCTGCTGAAGGACAAACCCACCCTCAGGGTCCCAGCCCAGGCTCTGCAGGGCACTGGAGCTGCTCCTTGCAGACCCTCAGGAGCCATCCAGAGAGCCCTGGGGCCATGGAACAGCCTGGGGTCCCTGTCTGGGGCAGGGTCCCTGTGTCACACAGCCAGCTGGGGGGAGCCTGGGCACACCTGAGTGCAGGTGATGCAGCTGCCACACTCCCACTGTCACCAGTCTGGGACAAGGCAGGGTCCCAGTGTCACACAGCCAGCTGGGGGGAGCCTGGGCACATCTGAGTGCAGGTGATGGAGCTGCCCCATTCCCAGTGCCACCAGTCTGGGACAGGGCAGGGTCTCTGTGTCACACAGCCAGCTGGGAGGAGCCTGGGCACACCTGAGTGCAGGTGATGCAGCTGCCACACTCCCAGTGCCACCAGTTTGGGGCTTCCAGCGGCCTCTGGATGGCTCCTGATGGTCTCCAGGTCTGATGGCTCCAGGTCTCCCAGGCCTGGGCTGGGCTCTGCTCCTCCCCAGCAGGGATCAGAGCATCCATGGAGTGCAGAGCTCACCTGGGAGTTCTCCTCAGGGTTTTCTCCTCCATGACCCCAGATGGGTTCCCAGAGGGATTGGGGGCTGCAGCCCAGCCCAGGATCCTCCAAGGTGGGCTCTGCTTCTCCCTGACAACCTCCAGAACATCCCCAACACCATCACACCGTCAAAACCTCCTTCCTAATCAGTTTAATCCCCATAACAATCTGCATCTACCCGGGAACAGAGAGCCTGACCTCCTTCTGAGAATGAAAATTCAATTTAAACTTCAAAACTCCTTCCCCAGCAAGGAGCCCCCCAAGATTTCCCAGTTCAGAGCCCAAAGCTCACCACACGGAGCACTGGGAGAGCAAAGGGAGGAGAAGCCCAGGAGGGTCTCCCTGAGGGAGAGGGGAAGGAGAGACCCCAGCAGTGAGAGCTGCCCAGGGTTCCAGAATACCAGATGTGAAATGTGAGACGAGCTCTGGAGGCGTTTTCAGCGCAGCAAACGCTCATCTGCTGATTGTCTGGCTGCAAACCCGGGAGAAACCCGATAGCACTGTGCTGCCAGGCTGCTCCGTGCTGCACAGCACAGCTGGGATGGGCTGGGCATGGAGCAGGGGCACAGCAGCAGTGTCACAGACATCCTTCGTGAAAAATCCTTTCTTAGGATTTTTCCTGTTAGAGCTGAGAAGCTCAGTAACAAATGTAAACAATTATTAATTATTATCTGCTGCTGTGGAATGCAACAGGTCCACCCATGATTGATCTTCTGTAGATGTTTGGATTTACTGACCACTCATGGTGGAGCTGCTATCCTTTCTGCCAAGACACAGACCTTTGTTATTATTCTTTCTATTTCTACTCTTGGCATAGCCAGCTTCTGAAGAAGCTCCTTTCCTTTTCTATTTCTATGTAGTACAGTTATAATGTTATATATATATCATAATATAATAAATCAAGCCTTCTGATCATGGAATCAAGATCCTGACTCTTCCATCCTCTAAAAAATCCCTGTGACCACCATCACACAGCATCAGCTCTCCCAGGAGCTGCAGATCCTCCCTCCAGGCTGGGAGTGAAATCCTTCATCAGCCAGCAGCAGGCAAAAGGTGGCTGCAAACCAGGCAGTGCCAGGAAGTGCTGGGAAAACGAGCAGGGGCTGGGAATTGTGGTGAGAGAGATGGTTCTGCCAGGAAATGGAAGGGGGAATAAATCCTCTGTGGTGGAAAGGCAGAGCTGGAAGGTTCCTGCAGCAGCCTGGCATCAGTGCTGGGCACACAGAGGGGCAGAGCTGCTGCCCTGGCTGCACAGTCAGGGTGGCAGCACGCAGGGAATGGGATGCCTGAAAGATGGAGCAGCACGTGGGGTTTTAGGCTGCTGAGGTGTGGGATTAGTCCAGAGAATAAAGCAAAGCTCCGAGCACAAAGCCAAATTAAAATCAGACAGTGGCTTGGCCATAAAACCTGTCTGTGATCACCTTAGGAGGGCAAAGACAAGAAATGGCAGGATGAAATGGCAGGATGAAATGGCAGGGAATACTGGGGGGCTCTGGAAGAGGGGGAGCAGAAGGCAGCAGTGCTCTGGGGGAGGCAGATGGGGGCACCTGGAATTACTCAGATTTAGGCACCTCCCTGCAGAGCTGCAGCTGGGGGGCTCAGGGTGGGCACAGCAGGAATTTCCCCATGGAAAGGGAGCTCAGGGACTGGAAATGCCCAGGGAGGGTCGGAGTGCCCATCCCTGGAGGTGCCCAGGGAATTCCTGGAGGTGGCACTGAGAGCTCTGGGCTGGGGACAGGGTGGGCATGGGGCACAGCTGGGGCTGGAAGGACTGGGAGGGCTTTTCCAGCCTAAAGGATGCTGAGATTCTGGGATTCTCCATCAAGATTCTGGGATTCTCTATCAGAAATGTGTCCCTTGCCCTGCCCCTGTTTTCCTGTTCGAACAGAGAGCAGTGAGAACTCCAGTCAGGAGAGTTGCAAATCCTCTCCACTGCTCCTGGCTTTTGTTTTGTGCTTGTTTGTCCAAACCTGGCAGAAATATCCTGAAACACCTCAAAAATGTCAATACCACCAGATCTGCAGCAGTGGCTGTGCTGGGGGACCAAATTGTAAAATATTTGTAAAATTACTGTAAAATAATTGTAAAATTACTGTAAAATAATTGTAAAATTACTGTAAAATAACTGTAAAACTACTCTGCCTCTCCTCAGAGTAACCACGGAGCTGGCAGGGACACAGGTGAAGGAGGGAGGGAGGTGCTGGCTGGCACCCATCCATCAGCATGCCCAGGTGGGCACTGAGCCCAGCTCTGGGCAGGTTCCTCCAGCCCTGGAGCTGTGCCAGCCCTGCAGCCTCACCCTGGCTGCCCTGAGGTGGAATTTGCTCCCACACGGATCAGCAGCCCCAGGACAGGGCTCTGGGGTCACCCCGTGCCCACCTGGAGGCACTGCCAGCCTGGCACCACCTGTGAGGGGGCAGCTCCTGCAGAGCCAGCCCTGCTGGGCAGAGCAAGCCCAGCCCTGAGGGGCTGCAGGGGGGTTTGGGTCCCTGCTCTGGATCAAAGCCCAGGGGGCTGCAGGTCTGGGTGCTGTGACCCTGTCACAGGGGTCCTGAGTGTGAGGGAGGAGATGAGGATCTGACTCCATGTTTCACAAGGCTGATTTATTATTTTATGATATATATTACATTAAAACTATACTAAAAGAATAGAAGAAAAGGATTTTCTAAGAAGGCTGGCTAAGAATAGAATAGGAAGGAATGATAACAAAGGCTTGTTGCTCAGAGAGTCTGAGCCAGCTGACTGTGATTGGCCATTAATTACAAACATCTAACATGGGCCAATGAAAGATCCACCTGTTGCATTCCACAGCAGCAGATAATCAATGTTTACATTTTGTTCCTGAGGCCTCTCAGCTTCTCAGGAGGAAAAATCCTAAAAAGGATTTTCCATAAAAGATGTCTGTGACAGTGTGGTGCTTGGGTAGAGCTGTGCTGGGCACTGCAGTGGTGGCACTGCCCATCCTTCTGCCCATCCCTCTGCAGGATCCCACTGCCTGTTCCACCCTTTCATGGCTGTGATGTTCCCCTTTCCCTGCAGTGACCCCAAAACCTCCTGCACCTCCATCTGGGCTGCACTCGCTGATGCCAAAGGCCAGCTCTCTCCATCCTCCATCCCTTGCCCTGCTCTGCTTTCTCTTTTGTCCCTGCCAGGTGTCCAAAGAGGAGATTTTAGGGATTAAAATGTAACACAGGATGGTAATGTAATGATTCTTACAGGCTTTATGGAAATACTGCAGGATTTGCATATTGTACTAGATTGGTCAGTGAGAATTAGAATATTCAGCACAGAAGAAGATTTATGGTATTTTAATGGGAACCTCACTCTCTTAGCCTTTTACCCTCTTACCCTCTCATCCTCTCTCCCCCTCTCTTCTCTCAGGCCTGCTCTGAGCCATGGCTGGCAGCTCCCAGCAGGGCCCTTTGCAAGAAACCAAAAATTCCAAGACCAGAAGAAGATTCATTGTATTGTAACGGGAACCTTGCTCTCTCATCCTCTTTACCCCTCTCTTTACCTCTCTCTCCCTCTCTCAGGCCTGCTCTGAGCTGTGGCTGGCAGCTCCCAGCAGGACCCAGGCCCTTTGCAATAAACCACAGGCCCTTCACAATAAACCACAGGCCCTTTGCAATAAGCCCCAAGTCCCAGCCCTGGTTTCAGAGATTTCTCATCTCCATCCATCCTAACCAGAGATTTCTCATCTCCATCCATCCTAACCAGAGATTTCTCATCTCCATCCATCCTAACCAGAGATCTCTCATCTCCATCCATCCCAACCATCCTTCCCCTGACACTCCTACACCTGGGGACCCCCAAAGGAACTGCAGCTCCCTCCATCCTCCATCCCTTGCCCTGCTGTGCTTTCTCTTTTGTCCCTGCAGGTGTCCTCCTGCCCCAGCACCATGGAGGAGCCCGCCAGGAGCCCGGATGGCAGCGAGCAGTGTCCCCAGGGCAGGGAGATGATGGCCAGCAGCACGGGCAGCACGCTGTGCATGAGCTCCTCCCGCAGCGAGTCCGTGTGGACCAGCAGCGCCCCCAGGAGCAGGTGGGACATTTACCGCAAGCCCCTGGTGGTGGTGGCCGTGGGAGTGGCCGTCTTCCTCTTCGGGGTGGTCATCACCAGCCTGGCCTGCTTCCTCAAGGAGCACAAGAAGGTTTACAAGATGTCCGGCCCGGCCTTCCTGTCCCTGGGACTGATGCTGCTGGTGTGCGGCCTGGTGTGGGTCCCCATCATCCGCAAGAAGCAGAAGCAGAGGCAGAAGTCGCAGTTCCTGCAGAGCCTCAAGTCCTTCTTCTTCAACCGCTGAGGGCAGCCAGGAGCTCCTCCAGGAGGTTCCCTGCCCTCCTGCAGCCCGTGTTGATCAGCCTTGAGAACAAACTCTTTCTTGTACTCCCCACAGGATTTCACCCCCGTCAGTGGCTTCCCTCCAGTGTGAAAATGAACTTTGTGTCTCATCCAAGTTGTCCCAGGGAGAAAGGAGCAGGAATTTCAGGCTGAGCCCAGCAAGGCAGGTCCCAGGTCTCTGCATCACCCCCCTGTCCAAAGAGTGACCCAAGAGCACAAAGTGGGCAAAGCACAGCCCCAGAGGAGCCTGGGCTGAAACTAAACCCCAGAGGAACCCAAATCCCCCAGGAGGTTCTGCAGGATCCACCAGCAGAGGGGAGAGGGGCCACAATTCCTGCCTGGTCCATGAATTGCCAGAGGGGCTGGAGGGTCTGCACAGCAGCAGGAGACACAGCAGAGGCAGAGGGACAGAGACCCTGCAGAGGGACAGAGACCTTACAGAGGGGCACAGACCCTATAGAAGGGCACAGACGCTGCAGAGGGACACAGATTCTACAGAGGGTAGAATCCTGTAGAGGGTCTTTGATTGTACAGAGAGTCCCAGACCCTGCAGAGAGTCCCAGATCCTACAGAAGGTCCCAGATCCTACAGAGAGTCCCAGACCCTGCAGAGAGTCTCAGATGCTACAGAGGGTCCCAAATCCTACAGAGGGTCCCAAATCCTATAGAGGGCCCCAAATCTTGCAGAGGTACACAGACCCTATAGAAGGGCACAGATCCTACAGAGGGTCCCAGATCCTGCTGAGGGTCTCAGATCCTACAGAGGGTCCCAGATCCTACAGAGGGTCCCAGCCCCTGCTGCTCCAGGCACTGGCAGGGCAGGGACCAAGGAGGTGTGTGTGGGAATGGCCTGAGCTGTAGGAGCTCACTCCTGGCACTGGTGCCAGTCTGTGAGCAGGGCTGTGTGCCTGGAGATCCCCTTCATCCCCTCTCTGATCCGTGTGGGCAGAGCTGGAGGTGGCACATCCCATCCTGGCAGCTGGCACGGCTGACTTAGGAGTGTTTGAGCACACAAATCCCTTTGCCCCGGGCTCAGCCTGGCCCTGAGCTTTGTTTCCTGACTGGTGCAGACACCCCTGTGCAGGCAGTGCCAGCGTGGCTGTGCCAGGCCTGGCACAGGACCAGCAGAGCTCTTTGTTCCTGTGCCATCCCTCGTGCCGTGCCACGCTCGGCTGCTGTTGGCAATCCTGCCCTGGCACAGCTCCCTGCCCCTGCTCCTGCCGCTGCCACGGGCAGGGATGCTCCCCAAAACTCCTGCAGGGGCAGCTGCAGCCAGGTGGGCACCAGGATTCAGCATGGCAGACCAGGAGAAGGTGCAGGGCAGCCCCAGGTGCCAGCTGGTGCAGGGGTGGGTACAGGGAGAGCCCTGGGTGGAGATGGGTCGTGCTGCACAGAGCTGTGCCCAGCCAGGGCTGCCTGCCCACAGGGGTGCCCCAGGAGTGCCAGGAGCACAGAGGGAGCTCCTGGTGCCCCTGGCCAAGGAGGGGGCACTCACTGAAATGTCAGTGGGATAAAACATCACCGAGAATTTAACTGGACTCCAGACTTTATTTATAACAGCAATGTGAGGTTTCATTAAAGGAAAAGCTTCCCTAGGGAGCTGCACGTGGCTGCTCTGGTGTCACTTCTCTGCTGGGTGGTGGGGATGTGGTGACAGGGTCTGGGGTGGTGGGCACCCCTGGGCAGGAGAGCTGGCCAGGACAGGGGCAGGACAAGGAATGTCTCGGGACTTCTGCTGCTCACAGTGACCCTGAGGGGTGGTAAAGTCTCTTTTCCCAGCCCAGCACTTGAAGAAGGAGTCAGAACTCTTCTGGACTCATTATCAAGGTTGTTTATTGGTTTTTATTTATAAAATTCTTTCTCCTGTCCAACTGAGGTCCTCTCAGCAAGACAGTCAAAGGCACCATGCCTGCCCCTGAGGCACTGCTACCTTTCTACACTACCACACCCTGTTTGCTGCTCCCTTCACCTCCAAAGCCCTGTTTGCTGCTCCCCTGCACCTCCAGACCCTGTTTGCTGTTCCCATTCACCTCCAGACCCCTGTTTTCTGCTCCCATTCACCTCTGGACCCTCTTTGGCTGCTCCCTGCACCTCCAGACCCTTGTCTGGCTTCTCCCCTGCACCTCCAGACCCTGTTTGCTGCTCCCATTCACCTCTAGACCCTGTTTGGCTGCTCCCATTCACTTCCAGACCCCGTTTCTGCTCCCATTCACCTCCAGACCCTGTTTGCTGCTCCCTGCACCTCCAGACCCTGTTTAGCTGCTCCCCTGTACCTCCAAACCCTCGTCTGGCTCTTCCCCTGCACCTCCAGACCCCGTTTGCTGCTCCCTGCTGTCCCTCTTCACTCCCACTGAAGCCTCTTTGGGTCCTGCTGCGATGCTTTGGACCACACCAAAGAGAAGCACATCCAGAGAAAAGATCAGGTTTTCCAGCAAACATAATTATGTCTCACTGAAGCAAGCTCAGATGAGAGTCTGCCAGCTTCCCCCGTGCTATAAAAAGAACAGGAAATCCATTACAAAGTCATTATCTCTGCAGAGCAGCTGCAAGAGGAAATATTGCCCTGCATCTCAAAGGTCGGGCAGCAAACCCGCCCGGCAGGCTGGGCTGGAGCACGCCCTGCCCCAGGTGTCTGAGCTGCCTCATTCCTGGGCTTCCACAGCACCAAACCTGCCCAGAGGTGGGCACAGCCCTGGGGCAGACCCCTCCATGAGGATCTCACATCCTGCCCAGGTTCCAGGACCTAAAGTGACTCAAAGAGGGCTGGAGGGGGTCTGGGGACAGGGCATGGGGGACAGGACACAGGGAATGGTTCTCACTGACCCAGGGCAGGCTGGATGGGATATTGGGAATGAGGAATTGTTCCCTGGCAGGGTGGGCAGGCCCTGGCACAGGGTGGCTGCCCCTGGATCCCTGGCAGTGCCCAAGGCCAGGCTGGACATTGGGGCTGGGAGAACCTGGGACAGTGGGAGGTGTCCGTGGGGCAGTGAGAGGTGACCCTGGGATAGTGAGAGGTGACCCTGGGACAGTGGATGGTGTCCCTGCCATGGCACAGGTGGAATTGATGATCTCTAAAGTCCCTTCCAACCCAATGCATCCCACGGTTCCAGGATCTCAGGCACACTCACCCTTGGGGCAATCAGGTCTGTGCAGCTGCTGGGATAAAGCATTGAGGTGTGGAAGGGAGCAGGTGAGCACTGGTGACTGTGATCACACCTTCACACCCCTGAGACCTTCCAGAGCTCCTTCCTGACACCCCTGAGACCTTCCAGACCTTTCCTGGAAACAGCCTCAGCCTGCAGAGGGCTGCTGGCCCACATTCCCCATGGATGCTGCAGGCTGGCTCCATGCCTGAGCCTGGATCCCAGCCAGGCTCTCAGAGCCCCCCAAAATGCTGCTGCTGCTCCTCCACCTGAGATCCCAGCAGCAGGAGCTGCACTTGCCCATCCCTCCCCAAAACCCAGCAGCTTTCCCTGTGCTCAGTGAGAGCAAACACTTCAGGGGGTCTCAGTGCCCACAGTGAGTTTGAAACCCCAAAAACCCCTCCCTGTTTCCACCCTGGCTGTTGGGCACACGGAATGTGGGGAAGGAACAGCTTTTTCCTGGTGCCCAGGGCAAGGAGCTGCTCAGGGAGCAGAGGGTTTGCTTGAGGCTGTGTTTGTGTGTTTGGGAGTGGCAGAGGGAGAGGGCTGGGAGGCAGGAGAGATAAGGTTGGGATAAGGTTGGGGTAAGGTTGGGATAAGGTTGGGAGACAAGAGGGATGAGGTTGGGATAAGGTTGGGGTAAAGTTGGGATAGGGCTGGGATAAAGTTGAGATGAAGTTGGGATAAGTTTGGGATAAGATTGGGATAAGATTGGGATAAGTTTGGGATAAGGTTGGGGGAAGGTTGGGATAAGATTGGGATAAATTTGGGATGAGGTTGGGAGGCAGGAGCACGGCTGGGCAGGACAGATTTGCCCTTTTGGAACAGACTTGGATGTGAAGCAGCCACACCTGGGTGGGCACAGAGCACTGGGGTGGGATCCCATGAAACCCCCCAGGTCAGATTTGCACCTTTGGGACAGACTGGACATGAAGCAGCCACACCTGGGTGGGTACAGAGGACCAGGCTAAGCTCGCATGGAACCCCCCACGTCAGATTTGCACCTTTGGGACAGACTTGGATGTGAAGCAGCCACACCTGGGTGGGCACAGAGGACCAGGCTAAGCTCGCATGGAACCCCCCAGGTCAGATTTGCACCTTTGGGACAGACTTGGATGTCAAACAGCCACACCTGGGTAGGCACAGAGCATCAAGGTGGCTCCCACAGAACCCCCTGGGATGGGGCAGGGACAGATTTGCACCTTTGGGACTGAGTAGATGGGAAGCAGCCACACCTGGGTGGGCACAGAGCACTGGGGTGGGATCCCATAGAATCTCCCAGGACAGATTTGCACCTTTGGGACAGACTTGGATGTCAAACAGCCACACCTGGGTGGGCACAGAGCACTGGGTTGGGCTCCTGGTCGCCCCCAGGCTGTGCTGCCCCGGGGCCGGGCAGGGGCAGGGCGGTGAAAGGGTTAAGGCTGTATCGTGCGCTCGCTCCCGATTGTTCTGCAAGGTGTGCTGTGACATTCGCACTTCCTCCTGGCAGCGGGAGCGGTCCGGCAGCCGGGCAGGGCAGGGATGCTGCCGGCCCCGCCGCCCTGAGGGGCTGCCCGGGCACCGCGGGCACCATGGGCACCCTGCGGGGGCTGCGGGGGTACTGCCCGGCCATCGCCCTGCTGGGGCTCATCTGCGACGCCCTGGGGCTCTTCTTCCTCCTCCTGGGCATCTTCGCTCCCCTCAGCTCCTGGGACTTCTTCGTTTACGGGGGATCCCTGCTGCTGGCCTTCAGCCTCGTCTTCTGGGTCTTCTGGTACACCTTCAACATCGAGGTGCCCCTCGGGGAGCTGCAGTGGAGCTGAGCCCAGCCACGGGGGAGACTGGTGCTGGCAGGACCCAAAGCATCATCAGAACGTGGAGAGCACCCCCAGCCACGGTGGGAACTTGGTGCTGTGCTCCTGGCAGGACCCAAAGCATCACTCCGGGGGTGAAGAGAGCTCCCAGCCACAGTGAGAGCTTGGTGCTGTGCTCCTGGCAGGACCCAAAGCATCGTTCAGAACGTGGAGAGCACCCCCAGCCACGGTGGGAACTTGGGCTCATGCTCCTGGCAGGACCCAAAGCATCGTTCAGCAGGTGGATCTGACCCCCAGCCATGGTGGGAGCTGGGAACTGTGCTCCTGACAGGACCCAAACATCTCTCAGAATGTGAGGAACACCCAGAACCAGAGAAGGAACTTGGTGCTGTGCTCCTGGCAGGACCCAAAGCATCACACAGCAGGTGGAGAGCACCCCCAGCCACAGCAGGAACTTGGTCCTGTGAACCTGGCAGGACCCAAGCATCACTCAGAGGGTGGAGAGCACCCCCAGCCACGGTGGGAGCTTGGTCTGTTCTCCTGGCAGGACCCAAAGTATCATCAGAACATGTAGAGCACCTCCAGCCACACCAGGAACTTGGTTCTGTGCTCCTGGCAGGACCCAAAACATCACCAGAACGTGAAGAACATCCCCAGCCACGGTGGGAGCTTGGTCCTGTTCTCCTGGTAGGACCCAAAGCATCACTCAGAACGTGGAGAGCCCCCAGAAGAGACCCAAGGAGGGACCTGCTGGTCCTCACAGCACCAGGCACGCCATGGAGCCCCGGGGAAAGGTACCCACAGCTCGGGGGTGCTTGGCTGGCGTGGGGGATGCAGCTCCTGGCACAGCTCCTGCTGCTGACAGCAGCTCTCAGGAGCAGGGCAGGGTTTGGATCTCAGGAGCAGGGCAGGGTTTGGATCTCAGGAGCAGGGCAGGGTTTGGAGGGCTCTGGGGTGGGTTAGTGATGGGCAGGAGGCTGGTTGGATGGGATGGGTTCATTCTGGGAGGGGGTTTGCTGGGGTGGCATTCCTCAGTGCTTCCCATCAGATGCTGCTGGGAGAGGAGGGTCCTGCAGAGCTGCTGCTCTCTCGTGACAGCTTTGTGCTTCAGGGGGACAGGGAGCACGAGCCACACACCCTTGGGGACAGGGAGCACGAGCCACACACCTTGGGGACAAGGAGCACGAGCCACACC
>CM019919.1:10998373-11044867 GCA_009764595.1 Geothlypis trichas | reverse complement strand
GGTGGGAAAATGGGGTGGGATAATGTGATGGAGTGGGATAATGGGATGGGATAATGTGATGGGATAATGTGATGGGGCTGCTCTGAGGGCTGTCCCCACTGCTGGAGGAAGCAGCAGCAGCAGGCACTAACCCAGGATTGGTGGGAATTTGCTGCTGCTGCCCCTCCCAAATGAACAGAGAGGGTGTTTGTGAGTTTGTCCATCACTAATTTGGGATTTTGTGGGGTTTTTTCCCTCTCTCACCCCTCAGACCTGCGGCAGGAGCTGGCTGTGAGGGAAAGGCAGCAGGAGGTGACACGGAAATCAGCTCCCAGCTCACCCACTCTGGACTGTGAGAAGATGGACTCAGCTGTCCAGGCCTCTCTCTCCTTGCCAGCCACACCCGTTGGAAAAGGATCAGAAAATAGTTTTCCTTCCCCAAAAGGTACCATCCATAGCAGAGGGGTCTGATTGTGCTCCTTAAGGAACCCGAGGAGGATGGGGTGTGGGTCTCACACACCTCCAGGGGTGTGTGTGTGATCCCAGGGCTGCAGCAGTGCATTTCAGGGGTAAATGAAAATTACTGATTAATGCTCAGCTTTGGAGCATGGCTGGGGGAAAAGGAGCTCTGGGCTGGGGGGATAAAGGAGCTCTGGGCTGGGGGGGATAAAGGAGCTCTGGGCTGGGGGGGATAAAGGAGCTCTGGGCTGGGGGGGATAAAGGAGCTCTGGGCTGGGGGAAAAGAGGCTCTGGGCTGGCTCTTTCCCACATCCTTGGTACATCTCTGAGAGCCAGATGCTATCGTGTTCTTCTCATTCTTTTCTCCTGTTTCTTTGATTATTCCTTGTGAAGAAGCTTTCCATGGCTTTCAGAGGACAGGGGAGCTTGGGCACAGCCTTTGGGGCAGGCAGGGTGTGCACCCTGCCCTGGGGCCCTGCAGGTATTTGGGAGTGCAGGGATAATTGTGCTCCATGTGCAGCAGCAGTGGGGTGAGCAGGGTCAGGAATTTGGAGTCTGTGCCACCACAGTGACTTCCCAGGGCTCCTGTGTGGGGCAGGGGGGTCTCAGCCCAGCCCCTTGCCCATCTGGAGGCTGTGGGCAGCCCCAGGGATTAGCAGTGGGTGTTGCAGAGGCAGCTCTGGCTGCTGGGTGGATTGCAGTCAGTGGCCTTGCAGATGGAGAGGGCATGAACTGTGCTGGGGGGGCTGAGGCAGCCAGGCAGGAGTTAAGCTTTATCATCCTCCCTGCCTGGTGATCCTGCACTTACTGTGGGTAACTGTGGGAAATGTCTGCAGCAAGACTGTAGAAATGTTTGGGGTTTGTTTTTAATGTAGAAGCTGATTTATTTAAATTTCTGAAGAGCCTGGGCTGTGGAGGAGGGAGGTAATGAGAGGTGTCTGTGTTTGCAGCGATACCAAATGGGTTTGGAACCAGCCCCCTCACTCCTTCAGCTCGAATATCTGCTCTCAACATCGTGGGAGATCTGCTACGCAAAGTGGGGGTGAGTGCTGAGCTCTGCTGTCCCTGTGCCCCCTCCAGCACAGCCTGGGCCCTGCTGGCTGCACTCTGGATCATCCAGTCACTGCTTAGGACTTGACAGTGCTTTATTTTTTAAATTATTTTGATTTTTAAAGCCCGATCCTATGGTTCTGAATGCAGTTTGGAGTGACAAAATTCACATTTGGAATAAAAACTTTTCAAGTGCTGGGTTAGACACTGCCAGCTTGTTCTTATCTCAACTGGGCCTGCAGCTTCCTCTGCCTGGGTGCAGAGCTGGAGCTCAGGGTGAGCAGGAGCTGGGGTCTCCCTGCCAGGGTGGGACAGCTCCTGTCCCATGGAGATCTGCCACAGACACTGAAAGAGAAACCAGCCTGGAAACCTTTGGTAAGAAAGTGAGAAAATAAATGAGGAGAAAGCCAAATGCTCCCATCTGTGCCTGGTGGGGAAGTGAAATGCATGAGCCTTTAAAGGGATTACACTGTCAGCAGAGGAGAACTGCTCTGAACATCTGCTGCAGTGCTGCTCAGGACCCAGGCTCTCCCCTGGAAGCAGAAATGAGTTTGGAGCTGCCAGGAGCTGCTCTGAGCCATAGGGGTTGGAGTGTGAGAGGAGCCCAGGGCAGCTGAGGCTGGCAGTGCCCCTGGAGCCTGCCAGGAGCTGCCCTGCAGACAGCTCACACAGTTGTTTCAGCAGGATTGGGCATGAAAAACGGCCTGGCTGCTCCCCTTGGAGCTCAGGCCTGGTTTGAAAGGGCAGCAGGACAGCTGGGGGTTAGCAGTGACACATTGCACAGGGATCATTGTGAGCAGGAGGCTGCAGGGGATTTGGGGAGCTTAGTGCCAATCCCTGTGATTATTGTGCCAGGACAGGAAATGCCAGATAAGCACACTGCTGTCCAGCCTGGCACAGGGCTCTGGGGCACTTGGGGCTGCTCAGTTATTGGGGGCTGTGCCCATCCCAGCCAAAACCAGGTGCCCATCTTAAAATCCAAACACCGATTGGTTAAACAACATATCCTAGATTGTCCCATTTCCAGTCAAACCACGACAGCACTCCTGTCCCTGCTGGAGGTTTCTGCTCTGCTTCCCTGCCTGCAGCTGAGACAGGGCTCAGGGTGTTGGTGTTCAAACACACAGAATCACACAGTGATTATGTGTGCTGCTTTTTGTTAAGAGCTCTGGGAATTGGGCTATTACAACCCAAATCTGACTCTGACCATACATTTGAGGTGAACTCACGGTGGAGCTGCTCTCGCTCTCTGCAGAGACACAGACCTTTGTTATTCATTCTTTCTATCTCTTTCTTAGCTTAGCCAGCTTCTGAAGAAGCTCCTCTTCCTTTCTATCTCTATGTAGCATAGTTATAATGTTATATATATATCATAATATAATAAATCAAGCCTTCTGATCATGGAATCAAGATCCTGACTCTTCCATCCTCTAAGAAACCCCTGTGACCGCCGTCAACACTTGAGGATTCTGCTTCAGGCTCTCAGAGCTCTGATCAGCTCAAGGCAGCTGCTGAGGCAAGAAGTTTGGGTAACCTCTGCTAGGATTTGGCTTCCTTATCTTGGGTAATTACTGCAGAGTTCATCTGTTCTCAAATCTGAGCCCTCGTGGAGCTGAGTAATGTCTGGCAGTGTGCACCAGCCTCTGTGTGTTTGCTCTGTGCTGGGCAGCAGGAAATGCCAGCTTTGTTCCCGTGTTCTGCCAAGGGTGATCACACTGACAGCCTGGGGCTGTGAGCAGCAAACTTCCCTCTCCATGCTGTCACTGCTCTAACACTGTCCTCTCCTCCCCTTTCACAGGCCTTAGAATCCAAACTAGCTGCTTGCAGGAACTTTGCAAAGGACCAGGCCTCACGGAAATCCTACATTTCAGGGAACGTCAGCAGCGCCGTGCTGGGCAACGGCACCAAGTACCCACACCCAGGGCACACGTCCTTCTTTGACAAGGGGTGAGTGAGCTGCCACTGCTGTGCCCTGTCCTTCTTTGACAAGGGGTGAGTGAGCAGGCATTGCTGTGCCCTGTCCTGCTGTGGCAAGGGGTGAGTGAGCTGCCACTGCTGTGCCCTGTCCTGCTGTGGCAAGGGGTGAGTGAGCTGCCACTGCTGTGCCCTGTCCTTTGACAAGAGGTGAGTGAGCTGCCACTGCTGTGCCCTGTCCTGCTCTGACCTGGGCTGAGTCTGGCACTGCTGTGCCCTGTCCTTCTTTAACAAGGGGTGAGTGAGCTGCCACTGCTGTGCCCTCCTTCTTTGACAAGGGGTGAGTGAGCTGGCACTGCTGTGCCCTCCTTCTTTGACAAGGGGTGAGTGAGCTGGCATTGCTGTGCCCTGTCCTGCTGTGACAAGGGGTGAGTGAGCTGGCACTGCTGTGCCCTGTCCTGCTGTGGCAAGGGGTGAGTGAGCTGCCACTGCTGTGCCCTGTCCTTCTTTGACCAGGGCTGAGTCTGGCACTGCTGTGCCCTGTCCTTCTTTGACAAGGGGTGAGTGAGCTGCCACTGCTGTGCCCTCTCCTGCTCTGGCCAGGGCTGAGTCTGGCACTGCTGTGCCCTGTCCTGCTGTGGGAAGGGGTGAGTGAGCCTGGCACTGCTGTGCCCCCCTCCTCAGCCCCCTCAGCTCTGCTGTAGGGGGAACAGCTCATGGAGCAGGGGCTGCAGGGATTTCTGGGAAGCAGAGAGAAAAGCAGGTGTGGGGTGGCAGTGCCAGTCCTGCCCCATCTCCTGGTGGCTGTGCCAACCCCAGGCACTGAACAATGATCCCTCTGAGGGCACCTGCCCCATCCCCTGGTGGCTGTGCCAACCCCAGGCAGTGAGGTATGAGTACCATTGAGCCCTCTGAGAGCATGTGCCTGATCTGGTGGCTGTGCCAGCCCCAGGCAGTCAGGAATGGGCATCCAGGGGCAGAGCAGGGGGTGCCCAAGCTGCAGGTGTGCCCTGGGGAGGTGCAGAGCCCCAGCTGGAGATTCCCCCAGACCTGGGGCAGGCAGGGATGTTGTTTGGGAGGAGGGAGGGAGGCAGTGCTGGTGCTCACACCCCTCCAGGAGGGGAGGATGAGCCATTGGTGATGGAGTTTGGCTGCTCCCTGCTGTGGGCCAGCCTGGGAACACAGGGAGCCCATGTGTGCCATGCTCAGAGCTCCCTCTGGGGTGCTGGCAGTGCTGGGCACGGGGCATTGCCCAGTTCCTCAGGGCCCTGGGGTGTGCAGAGCTGGGAAGCACAGGGTGCTCCAGGGTGCTCTCTGTGCTCCCTGTGTGTTAAACCTCAGTGCAGTTCAATACTCAGAACCCTCAATCCTGCATTTATTTTAGAGAATATTTCAGCCTGCAAGTGCCACAGCAGCCAGCTGAGCTCCCCACACCCATCCTCAGCAGGGCAGTGAGGGGAGCAGGGCAGGCTGCACCCTAAAAACGGCCCTGGAGCTTCTGCAGCCTCTGGTGTTTGGGAAGGGAGGATGGAGAGCATTGACCCCGGGTGCTGTGTGAGCTCAGGGCTGGGCTGTGCCTCCCCTGCAGCTGCAGGGAGGTGCTGGGCAGGGCCTGTGGCAGCTCCTGGCAGGCAGCAGGGCTGTGCTGGGCTGTGCTGGACAATGAGCTGATTGCTCTGTGCCGTGGGGGTCACTTGTAATTATGCAGATTGTGATCACAGTCCTTATCCGGGGCGGGCTGCTGCAGGGAGGAGATGCTGCACAGAGCTGGGGGTGGGAGGGACAGGACAGGGCTGGGAGTGTTCTGTGCTTGTCTGCAGGTGGCCAGAGGTGTGCACAGCCCCCTGTCCTGTCCTTGTCCCCTCAGCTGCTCCCAGGCTGGCCCTGAGGCTCTCTGTGCCCAGCAGAGCTGGCAGTGCCCGTGCTGTGCTCCAGGGCTGCTCTGGAAACACCCAGGTGTGAGAGTGACCCTGATACAGGTGTGAGAGTGACCCTGATACAGGTGTGAGAGTAACCCTGACACAGGTGTGAGTGTGACCCTGATAGAGGTGTGAGAGTGACCCTGACCCAGCTGTGAGTGTGACCCTGACCCAGGTGTGAGTGTGACCCTGATACAGGTGTGAGTGTAACCCTGACACAGGTGTGAGAGTAACCCTGATACAGGTGTGAGTGTGACCCTGACACAGGTGTGAGTGTGACCCTGACACAGGTGTGAGAGTAACCCTGATACAGGTGTGAGTGTGACCCTGCTCCAGGTGTGAGAGTGACCCTGACACAGGTGTGAGAGTGACCCTGACACAGGTGTGAGAGTGACCCTGACACAGGTGTAACCCTGACCCAGGTGTGGCTCTGCTCCAGCTGTGAGTTTGCCCTGTTCCAGGTGTGTGTGTAACCCTCATCCAGGTGTGAAAGTAGCCCTGCTCCAGGTGTGAGTGTGCCCTGCTCCAGGTGTGACCCTGACCCAGGTGTGGCTCTGCTCCAGCTGTGAGTTTGCCCTGTTCCAGGTGTGTGTGTAACCCTCATCCAGGTGTGAAAGTAGCCCTGCTCCAGGTGTGAGTGTGCCCTGCTCCAGGTGTGACCCTGACCCAGGTGTGGCTCTGCTCCAGGTGTGAGTGTGCCCTGCTCCACTCTGCAGTCCCTGCCCCAGGAGCAGCTGGTGCTGAGTGCTGGGTTGGGCACAGGTAACTCAGGCACCCCATTACAGCTCTGCTACAGCTCTGTTTGCTTTCCTGCTCTGCCATTTCACTGAAATATTTCAGGTGTCTCCAGCTCTTGTCAATCCCCTGCTTTAGGGGCAGCCTGGAGCACAGCAGGGCTTGCACAGAGCTTGGCTGCACACCTGGGGCAGTCAGGGTTCACCTGTGTGTTAAAACTCTGCAGTGCCAGGTGTAAGATCAGCTCCTGCAGCTTTGTCCCTTCAGGAAGGTGCAGGCTCTGTCCAGGTGCCAGGCAATGCCAGAGCAGCCCCTGAGCATGGTCCCCACCATGGATACTTGTACCTTGCTGCTGTAATTAGTGTTAATTGGTTGTTAATGTCAGTCCAGCTTTGTCCAGGACACAGAGCTGCTCTGGGCTCTGCAGGGCCTGGACAGCCTGAGGTGTTTGTGCTCCTCCTGCAGTCCTGAATGCCTGTGTCCTCACAGCTGATTCAATTCTTGGCTGGTTTTGTGAACCCCTTGGGCTTTGTTTTAATAAAAGGAGCTGAAATTTAATGTGAGAAGTGCCTGTGCTCACACCCAGCAGTCTGAGGTGTCTGCACTGGTACCCCCAGCCCTGACCACAATGCCAGGCTGGGAGAGCTGGGTGTTTCCAGGCTGGGAGAGCTGGGTGTTTCCAGGCTGGGAGAGCTGGGTGTTTCCAGGCTGGGAATCTGTGTTTTCCAGGCTGGGAAATCTGGGTTTTCCAGGCTGGTAATCTAGGTTTTCTAGGCTGGGAAATCTGTGTTTTCCAGGCTGGGAATCTGTGTTTTCCCAGTCCCTGACCCTCTGGAGGGTTCCTGGCACAGGGAGCTGTGTGGCTCAGGTGCTCTGAGCTGTGCTGGCCCTGCAGAGCCCTCCCTGTGCAGGGCTCACCCAGCAGAGCTCTGCTTGGCCCCAGCTGCTCAGGATTGTCATTTCTGTGTGCATAAACTTTGCCTTTCTCTCCACTAGGCGTGAGAAGGTCACATTCCCCACCTTGGTCATGGGTAAATGAATTCATTTGCACTGATTGGCTGCATGTGGTGTAACCTGGGCTCGGGGCAGGGCTGGGGCTCTGCTAACTGCACGAGGTCGTTGGTAGTGCCACACTAACGGGCCCTGATCAAAGCCTGAGTGTGCAGTTGCTCTTTCTCCTGACTTGGAATAACCCTCTCTGCTGCTGTGACCTGTTGCAAACATAAGCCTGAGTGCTGCTTGCTTGGTTGAATTGTGTTTGGTACTTCCATCAGTGCATGTTTCTGGTGGCACTGGTCACAGCAGGGGTGCAGGGCAAGCGTGGTGTCATGGGTGGAGTTCATGTGCAAGGTTTGGGATTTTCCTCCAGCATTTTGTGGCTCTGGACCTGCTGGTGTGCAGTGGTGTGGTTGTGGCTGGCAGAGAGCAAACAGGGCACAGAGAGGGGCAGTGTGGGTGGGGACAGCAGTGTCCCTGCTCTGTGTCACTGTCCCTGCCCACCTGGGGCAGTTCCAGGTTCCAGGTGTGCTTTAGCAGCTCCATGTCAGGCCAGGCTGCTCAGCTCCAGCAAAATCTTCCACCCAGGATTTGTTGGATACTTTGAGCTCAGGGAGTCTTGGGCACGAGGTGCTAAGTACAAAATACAGCTTGAAATGCAGATTAATGATTAATGAGTCCAAATTAGTGATCAGGGCAGAGAGTGGTTGGACACAGACACAAAGCCCGTGGCACTGCAGGGACAGGCAGCCACAAACATCCCTGAGGAGGCAGGGCAGGGACATTTCCAGCAGGGAGTGCTGCTCCTGGCTGGCTGGGGCTCCAGGAGATGTGGAAAGGCTGCTGCACCCACAGGCAGGAGGGCAGGAGCTGCACAGCTCCAGAGGGCTGCTGGGCAGGGAGAGCCTCTGGGTGCTGGGGTTGAGCACTGGGAGCCTCCCCTGCAGCCCAGGGGGACTGAGGGGCACAGAGGCAGCTCTGCTGGGCTGGGACACTGGGACAGTGTGTGAGAGTCTGAGTGTGTGTGAGAGTGTGTGTGTGAATGTGTGAGTGTCCCCTCCTGGGCACAGGGACACAGGGCTGTGCCTTGGTTCTGGCACAGGGACACGGGGCTGTGACACTGCTGAGTGTGAGTGTGTGTGTGAGTGTGTGTGTGAGTGTGTGTGTGTGTTGTGTCCCCTCCTGGGCACAGGGACACGGGGCTGTGCCTTGGCTCTGGCACAGGGCACTGTGTGCCAGGGCAGGGCCAGGTGGGGATGCCCTGAGGGCTGCCCTGACCCTGCCCAGCCCCTGCCCAGCCCCTGCAGGCTCAGGCTCTGTGCCCACTCGTCCCCCTGGCACAGTGACCTCAGCCAGGCCGTGCCAGCTCCAGCCCTGGCATGGGCACCGGGCTGGGCCCGTCCTGCCCTGCTGGCAGGGATGGAGGGGGAAGGAGGGGGCACAGGGCTGGGGCAGTGCCATGCTGGCAGGGAAGGAGGGCACAGGGCCATGCAGTGCCATGCTGGCAGGGATGGGGGGCACAGGGCTGGTGCAGTGCCGTGCTGGCAGGGATGGAGGGGCACAGGGCCGTGCAGTGCCATGCTGGCAGGGATGGAGGGGGAAGGGGGGGCAGCAGGGCCATGCAGTGCCATGCTGGCAGGGATGGGGGGCACAGGGCTGGGGCAGTGCCATGCTGGCAGGGATGGAGGGGCACAGGGCCATGCAGTGCCGTGCTGGCAGGGATGGAGGGGCACAGGGCTGGTACAGTGCCATGCTGGCAGGGATGGAGGGCAGCAGGGCCATGCAGTGCCATGCTGGCAGGGATGGAGGGCACAGGGCCATGCAGTGCCATGCTGGCAGGGATGGAGGGCACAGGGCCATGCAGTGCCGTGCTGGCAGGGATGGAGGGGCACAGGGCTGGTACAGTGCCATGCTGGCAGGGATGGAGGGCAGCAGGGCCATGCAGTGCCGTGCTGGCAGGGATGGAGGGGCACAGGGTCATGCAGTGCCGTGCTGGCAGGGAAGGAGGGGCACAGGGCCGTGCAGTGCCATGCTGGCAGGGATGGAGGGGCAGCAGGGTCATGCAGTGCCGTGCTGGCAGGGATGGAGGGGCACAGGGCTGGGGCCGTGCTGGCAGGGATGGAGGGGCAGCAGGGCCGTGCAGTGCCGTGCTGGCAGGGATGGGGGGCACAGGGCCGTGCAGTGCCATGCTGGCAGGGATGGAGGGGCACAGGGCCGTGCAGTGCCATGCTGGCAGGGATGGGGGGCACAGGGCCGTGCAGTGCCTTGCTGGCAGGGATGGAGGGGCACAAGGTCATGCAGTGCCATGCTGGCAGGGATGGGGGCACAGGGCCATGCAGTGCCATGCTGGCTGTCCCCCCCTAACGGGTGTCTCTTGTCCCCAGGGCAGTGAATGGCTTTGACCAAGGCCCCCCCGGGCTGGGCGGCTCCCGCCCGTCCTCGGCGCCGGGAATGCTCCCCCTGAGCGTGTGAGCCCGGCTCGGACTGGGACCTTTCCTCAGCCCACCTGGAGAAGAACTGCTCCTGATCCTCCCCATTGCCACCCCGCTGCTGGAACATGGCCCGAGAGGAGACCCCGAGCCCTCCATGTCCTGTCAATACAGTTTGTGTTCTGCTCTCGCTGTGATGACCTTCTCTGCCCCGGCCCCGCCAGCTGCCACCTCTGCTGGGCTGGGGACAGTGTCCTGCTGGGCTGGGGACAGTGTCTGCTGTGCTGGGGACAGTGTCCTGCTGGGCTGGGGACAGTGTCCTGCTGTGCTGGGGACAGTGTCCTGCTGGGCTGGGGACACCAAGTCCTGCTGTGCTGGGGACAGTGTCCTGCTGGGCTGGGGACAGTGTCCTCTGTGCTAGGGGACAGTGTCCTGCTGTGCTGGGGACAGTGTCCTGCTGGGCTGGGGACAGTGTCCTCTGTGCTGGGGACAGTGTCCTGCTGTGCTGGGGACAGTGTCCTGCTGGGCTGGGGACACCAAGTCCTGCTGTGCTGGGGACAGTGCCCTGCTGGGCTTGGGGACAGTGTCCTGCTGGGCTGGGGACAGTGTCCTCTGTGCTGGGGACAGTGTCCTGCTGTGCTGGGGACAGTGTCCTCTGTGCTTGGGGACAGTGTCCTGCTGTGCTGGGGACACCGAGTCCTGCTGTGCTGGGGACAGTGTCCTGCTGGGCTGGGGACAGTGTCTGCTGTGCTGGGGACAGTGTCCTCTGTGCTGGGGACAGTGTCCTGCTGTGCTTGGGGACAGTGTCCTCTGTGCTGGGGACAGTGTCCTGCTGTGCTTGGGGACAGTGTCCTGCTGGGTTGGGGACACCGAGTCCTGCTGTGCTGGGGACAGTGTCCTGCTGTGCTTGGGGACACCGAATCCTGCTGTGCTGGGGACAGTGTCTGCTGTGCTGGGGACAGTGTCCTGCTGGGCTGGGGACAGTGTCTGCTGTGCTGGGGACAGTGTCCTGCTGGGCTGGGGACACCGAGTCCTGCTCTGTCTGGGGGCCAGGCCCAGCTCGCCCCCTTGGCTTTCCCTCTCTTCTCACTTAGGTCTGACAGAGCCTTGTCCCCTGCTCTGCCCTGTCCTCTGCCCTGTCCCCTGCCCTGTCCCCTGCCAGGCCCTGCAGCTGCTGCTCTCAGACCTCGTGGAAGTTCCCTGGGGTGCCAGCAGTGGCCCTGTGGCCATTGGCACTTGGGCTCAGCCCCGGGTGCTGTCTCAGGGGCAGCCAGAGCAGGGCTGGGTGAGCAGCTCCATCCCCCTGCACAGCTGGGCACACACTCAGAGCCAGGCCCTGTGCCCATCCCTGCCCCCAGCTGGGCCTGGCACAGTGGGCTGTTCCCCCTGGAGCAGGGTGGGCAGTGCTGTGCCCAGGGCAGTGCCCTCAGGTGTGCCCAGGGCAGGGCCATGCCCTCAGGTGTGCCCAGGGCAGGGCCATGCCCTCAGGTGTGCCCAGGGCAGTGCCCTCAGGTGTGCCCAGGGCTGTGCCCTCAGGTGTGCCCAGGGCAGGGCAGTGCCCTCAGGTGTGCCAGGGCAGGGCCGTGCCCTCAGGTGTGCCCAGGGCTGTGCCCTCAGGTGTGCCCAGCACTGCCCCATGGCTCCCTGGCCCTGCTCCCTCCGTCCCTCTCCCCCTCACAGTGACCCCATGGGAGCTTCAGGAGCTGCTGCTCCCCCTGCCCCAGCAGCCCCTGCCCATCTCCCCTGTGCTGTAGGATGGACTGTGCAGCCTCACCTGGAGGCTGCTCTGACACTTTGGGGCAGGTGAACCTTGTGGGTCGTTCAGGCAATGCATTGCTGTGGTTTCTCTGTCCATGTGCCTCAGAGTCAGTGGATTTTTATTCTGATCCAGCAAATGGAGCCAGGGCTGGAGCTGAGGGTTCAGCAGTCGTGGGTCAGGGGCTCTGCAGCTCCCAGGTGGTTGAGTTACAAATGCTGAGAAATAAAACCCCACTGGCCCAGCAGTGGAGGTGGGATTGTCCCTCTGCCATTAGGGTTTGTATGGTCCTTCCTTCCTGTGCATCCTCTGCTGCATTTGACTGTTTACATTTGTTTTATTGTACATAGATTTGTAAACATAATACCTTTGCCTGAGGTCTTTGTACATAACTTGGGCTTTGTAGCTTTATTTATTCAGCCTCTCTCTGGCATGTTTCCATAGGATGTACCGTTCCACCCTGGTGCCACTGACATGATGTGGTTTCAAAAGAATGAAAACAAATGAGAGTGATCTTCCAAAAATAAAGTTCTTTTAATGTGGAATCAGTGGATTTTGCAGAACCAGTGGCCGTGGCTCTTACTTTGTCCAGCAGGGTTCTGTGCCCAGCCCCAGGGGAGGGGGGCAGTGTTCAGGCAGTGCCACATTACCCCGCACCCCTTCCCGTGGGATTGCAGCTCAATGTGGGCACAGGGGAACGGGCACTGCTGGGGCCATGCCAGCCTTGCTGCTGGCACTGAGGGGGGACACGGTATTTCAGCTGGGGATGTCCTGGATGTCCAGCTGAGCCTTCCGGGGGATTTTTATTTCCTTAGAGCAGCTGGAAGGAGTTTCCCATGCACTTTTTCCCAGGAGTTCCCCAGCCAGGCTGGGGCCCTTCCCGGGCTCCTCCTTCCCTTCCCGTGCTGCTCCATCCCTTCCCAGGCTGCTGCATCCCTTCCTAGGCTCCTCCTTCCCCTCCCGGGCTCCTCCTTCCCCTTCCCGTGCTGCTCCATCCCTCCAGGGCTGCTCCATCCCTTCCCGGGCTCCTCCTTCCCCTCCAGGGCTGCTCCATCCCTTCCCCTCCCGGGTTGTTCCATCCCCTCCGTGCTCGGGGCTGTGTCTGTGCCTCTGCTGCCGCTCTCCGGCCGAGCTGGGCTCTGTCCTGTGTCCCGCTGTCCATCCCCGGGGCTGTGCCCGTGTCCATTCCCTGTCCTGGGGTCCCTGGGGCTGTGCCCGTGCCCAGTTCTGAGGCTGTGCCCGTGTCCTGCCCCTGTCCATCCCTGGGACTGTGCCCCTGTCCATCCCCAGGGCTGTGCCCATGTCCTGCCCCTGTCCTGGGGTCCCTGGGGCTGTGCCCCTGTCCATCCCCTGTCCTGGGGTCCCTGGGGCTGTGCCCATGTCCATCCCCTGTCCTGGGGGCCCTGACCCCCTGCAGCCCATCCCATTCCTCTGGAGCTCCTGCAGAGCCTCTCACCCCCAGCCCAGCGGGGTCACTCTCCCCATGGCCACCCCCTCTCCCTGGCCCTCCCATCTGTCCCACGCTGGTCCCAGACCCAGCCAAAAGCTCCCACTCTGGATTCCAGCTCCTGCCCAGCCCCAGGGCAGGTTCTGCACCCCAAGATCCCAAAATCTGGGATGTAACTGCTCGGGCAGTATTCAGAGTTTGTGTTCTAGCTGGGCTCTGCCAGTGGCATGCAAAGGCTCAGCTCGGACCAAGCCATTGAGGCTGTATTTAGGTCAAAATAAAAGGAAAAAAAACCAAAACAAAACAAAACAAAAAAAAAAGCAAGCAAACAAAAGAGGAAGAAGGGAAAAGGCAGCTTCCAGTCATATCTCGTTTATTAAGGTCTATGCCAGCCTCGGGAGAGCTCTTCCAGTAAGTAAACAGAGCAGGCGGCCGCATCTATAATGAATAAATTTATTGTCTTACAAAAATCATTGTCTAGAAATATGGGTATACAAGAAAACAAGATATTTGCAGTCAGACGCCTGGTGGTCAACAGCCAGTTTGATTAAAAATATCCAAACACACACAACAAAACCTTTGCGACAGATGTTAAAGCTTTTAACCAAAAAGGGAAATCCATGGGTTTAGAGCATGTGGCAGAGGAAGTTTCCTAGTTAACACTGATTCATTGTCACTAATATCAATAATACCACTTGGACTAGAGAGGTACATGATATGAAGCACAGTCAAAATTAATACATTAAATCATTGTTATATAGGCAAATTATATATGTAACGTTGTCTTAGTACTGTAGTGTCTAAGGCACTTTCTGTAATGTCAGTTTTCAGCTATTTAAACAAAAAAGAACGCTAACTACTCACTGTAATACTGCTCAAAATAAAAAAAAAAAAAACAACAACAAACAACAACAAAAAAAAAAGGATTCACATCCACTGGCATGTTAACTGTAGGCAGGCAACATCCATCCATCCAGGGCGGGAGCCCCGGCCCCACAGGACCCGGGGCCTCCCAGGGCCTGGCTCGGCCTCACATTAATAAATTAGTTTTGCCTGTGCTGTGTGTTGATTTCCCACTGGTGTTCACATTCTCCCAGCCCGGGGGGCTGCAGGGCTGTGCGGGGACGGGACCCACCTCGGTGTGCCTGGACTGCATGGACACGAACGGATGGAGCTGAGAACACTTCAAATGGGATTGCAGGATAAAAACGGACACTACTCACTCATCCCTACACTTCCCTCTAACACTTCCCAAGGCCGTTTTTCACAGTTCACTCAGGGGGCGTGTGCGGATCACAACAATTGGGAGAAAAGAAAGAAACGGGAGCGGTTTGGTCTTCACTGATCCGAGAGGCCGCGGCCAGCCCGGAGCCTGAAGGATGCTGCTGGACACAAGGCATGCACAGCCACGGCAAGGGGTCTGTCCTGGCCCCCCACCCGCTGGGAATGACGCTTCTGGGTCGATAAAAAAAAGTTTCATCCTTCACATGATGCTTTATAAAATGGCTTTACAATGAGTATCTGGAAAAGAGATGCACTGAACAGAGACGATCCCGGTTGTTTACTATATATAAAAAGCAGTTGTACCTATATCTGAAGCAGGGTACAGTGTGGTGAGGCTGGAGAGCCTTAAGACATGGTTGACCTATGATAAGGAACCTTGTAGCACATGCCGAGGGTCGTAAGGCAGCTTTCCGGCCACAAGGCAGTTCCGAGGGCGGGCAGGGCGCTCGCTCGGGGCGCTCCTGCGGGGCTGGAAAGGTCTGTGCATGCAGGCGGGGCCGGGGCTACTCGGCGGGGGCGGGCGGAGCCTCGTTCACGTCGCTGCCTTTGCTCTCGGCGTCGTCGTCCGACAGCTCCAGCGAGGCGCCCTCGATGTGCAGCTGCCGCCGGCCCGAGCGGCTCGAGGAGAAGGTGATGGGTCCCCCCCTCCTGCCAAGGGAGAGCGGCGCTGGGAGAGGCTCCTCCACCGCCCGGGCCCGCCCAGGAGCACGGCAGGGGCTGGGCTGGGCTGGGGGGACCTTAAAGCTCAGCCCATCCCACCCCTGCCATGGCAGGGACACCTCCCACTGTCCCAGGGACACCTCCCACTGTCCCAGGTGCTCCCACCCTCCCAGGGAGAGACTCCTTCCCAATATCCCACCCATCCCTGCAGCTGGCAGGAGTATCCCCATGGAATATCCTTGTTCTCATCACCAGGCTCCAGTCTGAGCCATCCCAGAGCCCAGCAGCTCCCCCAGCTGGATGTTCCCCAGGGGCTCTGTGGGCTCGGGTCAATCCCAGTCCCAGTGTTCAGGGGCACTGACCTTAGCCTGTTCTTGAGGGTGCTGACCTCCCTGCTCAGCCCCTCGTTGGCCTCCGTGGCATCGTCCAGCTCGCGCTGCAGCTTGCGCCGCGAGGCGTTGGCGCGCGTGGCCTCCTCCTCTGCCTCCTCCAGCTGCCGCTTCAGCTGCTTCATCCTGGCGTTGGCCTTCTCCATCTGCAACCAAACCAGGACAAGGGTCACCCCAGAGCTGCAGCCTGACTGGGGACAGAGCACAGCCCTGATGGGGATGGAGCACAGCCCTCACTGGGGATGGAGCACAGCCCCAAATGGGGATGGAGCACAGCCCCAAATGGGGATGGAGCACAGCCCCAACTGGAGATGCAGCACAGCATTCACTGGGGATGGAGCACAGCCCCAAATGGGGATGGAGCACAGCCCCGACTGGGGATCCAGCACAGCCCCCACTGGGGATCCAGCACAGCCCCGACTGGGGATGGAGCACAGCCCTCACTGGGGATGGAGCACAGCCCTCACTGGGGATGGAGCACAGCCCTCACTGGGGATGGAGCACAGCCCTCACTGGGGATGGAGCACAGCCCCGACTGGGGATGGAGCACAGACCTCACTGGGGATGGAGCACAGCCCTCACTGGGGATGGAGCACAGCCCTCACTGGGGATGGAGCACAGCCCCAAATGGGGATGGAGCACATCCCCGACTGGGGATGGAGCACAGCCCTCACTGGGGATGGAGCACAGCCCTGACTGGGGATGGAGCACAGCCCTCACTGGGGATGGAGCACAGCCCTCACTGGGGATGGAGCACAGCCCTGAACTGGAGATGCAGCACAGCCTCGTGCAGGCTCCAGCCTGGACCCCAGAACACCACAGAGTCTGGGAGAGCAGGGTGGGAACAGCCCGTCCCAGCAGAGCTCACACACACACAGGGAGAATCCCTGCTGGGTTTTCCCTGCTGGTTTAATCACCCCTCTAATTCCCTTTCCACTACAATTCCTCTCCACAAGCCCTTCCCACCCCAGGAGGTTTCACTGAGCCCCCACCCACCTGCTCCTTGTACTGGTCCGCGTGGCGCCGCTCGTCCTCCACCTGCATGAACACCTCCTTCAGCTTCTTCTCCGTGCGCCTCACCAGCTTGTTGGCAGCTGCTCTTTCCCTGCAACAGCCCAAAGCCATCACTGCTCCCACTGCCCGAGGGCTGGGAACACCTCATCTGCCCCCCTGAACATGCCAGACACAGCAATGCAACTGATGCATGTGCTGGGATGCAGAGATGTAGGGATGCAGGGATACAAGGGATGGAGGGATGCAGGAATACAGGGATGGAGGGATGGAAAGATTCAGGGATGCAGGGATATAGGGATGCAGGGATACAGACATACAGGGATGTAAGGATATGGAGATACAGGGATGCAGAGATGAACGGATGTAGGGATGAAGGGATGCAGGGATGCATCTCTCTACAAAGCCTTAGCCCAGAGGCAATGTGAGCATGGTACAAAGAGGAATCAGAGGGTGCCCTCAAAAGGAGATTGGACAGAGCAGCTTTAAAGTTGCTGCTTAACCACTGACACAATCCTGCTGCAGAGCACAGAAAGGACAGAGGTGGTGGTAGGACAAGCCCCACCTGCAAATGGCAGGAGGAACCAGCTAAAAAAGGGAATTTTAAGAATAGGATTGCAAGGACAGATGGATAATTCGCTGCAAAAAGACTTCTGGAGAGCACAGGATTCATCTCAAGCTCTCCCACATAAGCTGTTCCTCTAACCAAGCACCCAGGGGACACTTCACCTTGTCTCAGGAAACCCCTGCAGCACCTTGTGGCTCTGGGACATCAATGCCTTACAGAGTTCATGCTGCTGGTAGGAAGCAAATCCATTCTGGAACTCCCAACCCCAGCTGGAGTTGCCTTATTAAAGTTTATCCCCTGAACAGGAGTCTCCAGACAATGCACCCAAGGCCCTTCAGAAACGTCCAGCACAGAACTTCCAGCCATTCAACCCACACAGGCAACCAGGTCTTTTCCCCTTACTTGGCTTCCTGCTCGAGCTGTTCTTCAAGCTGTGCAATCTTGGCTTCTAGAGTAGAAATTGTTGCCTTGAATTTGGACTTGACAGAGCCCTCCAGCTCCTGCAGCTTGGCCTTGAGCTCCTTGTTCTGCCTCTCCAGCTGCTGCCGCGCGTTCTCGCTCTTCTGGGCCGCGCTGCGCTCGCCGGCCAGCTCCGCGTTCAGCGTGTCCACCTGCAGGGAGGTGCCACAGACACATTTCACCAAAAATCCTTTCAAGATTTTTTCTCCTGAGGGCTCAAGAACAAAATGTAAAAAATTTTTATCTGCTGCTGTGGAATGCAACAGGTGGATCTGTGATTGGTCTCATGGGTTGTTTCTAATTAATGGCCAATCACAGCCCAGATGGCTCAGACTCTCTGTCAGAGACACAAGCTTTAGTTTTCTTTCTTTCCTTTTTCTATTCTTAGCCAGCCTTCTGATGAAATACTTTCTTCTATTCTTTTAGTATAGTTTTAATATAATATATATCATAAAATAATAAATCAGCCTTCTGAAACATGGAGTCAGATCCTCGTCTCTTCCCTCATCCTAACACCGTCACAGGGAGGGACAGGGGTCACTCAGTGCCACCTCTGTGCAGGTCACAGCCAGCAGCAGCTGCCCTGGGCTCACCTGCAGCGTGGTCTTTCGGAAGCGCTCGTTGAGCAGCTCCATGTTGCTCTGCTCCTCCTCCAGCTCCTCCTCCAGCTGGGCAATCCGAGCCTCCAGCCGGCGCTTCTCGTCCAGCAGAGCTGACCTGCACAGGGGAAGGGGTCAGGGGTGTCCAGAGCCAACAGAGCTCCTGCCGAGGTCACTTAGCATCAGGGAGACTCCTGAGCTGGAAGGGACCACAAGGATCCAGCTCCTGTCCCTGCACAGACCCCCAGCACTCCCACCCTGGCAGCACGAACACTCCTGGAGCTCTGGCAGCCTAGGGGCCATTCCCTGGGCAGCCTGGCAGTGCCAGCACCCTCTGGGGGAAGGACGTTTCCCTGAGCTCCCTCCTGGCCCAGCTCAGGCCATTCCCTGGGGAGCCTGGCAGTGCCAGCACCCTCTGGGGGAAGGAACCTTTCCCTGAGCTCCATCCTGGCCCAGCCCAGGCCGTGCCCTGCCCCAGCCCAGCCTGACTCACTTCCCAGAGGCGCTGTTGGCGATCTCGTCTGCCAGCTCGTCGCGCTCCTGCTCCGCGTGCCGCCGCGCGCGCTCCGACGCCGCAAACTCCTGCCGGGGGGGAAAGGGTCAGGGCAGCCCCAGGAACCCCCCAGCCTCTGGGACACAGCCTCAGCAGCCCCTGGGAGAAGCTGGGAACTGGGGTATCCCTGGGGTTTGATGGATAAGGCAGCAGGAAACGTCAGCTGGATGCTCCCTCACTGCCCGGGGACTGCAGGGCAGTTACTTCTCCCTGTCCCTGAAATGTTCCCCACTCAAAGCAAAGGGGAAAAAATCTGTGGAGATCAGTGACTTCCAAGCCCTCAGCAGCAGGAGAAACCACTGTGGCCCACACTGATAGTCAGTGCAAAGTAGATGCTAAATTAAGCAAATGCTTTAGGTTCTCACAGAGTTCTCAGCATGAAGACAAGAAGAGAATAAAAAAATTAAAAGCTTCAGCACAACAGCACACACAGCACTGAACCTTAGATTATACATTAACATTCAAGCATTTCCTAAGGACAATGAAATGCTCTGCAAGTGCCACACTGAGGTCTGAAGGCCACCCAAGTCCACCTGGAGAAGCTCCAGGCAGTGCCAGGTTATCTGTGAAGGCTCCAAGGGAAGTGTGGTGAGTCTGGGCAACTGCTGCAAGCCTTGCCCTGCAGCTGAAGCAGACAGGAGAGGCACAGGGACAAGAGAAATCTCTTGGATTTCCATCTCACCTCTTGGAGTTGCAGTATTTCTGCTTCAAGACTTTTGAGCTTCTTCTCACTCTCTTTGGACTGGGCAAAGATCTCATCCCTGGATGCTCGGGCCTCTTCCAGCTCCCGCTGGTAGTCCTTCATCTGAGCCTGCAGGTGGAGAGCAGGGTGAGGCACAGCCAGGCTGCATCAGGACAGTCAACCCATTCCAGCTCTGAGGCATCTCAGCCCCTAAGAGATAAAGCTGTTCTCCCAAAGTGGCTTCATCCCACTTAAAGGTATTTCCAGTTCTTCTGTATTCTAAAATTTCATTTTCTCATTTTTCCACCCCTCAGTGCCTGGTCAGAAGTATCATATTCCAAGACTTCAAGCACTCCACTGAATTATAAAGTGGAATCTTAGAATGACCTGAGCTGGAATGGTCCTTAATTACCATCAAGTGCCACTCCTGCCATGGCAGGGACACCTTCCACTGTCTCAGACTGCTCCAAGCCCTGTCCAGCCTGGCCTTGGGCACTGTCAGGGGACTTTGGAACAAGAATAACTTCAGGGTCCCTTCCAACCCAAACCATTCTGTGATTCTATAAAAGGTTGAGTTTTTCCCAGAGGATAAATCCAGGCTGGACACTCTCAGACCCACCAGTGGAGTCTGATCTCCTCCTGCCCCCAGCTGCACTGAATGGAAGCAGCCCCTGGGCACCCCCAGGACAGACCCCAGCCCCCTGACCAGCTGTGCCCACCTGGAGCTTCCTGAGCTGTTTGATGGCTTCATCCCGAGCCTTGTTTGCAGCCTCAATCTGCCCCTCCAGGTCCTTCAGGTCCATCTCCAGTTTCTTCTTGGCTGCCACGGCCAGAGCGCGCTGCTTGCGCTCGTCCTCCAGCTCTGCCTCCAGCTCCCGCACCTGGCACGGGGCAGCACCAGCATCAGACAGGGCCAGGCAGGGGCAGGATGGCACCCAGGGCAGCACCAGCATCAGACAGGGCCAGGTAGGGCCAGGCTGGCACCCAGGGCAGCACCAGCATCAGACAGGGCCAGGTAGGGCTAGGCTGGCACCCAGAGCTGCCAGGGCAGCACCAGCATCGGCACCAGACAGGGCCAGGCTGGCACCCAGGGCATGGGGGCAGCATCAGCACCAGCACCAGCCCCTGCCAGGCTGGCACCCAGGACACTCAGGGCAGCATCAGCCAGGGCCAGGTGGGCACCCTGATTTATTAAGATTTTCTAAGCCTTTTGATGTTTACATTCTCGTAGCAAACTTTCTCACACACTTTCTGTAAATATCTCATTGTTTTGCATTCTTTTATAGAGGAAGAGAAATTGGAAGGACTGTTGGTTTGTCCAGTGTCATTGGAGAGGTGGCACTGTCACCCTCCAATCCACTGTCACTTTTAGAAAACTATAAATGTTGGAGTCAGATAATAAACTCCCCCTTTTTTATTCACCTTGAGAGCAGCCATGTGTGCACTCATGTTGTTTCGTCTCCTACAGTGACACAGGCTGGCACCCAGGGCACAGGGGCAGCATCAGCATCAGCACCAGCCAGGGCCAGGTTGGCACCTTGGGCACGGGGGCAGCATCAGCACCAGCACCAGCCACTGTCAGGGCACCCAGGGCACCCAGCCAGGCTGGGCAGGGCCACGCTGGTACCCAGGGCATGGGGGCACCATCTGCACCAGCCCCTGCTGGGCAGGGCATGGCACCCAGGGCACGGGGACAGCATCAGCCCCCCATAAAGCACACGTACTTGTTTCACCAGCATCCTCTTCTTCTCCTCGTTCTGCTCATCTCTGGCTTGCAGATCTCTGTCAAACTGGGCCTTCATGGCCTGCATGTTCACCTCCAGACGGAGCTTGGCATCCTCTGTGGCCTGCAGCTCATCCTCCAGCTCCTCCAGCTGCGTCCTCATCTCCTCCACCTGCTGCTCCAGGGTTCTCTTGGACTTCTCCAGCTCGTGCACCTGCAGCACAGCCTCTGCTCAGAGCTGTCCTCAGGGCTCTGCCAGCAGCAGCTCAGCACAGGGAGGGCAGGGGCTGCCCTGGGCCCTCTGCCTCAGCTGGTGCAGCAGGGAGGACACTGAGGGGTCACACTTGTGCTCTGCCTTTGGTCCAGCCATGTCCTGCCACTCAGCTTGACCAAAGGTAACAGCAATCCTCATTATCCCTCACTGACACAAAATAAATACACCCAGAAACACACAAATGCCCTGATCTGGCACAGCTGCAACACAAAACCAGCTCTGACAGACTGCAGTCACACTTCCACTGACCCAAAAGTACAAAACTGGAATCTGGGGTCTCCATGAGGGTGAGAACACAGCTCTTGAAGATGTTAAATATGCTGGGCATCAATTCCTCCAGCATTCTGGGTGAGCGTCACAAAGGTCTGCTCTGGTGCACAGCCATGATATTTTATGAAAAATCCTTTTGCCAGTATTTTTCCTCCTGAGAAGCTGAGAGGCCTCAGGAACAAAATGCAAACATTGATTATCTGCTGCTGTGAAATGTGACAGGTGCATCTGGGACTGGTCTTGTGTGGTTGTTTCTAATTAATGGCCAATCACAGTCAGATGGCTCGGACTCTCTGGTCTGTCACAAGATTTTATCATTATTCTTTTCCTTTCCTTTCAAGCCTTGTGATGAAATCCTTTCTTCTATTATTTTAGTATAGTTTTAATATAATGTATACATCATAAAATAATAAATCAGCCTTCTGAAACATGGAGTCAAGTTTCTCCTCTCTTCCCTCATCCTGGCACCCCTGTGAACACCCAGCCCCTTCTCCAGGCAGGGAGATTCCCAGGCTGTGACAAACAGCCCATGGAACTATATCCACATTTTTGGAACCACACTCACATTTCTGGAACCACACTCACATCTCTGGAACCACACTCACGTTTTTGCCCACATCATCTTTGGAGCTCATCAGGTCTTCCATATCTGCCCGCAGCTGCTTGTTCTGCCTCTCAAATTCCTCCTTGGCTTCCAGGGCCTCCTCCAGGGCCCTGGCCAGGGACAGGGCTTTGGTTTCCTTCTCCCTGGCCTCTGCCTCAGCACGGTCCCGCTCCTCTGCGTAGCGGGCAGAAATGTTCTTTTCTTCTGCCAGCATCTGGACATGAGAAACAATGAATCCATCTCCTGACTCCACGGTCAGGTCCTCCCTGCCCCAGGTGTTTTTTACTGAGGTACAGGTCCATGATCAGTGTTTAACTGGCCCTCAGGAGCTGTCTGGTCCCCAGCTGTGATCACAGTGCCAGGCAGGGCACAGCTACAGCTGCTCTGGGCTGAGAGGAGGAGAGCAAGCCACTCACCAAGACTGGACTTTCATATGATTCCCATCTTTCAGACCCTTTTTAGTCTACCTTGAGGGACTACAATAAAACTCTAAAGTTTTTGTTCCAGCATAATTCTCTTTTTCTACATGATCCCTTGCTCTAACAAGGCTCAGAGATGGAAGCTGGCTCACAGAACTGGGACTGACAGCCTGCTCCTAGCACAGGCCAGCTGCTCACAGAACTTACCAATATCCACCAGCCAGACCCTTCAGCAATACCCAGCTGCCATTTCAAAACCCTGCAAAGCCAGGCAGGGGACTGCAGTACCTGGTCAAACTTCTTCTGCTTCTTCTCCAGGTTGGAGACGATCTGGCGCTGGTGGTCCAGGTCCACCATCAGGTCATCCAGCTCCTGCTGCAGGCGGTTCTTGGTCTTCTCCAGCTTGTCATAGGCCAGGGCCTTCTCCTCCAGGCGCTGGCTGAGGGACTCCATGTCCTTCAGCAGCTTCTTCTTGGTCTCCTCCAGCCCTTCAATGGTTCCCAAGTCATCATCCACCTTCTTCTTGGCCTCGGCCAGCTGAAATTCAACAAGAGCAAGTGGAGACCCTCAGAGCTTCACCAGAGGGAGCAAAGGCACAGGGGCACAGTGCAGGAGCAGGAGCAGTTCCTGCAGGCTAAGGGAACACAAACCTGGCAGCTCTCAGGCTCCCAGAGGCCCCAGCCCTGCCCATCACGGGTCAGGGGACACAGAATTATTACTGCAGTGGGAACCTGACTCCACAATCTGCCCCAGCACCCATGGAGGTGCCATGATGTGTCCCCCAAAGCTCTGGGACACCAGCCTGGGACAGCTCCTCACGCAAGGGCTGCCCCTCCCAGCAGCCTACCTGGGCCTGCAGGGCCAGCATCTGCTTCTCCAGGTTCTTCCTGGCCTCCTCCTCCTCCTCCTGCTGCTCCTGCAGGTTGTTCTTCTCCTCCTCCAGCTGCCTTATCCTGCTGCTGAGGTTGAGCTTCTGGCGGGTCTCCTCCTGGAGCAGCTCCTGGGACACAGCACGGGCAGGGCTGAGGGGGCTCCCAAACCCCACAGGGGACTCCCAGGTTTATCTTCCCTCACATTTGGGGACAAGGACGTGCTTTATGAAGATATCTGTTATTTGGGTTCCCAAAAAGCCACTGACCATTTACTTTGGGCACATTTAAACCTTCATAAAGCAGATTTCTGCTCAGGGAACCCCTGCCACAGTCTGTTCCAGAAATTAAGGGATGATACTTTCCCATCTTTCAAGGGACTGCCACAGAAGTCACCTTCAAAATGTATTTTTCCTTTTTTCAGATAAGCACAGAGCACCTATTTAAAACCACCTGGGAAGAACATGGAGCAGCAAATCCTGCAATGGCAGCAATGCTTCCATGCTTCCAGGTTTTCTGCATTGGTTCAATATAAGGGTCACTTTAAAGGTGGAAACTTCTGTCATAACAAAGTAATGAAGGGGTAACCCCATCCTGCTCCTACAAACCCCTCCAGTGGTGATTGACATTATTCACAGTTAACTGACCACCATTAGAACTTTAATACAGGCAAGATAAAATATACTGAAGTGATGAATATCTGCACAAAGCTGCATTTTCTTAATTAAGAACTAAAACCTGACAGTTTGAACTTGAGCTGTAAGAATGTGAAGCTGTCAGTAGAAGACTGTTGTTCCTCACATGTCCCAAGGATATTGACATTAAACTCTGCCTGGAAAGGGTTTTTTATTTGATTCTTATCTCCCTCAGAGACAAAGACATAAAACAGAACTCCCAACTCTCAGGAAGTGAAGCTCAGATAATGAAAACCTGGTTCCCCCCGTGGCTGAGCCATCCCAATCCACCCCATCTCACTGGGCTGAGCAGGAAATTCAGCTGCTGCCCAGGGGATTTCCAAAGCAGGAATGAAAATGTGTTTTCTGTCAGCACTCCCTGAGGAGCAGAGCTCCATGGCCAGCCCTGCTGCACACACACCTGTGTATCCTGGAGCTGGGATTCCAGGCTGGCTGCATCCTTGGCAAACTTGATCCCTTTCTTCTCTGCCTCCTCCAGCAGACTGGAGACATTGTCCAGCTCATTCTGCAAGGCAAGCAGCCCAAAGGTGAGAGCTCAGCCCAAATCCCACTGGGGCTGGGGCTGCACAGAACCTCAGCAAAGCCCAGGCACAGAGCCCAACAGAGGGAGACAGCAAGCTAAAACCACTGAGGGGAAAAGGAAACTGAATGGCAGTGCTGAAGTGCAGAAACAGAACCAGAGCCAGGCTATTGAGCCCTGACATTCTGCACTTTGCTCTGATCCTGCATTCTCACTTCAATGCTATTTTTAATTGTAGCACCATGTATTCCATGCAAGCCATTTTTAATTGTAGCACCGTGTATTCCATGCAAGCCATTTTTAATTGTAGCACCGTGTATTCCATGCAAGCCATTTTTAATTGTAGCACCATGTATTCCATGCAAGCCATTTTTAATTGTAGCACCATGTATTTCATGATTCAAGGATCATTGGGGGGGCAGATGGGTCTGAAGCATCCCTGCAAGAGGAAAGGTCACTGCCAGCTCATTATTTTGGGCTGCACTGCTTTTATACACACTGAGAGAGCCTGACAGCTGCCCCCAGAGGGCAGGGCCATTCCCTCTGAAGAGCTTCACCTGGATTCCCTGAACCCCCATTGCTGGGGTGTGGACAGTTTTTTATTGAGACATAGTTGATGATAAAAGAGATGTGAGAAAGTACATCTGAGAAAGCAACAGCTGCCTAATTCAAGGACAGTTTCTTTGAGCAAGAAGCTGTTCAAGAAAATCTGTGATAACAGGAGGTAAAAAAGAAGCCACAAACATCCTGAGAAAGGTGGGACTGACTTTTTATAGCTGACCAATAGTGAGCTCTGGTTTTGCAATATGTATGAGTCTTATTCCTGTGATTATAAAAGTGTTTCTGTTAATCAATAAATCTGAGACTTGTCGATCATCAGAGGGTGAGCAATGTCTCCCATCTTCCTCGTCACTGGGGCTCAGTCAGCCCTGGCTGCATTTTGCCTCTTTGCTCCATTTCCCAGGACATGGGGCTGTGCTTGCACCCTCCCTGCCAGGCCCCCAGCCTGAGCACCAAACCAAACCAGGCCACACCAAGTGTGTTCACACCTATGGAAAACTGAGCCCAAACTATCAGTACCCAGCCCAGGCAAACCCTTCAGAGCCACTGGAACCCTCACACAGCCCAGGACTGATGTCACACCGCCCAGGACTGATGTCACACAGACCAGGAATGATGTCACATAGTTCAGGATTGATGTCACACAGCCCAGGATTGATGTCACACAGCCCAGGAATGATGTCACACAGCTCAGAAATGATGTCACAGCCACTTTGAGGCCTCCCAGGTCCACGAGAGCCCTTGCTGAGGTCACCTCCCACACCAGGCCATTTCTGCACGTGGTTTTCCAGGATTTTGGGATTTCCAGAGCCTTACCTGCAGCTTGTTTGCCTTCTCAGCCAGCTCCACCCTGAGCCTCTCCCCTTCAGACACCTTTGCAGTCAGCTCCTGCACCTGGGCATCGAGCTTCTTCCTCTTGTGCTCAGACTCTGCCTTGACCTGCTGCAGCACCTTCACCTCACAGGCCAGCTCCTTGTTGTCAGACTCCAAGCCCTGCTTGTTCTTCTCAAGGTTGGCTTTGAACTGGGGAAGACAGAAGGGGAGAAGCTGAGCTCTGAGGTGCAGGTGAAGGTTTCCTGCTACAGGGGAGTGTGCAGCTCAGGTTCCATGCTCAGGGAGCAGCCAGCAGGGTGTGAAATGCTGCTGTGGAACATTCTGGGTGCCAGCAAAGGCTGAGGAAGCCAGGCTGCTGTGCCCCAGGTAGGGTGAGGAGCAGCAGGGCAGGATCTGGGATGGCAGCCTGGGAATGGCTGTTTTGGTGGCACTGCAAGGAGGAAGGAATGTGCCCATTAAGAGCTCAGCATGGCTCATCTCACAGAAATAAAGGAAGATATGAACCAAGGCTGCCCTGATTGGAGTGGGCAGAGCAGCCTGCAAGTGCAGAACAAAGCAATTCCCAGCTCTGCCATTTGTCAGAACCTTTCACACAGCAGTCACAGGCACCAGGGATGTTTAAGTGTCATTTCTGCTACCTCACATCACCTTGTCACAGGAGCTTTGTTTCAGATTGCAGGGTATTTTTCCCTCTTTTCATGCTCTTACTGAGAATATTTATTGAATAAAGAGCAGAAGACATGCAGAAGATTTTCAGGTGAATAAAGCTGCTGAAAATCCTAGTTTAACTACTACATTTGTCACTTAATTTAGAATGCTAAGGAAGCTTGTGCAGTATTCACAACACATAAAAACACCAGCACAGGACAGGAACTGTCCACACACACATTTGTGAATAACCACAGCTGTAATTTTAAAAACCAGACACTTCTTTTCTTGCAATAATTCTCCTTCTGAACAAGACCAGGAGCTGGGCTCCACCTGTGCCCTGCTGCTGGTCACCAGAGACACAGCACTGATGGCATTGTCAAACCAACAGGAGAAATCTCAACAGCTGGGATGGAATTTTAGAGGCCAGCTCAGCTCTGTGATCATGGAAAGCTCAGCTCAGGTCTCCTGGAAGGAACCATGCTGCCTATGATATTTATGATATAATATTATATATATAATATATAATATATTATATATAATATATAAAATATAAACTATTATACTATACTATATTATATTATACTATACTATATTATATTATATTATACTATATTATATTATACTATATTATACTATACTATATTATACTATATTATACTATATTATATTATATTATATTATATTATATTATATTATATTATATTATATTATATTATATTATATTATATTATATTATATTATATTATATTATATTATATTATATTATGTTATATTATATTATGTTATGTTATATTATGTTATGTTATATTATGTTATGTTATATTATGTTATATTATATTATGTTATATTATATTATGTTATATTATATTATGTTATATTATATTATGTTATATTATATTATGTTATATTATATTATGTTATATTATATTATGTTATATTATATTATGTTATATTATATTATATTATATTATATTATATTATATTATATTATATTATATTATATTATATTATATTATATTATATATAACAACCCCTGATGCAGAAAGTTCCTTTTCCTCTCACCCTTTTGGCCTGCTCAAGCTGCTCAGAGAGCTCCTCCAGGGCAGTGGCATGCCTCTGCCTGATCTCCTGGATCTGGGCCTCGTGGTTTTTGGTTTCCTCCTCAATTGCTTTCTTCAGTTCCGCCACCTCCTGCTCCCTCTTTGTCCTGGAGGAAGCACAAAGGGTGACCCAAAGATCAGCATTTCAGTTTTTCTAGATCACAGCTGAATTTCAGTGCTGCTTTCTCACACAGACCATGGCCCTACCTCAGCTCCTGCTGGGCTGCAGTGGTGTCCAAGGTATCTTCCAGTTCAGTTTTCAAAGCCTCCAGCTCTTCACTCAGATCCCTTTTCTGCTTCTCTGCCTTGTTCCTCGATGCCTTCTCAGACTCCAGATCCTCCTGGAGCTCTGCAATCTGAGCCTGCAGCTCCCTGATCACCTTCAGGGCATTGTTCTTGTGCACTGCCTCCTCATCCCCCCTGTCAAACACAGCACATCACTGGGGCTGCATCCTCACAGCCTCCTGCTTCCATCAGCTACACACACACCTCAAATCAGCTACACACACAGCTCAAATCACCTACAAACACAGCTCAAATCAGCTACAAACACAGCTCAAATCAGCTACACACACAGCTCAAATCAGCTACAAACACAGCAGCTCAAATCAGCTACACACACAGCTTAAATCAGCTACACACACAGCTCAAATCAGCTACACACACAGCAGCTCAAATCAGCTACACACACAGCTCAAACTAGCTACACACACAGCTCAAATCAGCTACACACACAGCTCAAATCAGCTACAAACACAGCTCAAATCAGCTACACACACAGCTCAAATCAGCTACACACACAGCTCAAATCAGCTACACACACAGCTCAAATCAGCTACACACACAGCTCAAATCAGCTACAAACACAGCTCAAATCAGCTACACACACAGCTCAAATCAGCTACACACACAGCTCAAATCAGCTACAAACACAGCTCAAATCAGCTACACACACAGCTCAAATCAGCTACACACACAGCTCAAATCAGCTACACACACAGCTCAAATCAGCTACACACACAGCTCAAATCAGCTACAAACAGCTCAAATCAGCTACACACACAGCTCAAACTAGCTACACACACAGCTCAAATCAGCTACACACACAGCTCAAATCAGCTACACACACAGCTCAAATCAGCTCCAAACACAGCTCAAATCAGCTACACACACAGCTCAAATCAGCTACACACACAGCTCAAATCAGCTACACACACAGCTCAAATCAGCTACACACACAGCTCAAATCAGCTACACACACAGCTCAGCTCTGCCACTGGAATTAAATAAATATCAGCATTTATAGGATGGCTGGGCTGGAACCTTAAACATCTCAAATTCCCACCCTTCATGGGCTGGGACACCATCCCAGGCTGCTCCAAGCATGTCCAGCCTGGACAGCTGCAGGGATGGATGAAAGGTGCCACAGATAAATCCCAGGTGCACTGTCAGAGTTATCAAGCTTTAGTGTTCAGTTTTGTACATCTCAACACTGCCCCAGAAATGTTCCATCTCTAGAGTTTTCTCTTCCTGCAAAATTATATTTAAAAAATCCAGGTGGTGTTCAGCACACCGTGGGACTGCAGGAGTATCACACAAACCCAGATAAATCTGTGCTGCCCAGCACTTTGTTTAGACCCACTGAGAAATGCACATTATCCCTCCTAAGGCTGAATTTTGTGAGATTAAAAAGCTTCCAGAGCCCAAACACTGCCATAGCACATGAAACTTCTCCTTTGTGCAGGTTTGCAGAGCCAGGGTGCTGAGGGATCCCTGAATTCCTGTAAATTTGCCATTTCTGTGCCCAGCACAGGGCTCCAGAGCTGGCAGGGTCCCAGCCCTGACTGCAGCCAGGGGAATTCACTCTGTGGGAGCAGCTCTGCCCTCTCTGACCTGGCCACAGCAGCCTGCAGCTCCTCCTCCTTCTTGGCCAGCTGGATCTTCAGCTCCTCAATCTGGGCTTGCAGCTCAGCTATTTGGTCCTGCAGGTCTGTAGTTTCCCCATCCAGTTTCCTTTTAGCTTTTTCCAACTCCTGCCGGGTCTTCTCCTCCTTTTTCAGGCGTTCTAAAGCAAGCACAGAATTAAATTCCTGTGGAATTGTCCCTCTTGTCACCCCCAGGGACTCTGGGGTGGCAGGAAGGGTGGGAAGTTTAATTTATGCTGCTCAATTCTTCCTCCAGCCTGCAGAAAAATGAAATAGCAAAGGAGAACTGCCATGACTTAGGCAGGAAGTCAGGGAAAGTCTCTGACAACTGTGAATAGCCTGAGATGAGGAAACAGAAACATCTTGGTAGGAAATAAGGAGTGGGCTCTGACAGAGCAGCTGGAGCTGTTAGGCCAGATAATCCCAGACATCAACACCCAAAAAAGAAGATAAACTGTGGGCTGGGACAATTGCATGGCTTTGGAAGGGCTAGGCCAGACTCCAAAAATCTGCTGGAAAATGGCACAGCTTAAAGTAAACTGCAATAAAGCATTTCACAAGAGTCTGTGCATTTCAATCACATCCCATCAATATTTAGCAAAACCCTGCAGCCCTGAGAGCTCCCTCCCAGGGATTTATGGTGCAGCTGGGATATCCAGCCCTGAGGAGCTCTTTGGGACAGGCTCCCCCAGCAGGGCACAGCAACCTCAGCTGTCACTGGGACATTGTCTGAAAAATCCATTTGCAGCATTTCTTCTCCTGGGATGCTGAGAAACCTCAGAGAAAAATGTAAATAACAATTATCTGATTGCTTCTTCTGTGTTTGGCTGCTTTGGGATGTGTTGGGACATTGTTTACTAACAGGTGAATGTTTGATTGGTTTTATGTGAATTGGTTTTAATTAATGACCAATCACCATCAGCTGTGTCAGATTCTGAAGAGTCAGTCCTGAGTTTTATTATTCACTCTTGTTCAGCCTTCTGATGTATCCTTTCTCCTTCTTTAGTATAGTTTGAGTATAGCAGGAATGGAATGGAATGGAATGGAATGGAATGGAATGGAATGGAATGGAATGGAATGGAATGGAATGGAATGGAATGGAATGGAATGGAATGGAATGGGATGGAATGGGATGGAGTGGGATGGAGTGGGATGGAGTGGGATGGAGTGGGATGGAATGGGATGGAATGGGATGGAATATGATATAATGTAAGTAATGTAGTGTAATGTAAAGTAATGTAATGTAATATTCACAGCCTCAGCCCAGTTCTAAGAGCACAAATGGCACAAATGTACAATTCTGAGTGACAGCAGGAGTCATTCCCTGGTTCAATCCCTTGCAGCTCCTCAGTGCAGATTTCCCTCACACCTTCCCAAAGCTCCTCCTGGGCAGGATGCAAAGGGAGCCCTGGTCAGGAACCACCTCAGGGCCACCCTGGGCTGTCTGGGGTTCTCCACACAACCCAAGGTAACTCTGCTTTTCTCCAAGCAGTTCCACATTCCAAAGATTTGTACTTTCCCTCTATTTTTACATGAAGTTCCTGGTGAGTGACACTTACAGCAGTGTCACAAGACCCAATTTTGTAATTGAGAGAGTTCCCAGCAAACTGAATTATTTTTTTTCCCCAAATATCAATGCCTAGCAGTGCCAAGACTCTAGCAGAGAGACCTTAATGGCTTCTTGAGTCATCTCCAAGAGTAAATATCATTTTACTCTGCCTTCCTAGCCAAGAAATTGCATGCCTTAAATCCAAGCTTTAATTTCCACTTCTAAGGCCATCAGTCTTGGACTGGCTCTGTAACCAACCACATCTGTCAAGTTCCCAGTCCTGATTTAAGCACAGAGCTACTCCAGCATTATTTTCCAGTGAGTAAAGCTTGCTTAGCCCCACGTTAAAGTCAGTGAATGAACAGTTAAAGACATCAATCACTGTTAGCTCAACACCTGCCTGCACAGATAAGGTAAAGCTCTGACACCCTTCCAGAGGCACATCAGCCTCAAAGCATGCACAGGACAGGCCCCAACACACCAAGTGCAGAACCATGCCCAAATTAGGGCTCAGAGAAACAACTTTCTCCATTATTTTGCAACTTTCACTTGGCAGCTCGTTAATGTTGTGCAGTATCTATAGTAATTAAAATAAAACAACACAAAACCAAGAAGGGTTTCATATGGGGCATGTTTAACTTGTGACAACACTGGCAAAACAACCAGAAATAAGTGGCTGAAGGAATGGAACCATTTGAGATGGAATCATGGAATGGTCTGGGTTGTAGGAGACCTTAAAGCTCAGCTCATTCCTTGGGCAGGACACCTTCCACCAGAGCAGGCTGCTCAATAGAATTAAACACTATAAAATAAAATATAATGAAGATAAATATTAAGAAAAGCAAACCAAATGAGATTTGCTTATTAAAACACAATCCTGGAAGCCCAAAGAGTGCCTGGTGCCATTCCTGCAGGAACACACTGCTCTGGTTGAGAGGAAAGTGGGAGAAGCTTCCAGAAGCCAGGATGTTTTCCCTTGGTGCTAATGGACACAGGCAAGAGCAGGAATTTCTGTGTCTACAGAGGACATGGATGCTCAAAAATGAAACCCTGACAAGCTGAACAGGAGAGGGACTGAGCAGGCAGGTGCAGCCAGCCTGGCCAGGACACAGATCCCTGCCTGGAGCCCCAGCTCAGCCCTGGCTGCCCCCAGCCCATTCCAGCACTGCAAACCTTCCAGATCTGTGATCATCATCTCCTGCTTGTTCTTCAGCTTGGCCAAGTTTTTGGCTTTTTCTTCCTCCTCAGCCAGCTGAGAGGAGCACTCAGCAATCCGATCCTCCATCAGCTTCTTCTCCTGGGAGGACAGAGGGAGGGAAAAAACTTCAAAATCACTTCAACACAGCTTCCATTCCTGAGCAGTGCAAATAAAGGAATGCACAGAACCCACAGAGGGCTGTCAGACAGCACAAGGTGCTGTTACACGTTTTGGTTCTAACACAGGTTTTATTTCAAGTGATTCTCAATGTCAAGGATCAGCTGGAACTGTTTGGAACCATGAACATTTATTTTCCAAGAGAGACCTGGAATTCAGCACACAGCAGGCCTGGCTTTAGGACAGCACTGGAAATGTGTTTGCAGAGAGCAATGGCAGCCACAAACCATTTTTCCAGCTCTAAGATTTGAGAGTCATAAAACTGAGAAGAGTGCATGGCAAACTCCCTCTGGAACATCAGCCCAAGCTCATCTGCAGTGTCTCACACCCCAAAGGTGCCCAGACCAGTGACAGCAGCTCTGGGAGCTGTCCCTTGGCACCTCCACCCTGCACACTGCTCCCACCTTCAGAAATTTGGAATTTTGGTCCTCCAGCAGCAGGATCTCCTCCTCCATCTTCTTGATCTTTGCTTCAGCTGTCACTTTCTCAAGCTGCAGCTTCTGCCTCGCTCCCTCCTCCTCATCAAGCTGCTCCTCCAGGTCCTGGGAACAGACACAACTGCATCTGAGCATCTGCCAGGCTATCCAGGTGGTGCATTCAGGCTTTTTTAACTTAGTGACAAAGATGTGTTATTTTGAAAAGCCTCTTGCCCTGACACACAGCAAAGCCACATTTGCTGTGTCAGATTCATTGACAGGATCAATGATCTGGTGAGGAATGAAGGCCCATGGGATGTACACAGAATTTTTGATGCTCTGGATTGCAGATTTGGGTGAAATGTGCTCTCTAGGAAACACAAACTCACTGCCACAGGCTTCACCTTCCTAATTCCAACTGGCAAATAAAAAATCTGCAATCAATGGCAGCCAATCAGACCAGGCTGATTGGTGAGAGGCTTCCCAGGACACTGCACCTGAATGGGGCACCTGGTGGAAAACCAGCAGGATCTGGGAAGAGATTCCACAGGAAACAGCTCTCCTCATTTCAGTATCACAGCTGAGCCAGTCCAGCTACTGACACAAAGAGTTAAAGAGCAATAATGCCCTGTGCTTCTGAGGGTTTAAATGTGATTCATTTAAATATCATTAATAAACATTTTTAAATTGCATCAAAAGCTGTGAGAAGTGGAGTTTATTCCCTCTTCAACAACGTTTAATATTTTTAAAGACAGGTAAGTTCTCAGCTGCTCCCTTTTTCAGGGCCACCATTATTGAAAAGGAAGCATCTGAATAATTTGATTTTCAAAAACACCTCAATCAAGTAATGGAAGGAAATGATACTGTCTTAGTGAAGTCAAATGAGTAATTTCCTTCATGATGTTCCCTGGATTTCAGTCCAAAAGGAACATTTCTCAGGGAAGGGAAGGGAAGGAGAGAGGAGAGGAGGAGGAGGAAGAGGAGGAGAGAGAAGAGAGAGAAGAGAGCGGAGAGAGCGGAGAGAGCGGAGAGAGCGGAGAGAGAGGAGAGAGAGGAGAGAGAGGAGAGAATTTTATTCCACTCAGGAGCCAAATTCCTCTGTCCTGCAGAGAAGCTGAGGGAGCCTCCCCATCCCACGTCCCCACCTGCAGTCACTGAGAGCCATACCTGGATATGGCCCTGCATCTTCTTCTTCTCATTCTGCAATATTTGGTTTCTTTCCTCCTCCTCCTCAACCCTGGACTCCAAATCATGGAGAATTTCTTCCAGCTCCTGCTTTTTGGCAGCCAAGCGAGCCCTCATCTCCTCAGCCTCTGCAAAGAGCTCTGTCTCAGCCTGGAGCTGCTCTGCAAGGATGTTCTTCTCCTCCAGCACCTGCAAATACAACAGGCAGTGAAGCTTTAGAAATGACACTTCAGAGACTCTGGTGAGAGATTCCAGCTGTGACAGCCACAGAAACACTTCAAGGCCACCCTGTGCTCCAGTTCCTGCCTCCCATTCCACATCCCAGACCAAGAGGCTTTAGGAGCTGCCCAGAGGACCAGCTCAGGCTCCAGCAGCATTTCCTGCAGGGTGGCAGGGCAGTGCCATGGGCTGATCCTGCCACTTCTGGCCAGTCCCAGTCCCCATCCCTGAGGGTGCCACTTGTCACTGGCATGGAGGCACTGCCTGCCAGCCCTGGAGTGCCCCCACCCACTGAGGTCCATCCAGGAGCTCCTGGTCTCTCCAGCTGACACTGGAACTGCTCTTCCTTCATTCACCAAATTTCTGCCAGCACAGAAAGCCACCAAAGATCTGCAGAGCTGCCCCAAGTGTTTGCCCACAGCCTGCCCAGCCCAGGCACAGAATGACACTAACACTGAATTCCTCCTGTAAACCAGGGAAGGCCACAGAATCAGCTTTTATTCTGGTAAGACGTTTCTGCATCCCCATTCCACATTCCAGGGCTGTATCCTCCCATTCCACACTCCAGCAGAGTGGGAATCAGCTCAGCTGACCCTCCTTGGCTCCCTCCCATGGGGCACAGCACAACAATCCATGTCCTGCATATCAAAAGCTGATCCTGGACACAAACCTGTTGATGTTTCCTTTCCATTTCCTCAAGCTCTGCCTCCACTTTTGTCTGTTTTTCTTTCACCTTCATCAGCTCCTCATCCTTGGCTTGAAGCTCTTCCTCCTGACGAGTGACCTGCAGAAGAGGCTTCACCTGCACAGGTGGGAAATGAAGATGTGAGAGCCTGCCCTCAGCTATTTACAGGTGAACAAAACAGAAAAACAGAACAGGAGGAACCTTGGTGAAGACTCTCCACCACTGCCAGTGCCTCAGCTTCAAATATGCAGCACAATTCCTCTGCAGGATTTTCAGTGCACTCAGCTGCTGCTGCTTCTTTGCAAAGGCCCTGAAGACAGAAAGAATTTAAATAAATGTGTTAAATAGAGCTGACCATCATTTAATTTTTAGGTTACCCATCCCTACAACACTGAGAGACCATAAACAGGCTTATATATAAGGTTCAGTAACTACACTGAATTTATGAGTTCTTGCTCTTATAGAGTCAGAGCATTCACCATTTCCAATAATCAAAAATTCTGTTTGTTCTTAATCTCAACAGGTTTTTTTCTTAAAAAGACAAAATGAGGATGGATTAGCTACTTCAATTTTTAAAAAGCAGCTTTCCAAAGAACTTCCAGGAACCTCCAGTGGGACAGGAGGAGAGACAAAGGAATTTTCAGCCACTGTAAAGGGCTGTGCCACAAAGGCAAGAGCAGGGAAAGGAGACATTGTGAAGGAATGAAGGTGCAAATTCTCTCCAAGCAAAAATCCTCTTTACACCCAGGATACAATTACAGTTCCTCAGTTCCTCAGGCAACACACTCAGAAAATCTGTCCTGAAATTCAAGTTTTAAAGCACAGCTCCCTGTCAGAGGGGCTTGAGGGAAGATGCACACAGAGCACACTCACTTCCTGGCCAGGTATCCCCTGCACACTGCCTGGAAGAAGATGATGATGTCTGTGATCTTCAGGTCCCTCTCCTCCTCCAGGTGTGCCAGGACTCCAGCTCGGAAGAAGATCTTGCTCTGTCCAATTCTGTACAAGTTGGGGTCCAGCTCCAAGGCCCTGATCTGAACAGACAAGGGTGTCGTTGTTACACCAAGAAAAGCACAATTATGGGGAATTCTCCAATGTTTAGACAATATTTAGCTATGGACACTTACCATACGCTCACAGGCCTGCTTACCATCCATGAAACCTTTGGGAATTGCATTGGGAGTGAGGATCTCATACCTGGAAGGCAAATGAAAAACACCTTTACATTCAGCAATAAACAGTGTGATTTATAGCATAAACTTATAAATGAAAAAACACCTTTACACTCAGCAATAAGCAATGTGATTTATAGTATAAACTTATAAATGAAAAAACACCTTTACATTCAGTAATAAACAATGTGATTTATAGCATAAACTTATAAATGAGAAAACACCTTTACATTCAGCAATAAGCAATGTGATTCATAGTATAAATGTGATTTATACTATAAACTTATAGCATGAATGAAAAAACACCTTTACATTCAGCAATAACCAGTGTGATTTATAGCATAAACTTATAAATGAATGAAAAAACACCTTTACACTCAGTAATAAACAATGTGATTTATAGTATAAACTTATAAATGAAAAAACACCTTTACACTCAGTAATAAACAATGTGATTTATAGTATAAACTTATAAATGAAAAAAAAACCTTTACATTCAGCAATAAGCAATGTGATTTATAGTATAAACTTATAAATGAAAAAAAACACCTTTACATTCAGCAATAAACAATGTGATTTATAGCATAAACTTAGTGATATATTGCATAAACAATTAATCTTAATTAACAATTAATATTAATTAATTAACAATTTATAGCATAAACATAAAAAAAAACCCACAGGGAATTCCTGCAGGAAGCTTTTCCAGCAGCCAGTTTTGGATTGTTTCCCTTGCCTGCTGCCTGCACAATAACTGCAGCAGTTAAACCCAGGAAATTCAAGGCCTCACAATCAGGGTTTGATTTTCTTTGAGCTGGGCTGGGGGACAAGGGAGGAATGTGGGGTCTCCAATTATTTAATGAGGAACTCAAAAGGTTCCTAAGAACTGAAAAGGGCGTTGGTGCTGCTTTACCTCTGCCTGAACTCCTGGAACACGATCCTGTTTGGGAATCCCTGCCGACAAATCCTGATTCCTTCCAAAACCCCATTGCAGCGGAGCTGGTCCAGAACCAGGTGTGGGTCCAGTTTGCCAGCCTGGACAAAACAAACACAGATTCTTTTAATTGGCATGAAATTAATTATAAAATGAATTAATATCATTAAATGACAAATTAAATAAATTATAAATTAAATTCTATTATTAAATTAATTGTTACAGTGGCAAAGTGTACTTTGAGTTTTCCAGCCTGGACAAAACAAAACACAGATCCTTTTAATAGGCATTAAATTAATTATAAAATGAATTTCTATCATTAAATGATAAATGAAATAAATTAAATTATAAATTAAATAAATTATAAATTATGAATTAAATTCTATTATTAAATTAATTGTTATAGTGGCAAAGTGTACTTTCAGTTTTCCAGCGTGGACAAAACAAAACATAGATTCCTTTCATTGACATTAAATTAATTATAAAATGAATTTATGTAATTAAATGATAAATGAAATAAATTAAATGATAAATTTAATAAACTGAATGATAAATGAAATAAACTGAATGATAAATGAAATAAATCAAATTATAAATGAAATAAATCAAATTATAAATGAAATAAATTATAAATTATGAATTAAATTCTATTATTAAATTAATTATTACAGTGGCAGAGTGTACATTCAGCAGTTCAGGGCAGAGGGCAGCTGGGTGGGTCACAGCCCCTGCCCCGTGTGCCAGCCCCGGGCAGCAGGCAGGGCTCAGGGCAGGGGTGAACAAGGACACACGAGCAGCAGGCAGGGCTCAGGGCAGGGGTGAACAAGGACACACGAGCAGCACACAGGGCTCAGGGCAGGTGAGAACAAGGACACACGAGCAGCAGGCAGGGCTCAGGGCAGGGGTGAACAAGGAGCCCCGGGCAGCAGGCAGGGCTCAGGGCAGGGGTGAACAAGGACACACGAGCAGCATGCAGGGCTCAGGGCAGGGGTGAACAAGGACACACGAGCAGCACACAGGACTCAGGGCAGGTGAGAACAAGGACACACGAGCAGCAGGCAGGGCTCAGGGCAGGGGTGAACAAGGAGCCCCGGGCAGCAGGCAGGGCTCAGGGCAGGTGAGAACAAGGAGCCCCGGGCAGCAGGCAGGGCTCAGGGCAGGTGTGAACAAGGACACACGAGCAGCAGGCAGGGCTCAGGGCAGGGGTGAACAAGGAGCCCTGGGCAGCACGCAGGGCTCAGGGCAGGGGTGAACAAGGACACACGAGCAGCAGGCACGGCCCGCAGCCCTACCCTCTTCTCGTGGTTGGGGATGATGCAGCGCACGAAGTTGGGGTTGGTGTTGCGCAGCGTGGCCATCAGCTTGGTCAGGGACTCCTTGTAGAGCTGCCCCACGGTGCGGAACATGCCCTTCTTGGTCTTGTAGGCCGAGCCGAAGGCCGTCTCCGTGATGCCCGTCACCTGGTCCAGCCCCACGATGCGATCCACTGCGGGGACAAGAGGCGAGGGCTCAGTGAGCCCCGGGGGCTGCCAGGGTGGCCCTGGTGGCCCTGGTGGCACGGCAGCAGCAGCGGAAGCCGGGGACAGCGCTGGCGGGCGAGGCGGCGCAGCGGGACCGCGACACAAGCTCGGGGACCAGCAGCCACAGACCCATCCAGAGCACGAGTGCAGCTTCGGAGCACAGGTGAAACATCCAGCTCTGCCTGCAGTGCTACATGACAGCAAAGCTGTTCCCTGTGTTTGAATCCCTTTAGAGAGAGGTCAGTGCCAGCTCGCAGGCAGCTCTCTGTCTGAGCTCTTACAGTGCACAGTGTTCATGGGTTCAGCATTTGGAATTACACATCTGTGCATGAAAAGTCACTTATGACAATAGAATAGGTTAAATAGAATAGCTTAAACCTGACTTTACTCCATAGAAATAGTTTTAATAGAAATTTCCAGAAGAGCTGGAAATAATGTTATTTCAGTGACAAGAGGGGAAAAAGTATCTGCCAACTTGTGCTCAGCTGCTATTTGGGAGAGTTCTTCCCATTTTAAAATACACCTGCAAAGATCTCCCTGCCCAAAAGACAAGTTTCCAACCAGGAAAACTCCACACCAAAGCACTTCCAAGCTGCCTTTAATAAAGCTTCACAATAGAGATTTGTCTTTGATTTTTTGGAATGTTTTGGGTAAGGATCTCAAGGGTTTGTTTTTCAGAAGCACAATTAGAAATGTGAGTGCCGTAATTAAAACCTTGAAGGTGATTTCATGTGCATGTCAAGGATTGGTAAACAGTTCACTAAAAGATACACAGATGGTTTAACACCTCAGTAATTACAGCTGGTGCTTCTCAGGACTGAGCAAACCCCAACATTTGTGGGTTCTCCATGAAATCCAAGCTGGGCAGCCAGAAACAAGAAACTGTTTGTAGGCTACAGCTTTACTTTTGTCACATTATCTTCAAATTCATTTAAACCAAAGAAGAGGGAATTATGCTTTGCTACAGAATTATCTGACAAGTAAGGGGCACTATTTAACTTCTTCCCAATATTCAACTGGTCAAAGGTCTATTGGAAAAAAAAAAAGGAAAATGACAAGCAGAGAAACACAGGGCAGCAAATTTGAATAATCAGTTTTAAGTCTTGTGTGTAGAGCAGAGCCTAGATCCTCCACAGGGTTTTGAACACAAGAATTAAATTTATTAAAGTTGGAGAAGTAAGTAGGTGATAAGGTGTTTATAAGGTCACATCCCAAATATTTGTTTTGAAGCAGAATTCAGTCCCAAACCAGACATGGGACAGAGACTACAGGGAGTCAGTTTTCTAGAGAATTAAATGATTGTCAATATTGGAAACCTGCAGCCACCAGGCCCCACTAAGGACTGCAACCACTCAGCTTTATTTCACCTTGTTCTTCCTACAATTTGCACACAGATCTGATCCTGCAGTTTTGTGCTGCTCCCCTCTGTGCTCCAGCTCTAGGAGGGTGATTTATATCCCAGACAGGATGATTGGGGTTAAATGTGACTCTGCCTAAAGGTTAAAGCATGAACTGCATGACTGGGCCATCACCCCTGGCTGGAGCCCCTGCATCAAAGCTCTGCAGGAATTCCTTTAGGAGCACCCCTGGTTCCTCAGGGATGGGATCTGTCAGGAGTGGTGACAATAAACCCAAAATCTGAGGGCACAACCCTCACATCCATGTGTTTCTAAACTCAGGGAGAGGAATCCAAAAAGGATGAGAAAGTTGAATTAAATATCTAAAGTGTCTTCAAAAACATTCCAAGTGCATTTACTGATTTCTCAATACCCCAAAAAACATCTAAAGCTTATATAAATATTAAAATTAATAGGCTTTTAAATAAGAGGACAATTCCAACAAGGCTGGAAGAAGTTCATTTCACTTTCTACCCCCACTAAAACTGCAGCACTCATCCTGATACTTCAAAACATTCTTGAGCTCTCCTCCCAAAAGGACACAGCCACGTGTAAAACATGTAAACATGTAAAACATCCCAGAGTTTTGTCAATGTTGGACTGCAGAAAGAAGCTTGATAGTGTTCCAAAGCTTTTGCATTCTCTCAAATGCTTGCAGCTACCAGAATTGTCACTTTTAGAGGCAATTCTACATCTCCTCATGGAACCAGGAAGCAACAAACCTTTTCATCTGCAATGCAAAACTGGAGATGCTTTGTGTGTGTGCAGCAGCAGCTGGACAGGAATGCACTGGGGGCCCCAGGGGGGTTTTACCTAAATTCAGCATGAAATGAGAAGTTCATGCAAGCCTACGAGCAAAAATGGTTCTCCTGGAGGTACAACAGCCCTGCCTTTAGTAGGCCTAGTGCTTTATATCCATTCACCTGGTGGCTCATGAAGACCAGAAATATTGTCATAGAAACAGGCTCTCTGAATATTCTGAATCTCTAAGGCAGAGAAACAGCAGAAACACAAAGACAGAAGAGCAGATACACAAGACACTTGAGTTAGTAAAAACAACAGGTTCATCAATTGCAAACACACTTCACTGTGCCACAACATAGCCCATGCACATCTCAATGGTCTGTGGGAACAGGGTGTGAGGATTTGCACCAAAACACAATTGCTCTGTGGGAAAGGGGCAGATCCCCAACCAAAAAGCTCTTTACAGATTCATTAAAGCTGCTCTCTGACTGCCCAAAGAGGGAAACTCAGCATTAACCTCCAGCACCACCTAAATCACAAAGCTGCATTTCCTCCTCACGTAACAAACTGCAGGGTTTGTATCCTGTGACATGTAAATGTACTCTAACAGCAGACTGTGGTGTTAAAAGCAGAATAGAAAGGTCCCTGCTCAGTATTTATGTGGCTATTTCTGCTTTTTGGAGTCATTTGGTGCAAGTACTGATAAATACTTCCAGGTGATGGGCAGGTAACCTGGCTGAGCAGCAGTGTGCAGCTAAAACAGGATTTGATTTTAATCTCAGCACTGCTACAGCTGCTATTGCAATGAATTTTAGGTGATGTGGATTTCCAGAGTACCACCCACCACAGCACAGGAGATACAGGAGATAACTGTGCTGGGGCTCCCAGACACAGAATTTACAATGCTTTACCAACAGCAAGAACCACCCCAGCTGCTCACACTCAGGACTCCACTGCAGCAAGTCCCAACCAAGAGTTTTGGACAAGATTCCACATGAAATTGGACACAGGGAAACAAGAAATAAGTGAGTATCAGTTCCAGTAATGACCATGAGAAGCAGCTACTCAGAAATGGTAAATGTGCAAGGGACCAGAGGTGCAACTCAGCTTCCTCGGTGGACTTTGGGCACTAAGTAAGAGAGAAAATGCTGTAGGGATTTACAATGGAGAAGTGGTGGGTGAGGAAGGAACAGGCATTAAAAAAACCCCAAACAACTCATCCAGCAGGTGAAACCACACCAATCTGTGCTCAGAGCTCTCTTACCATCCTTCCAAAGCTCAGCCACGAATTTGTCTGAGGACTGGTGCAGGAGCGTGGCCACGTTGTCGTTCAGGGGGTCCATGTTCTTCATCAGCCACTCATCTGCCTTGTAGTCCACCTGCAGGGCAGCCAGGGGCTCAGGCTCAGAGCAAAACCAGCTCCAGGTTTCCATTTCTCAGCATCAAACAGCACAGGAGCTTTCCTCTCACTGCCCCAGCTCAGGATCAGCAGGGCTGCAAACACTCCAGGCTGAGTCCCAGCCCTGCCTGGTGCTCACATCTGCTGGCTGAGCCTCCTTAGGACAGCTCAAAGTACCACAAGTTTGCTTTTGGAAGAGTAAATGGGGGTTTTCTTTAGAATTCAGCAATCTGACTGCTTTCTTACTGACAGTATTTGCTGCCCAGTTTACTGCCAAAATAAATTTCACTGTGAAGATGTAAAACCAGTTCTAGGATAGACACCAATTACTTTATCTAAATTACTGGAGAGTAAATTAAGGATGTGCTGCAGCATGATTTTTTACAATTTCTCTACAGTATTTACATTTAAACACTTGGTTCTATACAGGAAACAAAGTTCTTATCTTTAAAGGGCCAAACCTGTGGTTTCCAAATAAACCCCAGCACAGCAGCCAAAAAATCATTGATATCAACCTGGGTTTCATCCCAACCCAGGGAGCCCTGAATTTCCCTAATTCCCTACAGAGATTCCCTAAAATCTCTGTAGACCAGCATGGTTCTGCTCCAACCAAGGCAGAAATTGTCTATTTTTGCATCCAGGCCTTGGCAGGAAAGCAGAGAACTTTCCCCAAACCAACCTCTCCAAAGTAGAATTTAACATTGAGCCCTTACCTTCCCTGCATAGTGAATAATGCAGAAATCTGCTTTGTCCTTTAGCTGTCTTGGCTTTTGGAACTTGGAATGAGTTCCTTGCTCTTGGACCAATTTCTCCACAAATGTCTTGTCAGTAGCTTTAGGGAACCCAGCATTCTTCATCCAGCAATGCCAACACACCAGGAGGATTTGCCTGAAAAGCAGGTTGAGAATGAGTTCATGTTTTATACATGTATACATATTTTTATTTTTTTAAAGTTTACTATTTCCAGTGCACTACTGAACATCACAATAAGGGTAATCCAAAATGCTCCAAGCCTAATTTCAGTAAAACAAGCTGTGGGGGAGTCCAGGTCAAGAAGGATGTTATGGCTGATTGAAACAAACATTCCAATATCCATGGGGACACCACTGAGCTGGTCCATGCTGACCTTGCTTTGCAAGGAGTTCAGCTACAAACCTTGCTTTGTAAAATGTTATCCTTAAAAGGTTCTGAGGGATGCAAAGTTCACCCATTTGGTGAGAGATGGTTCACTGTACCTGGCATCACACTTACAGAACAGCTGGGAGGGTACTGAGCTTTGATTTGAAGTGAATAAATAACTTGAGATGTTTTAGGATATTCACCTAAACATGTGCACACTGAGGGCAGCCACGCTTGTCCCCTCAGGCTTTTGGAGGAGATTTCACCTTCCAAGGAGGCAGAACTTTCTCAGTTCCACACACAAAGTGCAGACCTTTGATAACTGAAACAAGATTCCCTTTTCCCACAGGGAAAGAGGAATGCAGCTTTTCTGCTGGTCAGGATGCACAGCAGCACTGGGAGTCACCTGCACCCCAGGATACACAGAAACAGGCAGGAGGAGTACCTGCACTGACCCAAGTTTCATTTAAAAGGTTCTGAGATGGACAGAACAAACTTTCAGGAGTCTCTGTTCTCCCCATCTGCTCCTCCTGCTCCTCAGCTTCCATGGATTGAGCAGCCAGAGGAGGATGTTAAAAACCACAGTGACTAAAACCACTTTTAAGATCCTGTTTTCCTTTTTGCAAGGCAATTTTTTGAGGGGAAACTCTACTCTACACGAAGTTTCAGGAATTTTGCTATTGATTTCCAATGAAGGAAGTCTACCAGAAGTCTTGGGAAAACTTTCTACCTGAGTCCCAAGGCTCCTACACCATAATGGCACAGTTTAATGACACCGACAGGATTAATGACTTCATTAGTACCAGGGAAAAAGGTATAAAAATAGCAGCTTCATATCTTGAGCTCAGTGTTTTACACTGACATAAGGGTAAAATCCCCTCTGGAAAAATCCTTTATTAACAATACACGGTATTTTAGATTTGAACTTCAGCATTCCAGTTAATTCCCTTTTAATGACAGCTCCACAAAGAAATGTCTCATTTGCAGGCAGCAAAAGACACAGTCAGCACTCCAAGCTCTCCTCCTCAGAGCATTATTCATGTGCAAACTTACAGGTCTTTCAATTAAGTCAATGCAAGGCTGCAGATCCAGGCCAAAATCAATGAAGTTCCACTCGATGCCCTCTCGCTGATATTCCTCTTGCTCCAGGATGAACATGGTGTGGTTGAACAGCTGCTGCAGCTTCTCGTTGGTGTAGTTGATGCAGAGCTGCTCAAAGGAGTTCAGCTACAAAACAACATCAGTGTTCAACAATGAGTCAGTGACAAGGCACCACAGATCTGGGAGGCAAAAATTTGACTTTATAAGGAAATTCTCCAAAACTTTGCGAAGTTCGAACGCAACACAAAGAAAACTGGAAAGCAATTCTACCAATCTCCGTGACATAAATTACAGCAGGAAAAATTAAATTATAGCAGGAACAGTTATCAGACATAAATAAGGATTTGAGATTAAATTATGATTTTCTGGCACTGTAACTTTGGGCTGTCAAAGCCTTTGTGCCCCAAACCAACCCCTCATGTAACCTCGGACCACGCTGCTTTCAGTGCCTCTGCAGCTGTCCTGACCCCACAGAAACAGCAAAAGGAAAACCTGAGCAGGGACATATCCTGTACCTCGAAGATCTCGAAGCCAGCAATGTCCAGGATGCCAATGAAGGAGGCTCCCTGGCGTTTGGTCCTGTCCAGGGCTTTGTTGATGCGGTGCACGAGCCAGCGGAACAGGCGCTCGTAGGTGGCCTTTGCCAAGGCTTCCACTGCAAAGTCCGCCTGCAAACCCAAACAGGAACGTTTATTTACCCTGGAAAAGCCATCAAAAGGACACAGACATGGATGTTATCACAAATAACTCGGTGAAGGAAGAAGCTGGATGGAGTTAATACCAGTGAGGAATGAAAACAAGCAGTAGGAAAAGTTTGGAGTTTGATCAATGTTAAGAAAAATTTCTTCTAAACTGTTCCATAAAAACAAAAGGTCTCCAAGTATTTGATAATGTCACAACATGAAAGGATGAAACCAGGAGAAAATCAAGGAAAGGGAAAGGTTTCTTCTGTTCTACAAATGATTTTTACCATATAAGAACATTTCACAAAGACAGCAAAGCTTTAACAGAGCAGCAAACGCTCAAAGCCAATTGTCTTTTTTAGGAGCTAATGAGGACAAGGCAGCTTCCCTCAGCCTTTAAAGGTCTTTAAAGCACCTTTTAAAGCTCACCTGTTCTTTGGTCTGGGCTCTCTGGACCTTTCAGAGCTCACCTGTTCTTTGGTCTGGGCTCTCTGGACCTGTCAGAGCTCACCTGTTCTTTGGTCTGGGCTTTGTGGACCTTTCAGAGCTCACCTGTTCTTTGGTCTGGGCTCTCTGGACCTGTCAGAGCTCACCTGTTCTTTGGTCTGGGCTCTCTGGACCTTTCAGAGCTCACCTGTTCTTTGGTCTGGGCTCTCTGGACCTGTCAGAGCTCACCTGTTCTTTGGTCTGGGCTTTGTGGACCTGTCAGAGCTCACCTGTTCTTTGGTCTGGGCTATGTGGACCTTTCAGAGCTCACCTGTTCTTTGGTCTGGGCTATGTGGACCTTTCAGAGCTCACCTGTTCTTTGGTCTGGGCTTTGTGGACCTGTCAGAGCTCACCTGTTCCTTGGTCTGGGCTCTCTGGCCCTTTCAGAGCTCACCTGTTCCTTGGTCTGGGCTTTCTGCACGTAGTCCCGGCCCACCTTGATGCGGGGGGTGAGGATGGCACGGGTGAACTCCATGACGTTCATTCCCAGCAGGTGGCAGAGCTTCTGTGCAACTGCGAGGGACAGGGGGACAGAGGGACACGGGGACAGAGGGACAGAGGGACAGAGGGAGAACTGAGACCCTGCCCTGCCATCTCAGGAGCAGCACAGGTGCCCAGGTCGGTGCCCAGGTCAGTGCCAGCCTCAGGAGCTGTGTCCCCAAGGCTGGCAGAGCTCTCCACAGGGACACAGCTGGATGTGCCTGGGAGCAGGGAAAGGCTGGAACTCATCAGGGGCCAGCTCATTAACAGCTCATTTAGCTGCTCTGAAAGGGAGCACATCCCTTTTGTGATCCCAGGAAATAAGGACAGCATGGGGACATCACCATCAAATCCAGCATCCTAAAGGTGCCTGCAAGCCTGGCTCAGGGTAGGCAGCTGTGCCAGCCCAAAGCAGGGCTGTGCCACCTGGTCCAGGAGCTGAGCACTCCCCAGGCCAGGCTGGCACAGTGAGGTGTCCCTGCCATGGCAGGGGTTTGGATGGAATAACCTTTAACCCAAACCAGTCAAGATTCCAATATTTCACACAGAACAACACCACAGGCAGCAGTGCACTTCAGCAGCAGGACCCTCTTGATGTCATTCCAATATTTAAATGTGCATTACCCACACCAGGCTCCTGCTGCATCAGTCCCTCCCCTGAACACGAGGCCCAGGAGCTTGGGTGGCTGTGATTGC
>CM019919.1:10927064-10997873 GCA_009764595.1 Geothlypis trichas | reverse complement strand
TCTCTTCTCTTTCTTCTCTTCTATTTCTATCTATTCTTTTCTTTCCACCCCCGCGGCAGACCCTCCTTTTCCTCTCCCCCTTTTGGCCTGCTCAAGCTGCGCAGCGCGCTCCTCTCAGGGCAGTGGCATGCCTCTGCCTGACTCCTGGATCTGGGCCTCGTGGTTTTTGGTTCCTCCTCAATTGCTTTCTCAGTTCTGCCACCTCCTGCTCTCTCTTTGTCCTGGAGCAGCACAAGGGTGACCCAAAGAGCAGCATTTCAGTTTTTAGATCACAGCTGAATTTCAGTGCTGCTTTCTCACACAGACCATGGCCCTACCTCAGCTCCTGCTGGGCTGCAGTGGTGTCCAAGGTATCTTCCAGTTCAGTTTTCAAAGCCTCCAGCTCTTCACTCAGATCCTTTTCTGCTCTCTGCCTTGTTCCTCGAGCTTCTCAGACTCCAGATCCTCCTGGAGCTCTGCAATCTGAGCCTGCAGCTCCCTGATCACCTTCAGGGCGTTGGTTCTTGTGCACTGCCTCCTCATCCCCCCTGTCAAACACAGCACATCACTGGGGCTGCATCCTCACAGCCTCCTGCTTCAATCAGCTACAGACACAGCTCAAATCAGCTACACACACAGCTCAAATCAGCTACAAACACAGCTCAAATCAGCTACACACACAGCTCAAATCAGCTACACACACAGCTCAAATCAGCTACAAACACAGCTCAAATCAGCTACAACACACAGCTCAAACTAGCTACACACACAGCTCAAATCAGCTACAAACACAGCTCAAACTAGCTACAAACACAGCTCAAATCAGCTACAAACACAGCTCAAATCAGCTACACACACAGCTCAAATCAGCTACACACACAGCTCAAATCAGCTACACACACAGCTCAAATCAGCTACAAACACAGCTCAAATCAGCTACACACACAGCTCAAATCACCTACAAACACAGCTCAAATCAGCTACACACACAGCTCAAATCAGCTACACACACAGCTCAAATCACCTACAAACAGCTCAAATCACTACAGACACAGCTCAAATCAGCTACACACACAGCTCAAATCACTACACACAGCTCAATCAGCTACACACACAGCCAAATCAGCTACACACACAGCTCAATCAGCTACACACACAGCTCAAATCAGCTACAGACACAGCTCAAATCAGCTACAGACACAGCTCAAATCAGCTACAGACACAGCTCAAATCAGCTACAAACACAGCTCAAACTAGCTACAACACAGCTCAAATCAGCTACAAACACAGCAGCTCAAATCAGCTACACACACAGCTCAAATCAGCTACACACACAGCTCAAATCAGCTACACACACAGCTCAAATCACCTACAACACACAGCTCAAATCACCTACAAACACAGCTCAAATCAGCTACACACACAGCTCAAATCAGCTACAAACACAGCTCAAATCAGCTACACACACAGCTCAAATCAGCTACAAACACGCTCAAATTAGCTACAAACACAGCTCAAATCAGCTACAACACAGCTCAAATCAGCTACAGACACAGCTCAAATCAGCTACAGACACAGCTCAAATCAGCTACAGACACAGCTCAAATCAGCTACAGACACAGCTCAAATCAGCTACAGACACAGCTCAAATCAGCTACACACACAGCTCAAATCAGCTACACACACAGCTCAAATCAGCTACACACACAGCTCAAATCAGCTACACACACACACAGCTCAAATCAGCTACACACACAGCTCAAACTAGCTACACACACAGCTCAAATCAGCTACAGACACAGCTCAAATCAGCTACACACACAGCTCAAATCAGCTACAGACACAGCTCAAATCAGCTACAAACACACTCAATCAGCTACACACAGCTCAAATCAGCTACAACACAGCTCAAATCAGCTACAAACACAGCTCAAACAGCTACACACACAGCTCAAATCAGCTACAAACACAGCTCAAACTAGCTACACACACAGCTCAAATCAGCTACAGACACAGCTCAAATCAGCTACACACACAGCTCAAATCAGCTACACACACAGCTCAAATCAGCTACACACACAGCTCAAATCAGCTACACACACGCTCAATCACCTACACACACAGCTCAAATCAGCTACAAACACAGCTCAAACTAGCTACCACAGAGCTCAAATCAGCTACACACACCGCTCAAATCAGCTACAAACACAGCTCAAACTAGCTACACACAGAGCTCAAATCACCCTACAACACACAGCTCAAATCAGCTACACACACAGCTCAAACTAGCTACACACAGAGCTCAAATCAGCTACACACACAGCTCAAATCAGCTACACACACAGCTCAAATCAGCTACACACACAGCTCAAATCAGCTACACATACAGCTCAAATCAGCTACACACACAGCTCAAATCAGCTACAACACAGCTCAAATCACCTACAAACACAGCTCAAATCAGCTACAAACACAGCTCAATCAGCTACACACACAAGCTCAAATCAGCTACACACACAGCTCAAATCAGCTACACATACAGCTCAAATCAGCTACACACACAGCTCAAATCAGCTACAAACACAGCTCAGCTCTGCCACTGGAATTAAATAAATATCAGCATTTATAGGATGGCTGGGCTGGAACCTTAAAATCTCAAATTCCCACCCTTCATGGGCTGGGACACCATCCCAGGCTGCTCCAAGCATGTCCAGCTGGACAGCTCCAGGGATGGATGAAAGGTGCCACAGATAAATCCCAGGTGCACTGGCAGAGTTATCAAGCTTTAGTGTTCAGTTTTGTACATCTCAACACTGCCCCAGAAATGTTCCATCTCTAGAGTTTTCTCTTCCTGCAAAATTATATTTAAAAAATCCAGGTGGTGTTCAGCACACCGTGGGACTGCAGGAATATCACTCAAACCCAGATAAATCTGTGCTGCCCAGCACTTTGATTTAGGCCCACTGAGAAATGCACATTATCCCTCCTAAGGCTGAATTTTGTGAGATTAAAAAGCTTCCAGAGCCCAAACACTGCCATAGCACATGAAACTTCTCCTTTGTGCAGGTTTGCAGAGCCAGGGTGCTGAGGGATCCCTGATTTCTGTAAATTTGCCATTTCTGTGCCCAGCACAGGGCTCCAGAGCTGGCAGGGTCCCAGCCCTGACTGCAGCCAGGGGAATTCACTGTGTGGGAGCAGCTCTGCCCCTGTCTGACCTGGCCACAGCAGCCTGCAGCTCCTCCTCCTTCTTGGCCAGCTGGATCTTCAGCTCCTCAATCTGGGCTTGCAGCTCAGCTATTTGGTCCTGCAGGTCTGTAGTTTCCCCATCCAGTTTTCTTTTAGCTTTTTCCAACTCCTGTCGTGTCTTCTCCTCCTTTTTCAGGCGTTCTAAAGGAAGCACAGAATTAAATTCCTGTGGAATTGTCCCTCTTGTCACCCCCAGGGACTCTGGGTGGCAGGAAGGGTGGGAAGTTTAATTTATGTGCTCAATTCTTCCTCCAGCCTGCAGAAAAATGAAATAGCAAAGGACAACTGCCATGACTTAGGCAGGAAGTCAGGGAAAGTCTCTGACAACTGTGAATAGCCTGAGATGAGGAAACAGAAACATCTTGGTAGGAAATGAGGAGTGGGCTCTGACAGAGCAGCTGGAGCTGTTAGGCCAGATAATCCCAGACATCAACACCCAAAAAAGAAGATAAACTGTGGGCTGGAACAATTGCATGGCTTTGGAAGGGCTAGGCCAGACTCCAAAAATCTGCTGGAAAATGGCACAGCTTAAAGTAAACTGCAATAAAGCATTTCACAAGAGTCTGTGCAGTTCAATCACATCCCATCAATATTTAGCAAAACCCTGCAGCCCTGAGAGCTCCCTCCCAGGGATTTATGGTGCAGCTGGGATATCCAGCCCTGAGGAGCTCTTTGGGACAGGCTCCCCCAGCAGAGCACAGCAACCTCAGCTGTCACTGGGACATTGTCTGAAAAATCCATTTGCAGCATTTCTTCTCCTGGGAAGCTGAGAAACATCAGAGAAAAATGTAAATAATAATTATCTGATTGCTTCTCCTGTGTTTGGCTGCTTTGGGATGTGGTCTGGACATTGTTTATCAACAGGTGAATGTTTGATTGGTTTTATGTGAATTGTTTTAATTAATGACCAATCACCATCAGCTGTGTCAGATTCTGAAGAGTCAGTCCTGAGTTTTATTATTCACTCTTGTTCAGCCTTCTGATGTATCCTGTCTCCTTCTTTAGTATAGTTTGAGTATAGCAGGAATGGAATGGAATGGAATGGAATGGAATGGAATGGAATGGAATGGAATGGAATGGAATGGAATAGAAGATGACATAATGTAAGTAATGTAGTGTAATGTAAAGTAAAGTAATGTAATGTAATGTAATATTCACAGCCTCAGCCCAGTTCTAAGGGCATAAATGGCACAAATGTACAATTCTGAGTGACAGCAGGAGTCATTCCCTGGTTCAATCCCTTGCAGCTCCTCAGTGCAGATTTCCCAAAGCTCCTCCTGGGCAGGGTGCAAAGGGAGCCCTGGTCAGGAACCACCTCAGGGCCACCCTGGGCTGTCTGGGGTTCTCCACACAACCCAAGGTAACTCTGCTTTTCTCCAAGCAGTTCCACATTCCAAAGATTTGTACTTTCCCTCTGTTTTTACATCAAGTTCCTGGTGAGTGACACTTACAGCAGTGTCACAAGACCCAATTTTGTAATTGAGAGAGTTCCCAGCAAACTGAATTAATTTTTTTCCCCAAATATCAGTGCCTAGCAGTGCCAAGACTCTAGCAGAGAGACCTTAATGGCTTCTTGAGTCATCTCCAAGAGTAAATATCATTTTACTCTGCTTTCCTAGCCAAGAAATTGCATGCCTTAAATACAAGCTTTAATTTCCACTTCTAAGGCCATCAGTCTGGGACTGGCTCTGTAACCAACCACATCTGTCAAGTTCCCAGTCCTGATTTAAGCACAGAGCTACTCCAGCATTATTTTCCAGTGAGTAAAGCTTGCTTAGACCCATAACGTGGGTCTAAGTCAGTGAATGAACAGTTAAAGACATCAATCACTGCCACCCCTGTTAGCTCAACACCTGCCTGCACAGATAAGGTAAAGCTCTGACATCCTTCCAGAGGCACATCAGCCTCAAAGCATGCACAGGACAGGCCCCAACACACCAAGTGCAGAACCATGCCCAAATCAGGGCTCAGAGAAACAACTTTCTCCATTATTTTGCAACTTTCACTTGGCAGCTCGTTAATGTTGTGCAGTATCTATAGTAATTAAAATAAAACAACACAAAACCAAGAAGGGTTTCATATGGGGCATGTTTAACTTGTGACAACACTGGCAAAACAACCAGAAATAAGTGGCTGAAGGAATGGAGCCATTTGAGATGGAATCATGGAATGGTTTGGGTTGTAGGAGACCTTAAAGCTCAGCTCATTCCTTGGGCAGGACACCTTCCACCAGAGCAGGCTGCTCAATAGAATTAAACACTATAAAATAAAATATATCTATAAATATAATGCAGATAAATATTAAGAAAAGCAAACCAATTGAGATTTGCTTATTAAAACACAATCCTGGAAGCCCAAAGAGTGCCTGCTGCCATTCCTGCAGGAACACACTGCTCTGGTTGAGAGGAAAGTGGGAGAAGCTTCCAGAAGCCAGGATGTTTTCCCTTGGTGCTAATGGACACAGGCAAGAGCAGGAATTTCTGTGTCTACAGAGGACATGGATGCTCAGAAATGAAACCCTGACAAGCTGAACAGGAGAGGGACTGAGCAGGCAGGTGCAGCCAGCCTTGGCAGGACACAGATCCCTGCCTGGAGCCCAGCTCAGCCCTGCCCCAGGGGATCATCCCCCCCTGGCTGCCCCCAGCCCATTCCAGCACTGCAAACCTTCCAGATCTGTGATCATCATCTCCTGCTTGTTCTTCAGCTTGGCCAAGTTTTTGGCTTTTTCTTCCTCTTCAGCCAGCTGAGAGGAGCACTCAGCAATCCGATCCTCCATCAGCTTCTTCTCCTGGGAGGACAGAGGGAGGGAAAAAACTTCAAAATCACTTCAACATAGCTTCCATTCCTGAGCAGTGCAAATAAAGGAATGCACAGAACCCACAGAGGGCTGTCAGACAGCACAAGCTGCTGTTACACATTTTGGTTCTAACACAGGTTTTATTTCAAGTGATTGTCAATGTCAAGGATCAGCTGAAACTGTTTGGAACCATGAACATTTATTTTCCAAGAGAGACCTGGAATTCAGCACACAGCAGGCCTGGCTTTAGGACAGCACTGGAAATCTGTTTGCAGAGAGCAATGGCAGCTACAAACCATTTTTCCAGCTCTAAGATTTGGGAAAGTCATAAAACTGAGAAGAGTGCATGACAAACTCCCTCTGGAACATCAGCCCAAGCTCATCTGCAGTGTCTCACACCCCAGAGGTGCCCAGACCAGTGACAGCAGCTCTGGGAGCTGTCCCTTGGCACCTCCACCCTGCACACTGCTCCCACCTTCAGAAATTTGGAATTTTGGTCCTCCAGCAGCAGGATCTCCTCCTCCATCTTCTTGATCTTTGCTTCAGCTGTCACTTTCTCAAGCTGCAGCTTCTGCCTCGCTCCCTCCTCCTCATCAAGCTGCTCCTCCAGGTCCTGGGAACAGACACAACTGCATCTGAGCATCTGCCAGGCTATCCAGGTGGTGCATTCAGGCTTTTTTAACTTAGTGACAAAGAGGTGTTATTTTGAAAAGCCTCTTGCCCTGACACACACCAAAGCCACATTTGCTCTGTCAGGTTCATTTACAGGATCAATGATCTGGTGAGGAATGAAGGCCCATGGGATGTACAGGGAATTTTTGATGCTCTGGATTGCAGCTTTGGCTGAAATGTGCTCTCTAGGAAACACAAACTCACTGCCACAGGCTTCACCTTCCTAATTCCAACTGGCAAATAAAAAATCTGTAATTAATGACAAACAATCACATCAGGCTGATTGGTCAGAGGCTTCCCAGCACACTGCACCTGAATGGGGCACCTGGTGGAAAACCAGCAGGATCTGAGAAGAGATTCCACAGGAAACAGCTCTCCTCATTTCAGTATCACAGCTGAGCCAGTCCAGCTACTGACACAAAGAGTTAAAGAGCAATAATGTCCTGTGCTTCTGAGGGTTTAAACATTATTCATTTAAATATCATTTACAGACATTTTTAAATTGCATCAAAAGCTGTGAGAAGTGGAGTTTATTCCCTCTTCAACTACTTTTAATATTTTTAAAGACAGGTAAGTTGTCAGCTGCTCCCTTTTTCAGGGCCACCATTATTTAAAAGGAAGCATCTGAATAATCTGATTTTCAAAAACACCTCAATCAAGTAATGGAAGGAAATGATACTGTCTTAGTGAAGTCAAATGAGTAATTTCATTCATGATGTTCCCTGGATTTCAGTCCAAAAGGAACATTTCTCAGGGAAGGGAAGGGAAGAGAGAAGAGAGAAGAGAGAAGAGAGAAGAGAGAAGAGAGAAGAGAGAAGAGAGAAGAGAGAAGAGAGAAGAGAGAAGAGAGAAGAGAGAAGAGAGAAGAGAGAAGAGAGAAGAGAGAATTTTATTCCACTCAGGAGCCAAATTCCTCTGTCCTGCAGAGAAGCTGAGGGAGCCTCCCCATCCCACGTCCCCACCTGCAGTCACTGAGCCATACCTGGATATGGCCCTGCATCTTCTTCTTCTCATTCTGCAATATTTGGTTTCTTTCCTCCTCCTCCTCAACCCTGGACTCCAAATCATGGAGAATTTCTTCCAGCTCCTGCTTTTTGGCAGCCAAGCGAGCCCTCATCTCCTCAGCCTCTGCAAAGAGCTCTGTCTCAGCCTGGAGCTGCTCTGCAAGGATGTTCTTCTCCTCCAGCACCTGCAAATACAAAAGGCAGTGAAGCTTTAAAAATGACACTTCAGAGACTCTGGTGAGAGATTCCAGCTGTGACAGCCACAGAAACACTTCAAGGCCACCCTGTGCTCCAGTTCCTGCCTCCCATTCCACATCCCAGACCAAGAGGCTTTAGGAGCTGCCCAGAGGACCAGCTCAGGCTCCAGCAGCATTTCCTGCAGGGTGGCAGGGCAGTGCCATGGGCTGATCCTGCCACTTCTGGCCAGTCCCAGTCCCCATCCCTGAGGGTGCCACTTGTCACTGGCATGGAGGCACTGCCTGCCAGCCCAGGAGTGCCCCCACCCACTGAGGTCCATCCAGGAGCTCCTGGTCTCTCCAGCTGACACTGGAAATGCTCCTCCTTCATTCACCAAATTTCTGCCAGCACAGAAAGCCACCAAAGATCTGCAGAGCTGCCCCAAGTGCTGCCCACAGCCTGCCCAGCCCAGGCACAGAATGACACTAACACTGAATTCCTCCTGTAAACCAGGGAAGGCCACAGAATCAGCTTTTGTTTGGGTAAGATGTTTCTGCATCCCTATTCCACATTCCAGGGCTGTATCCCCCCATTCCACACTCCAGCAGAGTGGGAATCAGCTCAGCTGACCCTCCTTGGCTCCCTCCCATGGGGCACAGCACAATAATCCATGTCCTGCATATCAAAAGCTGATCCTGGACACAAACCTGTTGATGTTTCCTTTCCATTTCCTCAAGCTCTGCCTCCACTTTTGTCTGTTTTTCTTTCACCTTCATCAGCTCCTCATCCTTGGCTTGAAGCTCTTCCTCCTGACGAGTGACCTGCAGAAGAGGCTTCACCTGCACAGGTGGGAAATGAAGATGTGAGAGCCTGCCCTCAGCTATTTACAGGTGAACAAAACAGAAAAACAGAACAGGAGGAACCTTGGTGAAGACTCTCCACCACTGCCAGTGCCTCAGCTTCAAATATGCAGCACAATTCCTCTGCAGGATTTTCAGTGCACTCAGCTGCTGCTGCTTCTTTGCAAAGGCCCTGAAGACAGCAAGAATTTAAATAAATGTGTTAAATAGAGCTGACCATCATTTAATTTTTAGGTTACCCATCCCTACAACACTGAGAGACCATAAACAGGCTTATATATAAGGTTCAGTAACTACACTGAATTTATGAGTTCTTGCTCTTATAGAGTCAGAGCAAGAGCTCCATTCACCATTTCCAATAATCAAAAATTCTGTTTGTTCTTAATCTCAACAGGTTTTTTTCTTAAAAAGACAAAATGAGGATGGATTAGCTACTTCAATTTTTAAAAAGCAGCTTTCCAAAGAACTTCCAGGAACCTCCAGTGGCACAGGAGGAGAGACAAAGGAATTTGCAGCCACTGTAAAGGGCTGTGTGTGCCACAAAGGCAAGAGCAGGGAAAGGAGGCATTGTGAAGGAATGAAGGTGCAAATTCTCTCCAAGCAAAAATCCTCTTAACACCCAGGATACAATTACAGTTCCTCAGGCAACACACCCAGAAAATCTGTCCTGAAATTCAAGTTTTAAAGCACAGCTCCCTGTCAGAGGGGCTTGAGGGAAGATGCAGCCCCAGAGCACACTCACTTCCTGGCCAGGTATCCCCTGCACACTGCCTGGAAGAAGATGATGATGTCTGTGATCTTCAGGTCCCTCTCCTCCTCCAGGTGTGCCAGGACTCCAGCTCGGAAGAAGATCTTGCTCTGTCCAATTCTGTACAAGTTGGGGTCCAGCTCCAAGGCCCTGATCTGAACAGACAGGCAAGGGTGTTGTTGTTACACCAAGAAAAGCACAATTATGGGGAGTTTTCCAATGTTTAGACAATATTTAGCTATGGACACTCACCATACGCTCACAGGCCTGCTTACCATCCATGAAACCTTTGGGAATTGCATTGGGAGTGAGGATCTCATACCTGGAAGGCAAATGACAAAACACCTTTACATTCAGCAATAAGCAATGTGATTTATAGCATAAACTTATAAATAAATGAAAAAACACCTTTACATTCAGCAATAAACAATGTGCTTTATAGCATAAACTTATAAATGAGAAAACACCTTTACACTCAGCAATAGTGTGATTTATAGTATATATTTATAAATGAAAAAACACCTTTACACTCAGCAATAAACAGTGTGATTTATATGAAAAAACACCTTTACACTCAGCAACAGTGTGATTTATAGTATATATTTATAAATGAAAAAACACCTTTACATTCAGCAATAAACAGTGTGATTTATATGAAAAAACACCTTTACACTCAGCAATAGTGTGATTTATAGTATAAACTTATAAATGAAAAACACCTTTACACTCAGCAATAAGCAATGTGATTTATAGTATAAACTTAGTGATATACAGTATAAACAATTAATCTTAATTAACAATTAAGATTAATTAATTAACAATTTATAGCATAAACATTAAAAAAAAAACCACAGGGAATTCCTGCAGGAAGCTTTTCCAGCAGCCAGTTTTGGATTGTTTCCCTTGCCTGCTGCCTGCACAATAACTGCAGCAGTTAAACCCAGGAAATTCAAGGCCTCACAATCAGGGTTTGATTTTCTTTGAGCTGGGCTGGGGGACAAGGGAGGAATGTGGGGTCTCCAATTATTTAATAAGGAACTCAAAAGGTTCCTAAGAACTGAAAAGGGCGTTGGTGCTGCTGTACCTCTGCCTGAACTCCTGGAACACGATCCTGTTTGGGAATCCCTGCCGACAAATCCTGATTCCTTCCAACACCCCATTGCAGCGCAGCTGGTCCAGAACCAGGTGTGGGTCCAGTTTGCCAGCCTGGACAAAACAAACACAGATTCTTTTAATTGGCATGAAATTAATTATAAAATGAATTAATATCATTAAATGATAAATTAAATAAATTAAATTATAAATTAAATAAATTAAATGATAAATTAAATAAATTAAATGATAAATGAAATAAATTATAAATTACTAATTAAATTCTATTATTAAATTAATTATTACAGTGGCAAAGTCTACTTTGAGTTTTCCAGCCTGGACAAAATAAAACACAGATTCTTTTAATTGGCATTAACTTAATTATAAAAAGAATTTATATTATCAAATGATAAATGAAATAAATTAAATGATAAATGAAATATATTAAATGATAAATGAAATAAATTAAATTATAAATGAGATAAATTAAATTATAAATGAAATAAATTATAAATTATGAATTAAATTCTATTATTAAATCAATTATTACAGTGGCAGAGTGTACATTCAGCAGTTCAGGGCAGAGGGCAGCTGGGTGGGTCACAGCCCCTGCCCCGTGTGCCCGCCCCGAGCGCAGAGGGCAGCCCCGGGCAGCAGGCAGGGCTCAGGGCAGGGGTGAACAAGGACACACGAGCAGCAGGCAGGGCTCAGGGCAGGGGTGAACAAGGACACACGGGCAGCAGGCAGGGCTCAGGGCAGGGGTGAACAAGGACACACGAGCAGCAGGCAGGGCTCAGGGCAGGTGAGAACAAGGAGCCCCGGGCAGCAGGCAGGGATCAGGGCAGGGGTGAACAAGGACACACGGGCAGCAGGCAGGGCTCAGGGCAGGGGTGAACAAGGAGTCCCAGGCAGCACACAGGGCTCAGGGCAGGTGAGAACAAGGACACACAAGCAGCAGGCAGGGCTCAGGGCAGGGGTGAACAAGGACACACGGGCAGCACGCAGGGCTCAGGGCAGGTGAGAACAAGGACACACGAGCAGCAGGCAGGGCTCAGGGCAGGGGTGAACAAGGACACACGAGCAGCAGGTGCAGCCCTACCCTCTTCTCGTGGTTGGGGATGATGCAGCGCACGAAGTTGGGGTTGGTGTTGCGCAGCGTGGCCATCAGCTTGGTCAGGGACTCCTTGTAGAGCTGCCCCACGGTGCGGAACATGCCCTTCTTGGTCTTGTAGGCCGAGCCGAAGGCCGTCTCCGTGATGCCCGTCACCTGGTCCAGCCCCACGATGCGATCCACTGCGGGGACAAGAGGCGAGGGCTCAGTGAGCCCCGGGGCTGGCAGGGTGGCCCTGGTGGCCCTGGTGGCACGGCAGCAGCAGCAGAAGCCGGGGACAGCGCTGGCGGGCGAGGCGGCGCAGCGGGACCGCGACACAAGCTCGGGGACCAGCAGCCACAGACCCATCCAGAGCACGAGTGCAGCTTCAGGAGCACGGGTGAAACATCCAGCTCTCTGCCTGCAGTGCTACATGACAGCAAAGCTGTTCCCTGTGCTTGAATCCCTTTAGAGACAGGTCAGTGCCAGAGCAGGCAGCTCTCTGTCTGAGCTCTTACAGTGCACAGCTTTTATGGGTTCAGCATTTGGAATTACACATCTGTGCATGGAAAGTCACTTATGACAATAGAATAGGTTAAACAGAATAGCTTAAACCTGAGTTTAGTTCATCTTTCAATAGAAATTTCCAGAAGAGTTGGAAATAATGTTATTTCAATGACAAGAGGGGAAAAAGTATCTGCCAACTTGTGCTCAGCTGCTATTTGGGAGAGTTCTTCCCATTTAAAAATACACCTGCAAAGATCTCCCTACCCAAAAGACAAGTTTCCAACCAGGAAAACTCCACACCAAAGCACTTCCAAGCTGCCTTTAATAAAGCTTCACAATAGAGATTTGTCTTTGATTTTTTGGAACGTTTTGGGTAAGGATCTCAAGGGTTTGTTTTTCAGAAGCACAATTAGAAATGTGAGTGCCGTAATTAAAACCTTGAAGGTGATCTCATGTGCATGTCAAGGATTGGTAAACAGTTCACTAAAAGATACACAGGTGGTTTAAAACCTCAGTAATTACAGCTGGTGCTTCTCAGGACTGAGCAAACCCCAACATTTGTGGGTTCTCCATGAAATCCAAGCTGGGCAGCCAGAAACAAGAAACTGTTTGTAGGCTACAGCTTTACTTTTGTCACATTATCTTCAAATGCATTTAAACCAAAGCAGAGGGAATTATGCTACCAGAATTATCTGACAAGTAAGGGGCACTATTTAACTTCTTCCCAATATTCAACTGGTCAAAGGTCTATTGGAAAAAAAAAGGAAAATTAAAAGCAGAGAAACACAGGGCAGCAAATTTGAATAATCAGTTTTAAGTCTTGTGTGTAGAGCAGAGCCTAGATCCTCCACAGGGTTTTGAACACAAGAATTAAACTTACTAAAGTTGGAGAAGTAAGTAGGTGATAAGGTGTTTATAAGGTCACATCCCAAATATTTGTTTTGAAGCAGAATTCAGTCCCAAACCAGACATGGGACAGAGACTACAGGGAGTCAGTTTTCTAGAGAATTAAACGATTGTCAATATTGGAAACCTGCAGCCACCAGGCCCCACTAAGGACTGCAACCACTCAGCTTTATTTCACCTTGTTCCTTCTACAATTTGCACACAGATCTGATCCTGCAGTTTTGTGCTGCTCCCCTCTGTGCTCCAGCTCGAGGAGGGTGATTTTTATTCCAGACAGGATGATTGGGGTTAAATGTGACTCTGCCTAAAGGTTAAAGCATGAACTGCATGACTGGGCCATCACCCCTGGCTGGAGCCCCTGCATCAAAGCTCTGCAGGAATTCCTTTAGGAGCCCCTGGTTCCTCAGGGATGGGATCTGTCAGGAGTGGTGACAATAAATCCAAAATCTGAGGGCACAACCCTCACATCCATGTGCTTCCAAACTTGGGGAGAGGAATCCAAAAAGGATGAGAAAGTTGAATTAAATATCTAAAGTGTCTTCAAAAACATTCCAAGTGCATTTACTGATTTCTCAATACCCCAAAAAACATCTAAAGCTTATATAAATATTAAAATTAATAGGCTTTTAAATAAAAGGACAATTCCAACAAGGCTGGAAAAAGTTTATTTCACTTTCTACCCCCACTAAAACTGCAGCACTCATCCTGATACTTCAAAACATTCTTGAGCTCTCCTCCCAAAAGGACACAGCCACGTGTAAAACATGTAAAACATGTAAAACATCCCAGAGTTTTGTCAATGTTGGACTGCAGAAAGAAGCTTGATAGTGTTCCAAAGCTTTTGCATTCTCTCAAATGCTTGCAGCTACCAGAATTGTCACTTTTAGAGGCAATTCTACATCTCCTCATGGAACCAGGAAGCAACAAACCTTTTCATCTGCAATGCAAAACTGGAGATGCTTTGTGTGTGTGCAGCAGCAGCTGGACAGGAATGCACTGGGGGCCCCAGGGGGGTTTTACCTAAATTCAGCATGAAATGAGAAGTTCATGCAAGCCTACGAGCAAAAATGGTTCTCCTGGAGGTACAACAGCCCTGCCTTTAGTAGGCCTAGTGCTTTATATCCATTCACCTGGTGGCTCATGAAGACCAGAAATATTGTCATAGAAACAGGCTCTCTGAATATTCTGAATCTCTAAGGCAGAGAAACAGCAGAAACACAAAGACAGAAGAGCAGATACACAAGACACTTGAGTTAGTAAAAGCAACAGGTTCATCAATTGCAAACACACTTCACTGTGCCACAACATAGCCCATGCACATCTCAATGGTCTGTGGGAACAGGGTGTGAGGATTTGCACCAAAACACAATTGCTCTGTGGGAAAGGGGCAGATCCCCAACCAAAAAGCTCTTTGCAGATTCATTAAAGCTGCTCTCTGACTGCCCAAAGAGGGAAACTCAGCATTAACCTCCAGCACCACCTAAATCACAAAGCTGCATTTCCTCCTCACGTAACAAACTGCAGGGTTTGTATCTTGTGACATGTAAATATACACTAACAGCAGACTGTGATGTTAAAAAGCAGAATAGAAAGGTCCCTGCTCAGTATTTATGTGGCTATTTCTGCTTTTTGGAGTCATTTGGTGCAAGCACTGATAAATACTTCCAGGTGATGGGCAGGTAACCTGGCTGAGCAGCAGTGTGCAGCTAGAACAGGATTTGATTTTAATCTCAGCACTGCTACAGCTGCTATTGCAATGAATTTTAGGTGATGTGGATTTCCAGAGTGCCACCCACCACAGCACAGCAGATAACTGTGCTGGGGCTCCCAGACACAGAATTTACAATGCTTTACCATCAGCAAGAACCACCCCAGCTGCTCACACTCAGGACTCCACTGCAGCAAGTCCCAACCAAGAGTTTTGGACAAGATTCCACATGAAATTGGACACAGGGAAACAAGAAATAAGTGAGTATCAGTTCCAGTAATGACCATGAGAAGCAGCTACTCAGAAATGGTAAATGTGCAAGGGACCAGAGGTGCAACTCAGCTTCCTTGGTGGACTTTGGGCACTAAGTAAGAGAGAAAATGCTGTAGGGATTTACAATGGAGAAGTGGTGGGTGAGGAAGGAACAGGCATTAAAAAAAACCCCAAACAACTCATCCAGCAAGGTGAAACCACCAACAATCTGTGCTCAGAGCTCTCTTACCATCCTTCCAAAGCTCAGCCACGAATTTGTCTGAGGACTGGTGCAGGAGCGTGGCCACGTTGTCATTCAGGGGGTCCATGTTCTTCATCAGCCACTCATCTGCCTTGTAGTCCACCTGCAGGGCAGCCAGGGGCTCAGGCTCAGAGCAAAACCAGCTCCAGGTTTCCATTTCTCAGCATCAAACAGCAGAGGAGCTTTCCTCTCACTGCCCCAGCTCAGGATCAGCAAGGCTGCAAACACTCCAGGCTCAGACCCAGCCCTGCCTGGTGCTCACATCTGCTGGCTGAGCCTCCTTAGGCCAGCTCAAAGTACCACAAGTTTGCTTTTGGAAGAGTAAATGGGGGTTTTCTTTAGAATTCAGCAATCTGACTGCTTTCTTACTGACATTTGGGTGTTTATTTGCTGCCCAGTTTATTGCCAAAATAAATTTCACTGTGAAGATGTAAAACCAGCTCTAGGATAGACACCAATTACTTTATCTAAATTACTGGAGAGTAAATTAAGGATGTGCTGCAGCATGATTTTTTACAATTTCTCCACAGTATTTACATTTAAACACTTGGTTCTATACAGAAAACAAAATTCTTATCTTTAAAGGCCAAACCTATGGTTTCCAAATAAACCCCAGCACAGCAGCCAAAAAATCATTGATATCAACCTGGGTTTCATCCCAACCCAGGGAGCCCTGAATTTCCCTAATTCCCTACAGAGATTCCCTAAAATCTCTGTAGACCAGCATGGTTCTGCTCCAACCAAGGCAGAAGTTGTCTATTTTTGCATCCAGGCCTTGGCAGGAAAGCAGAGAACTTTCCCAAACCAACCTCTCCAAACTAGAATTTAACATTGAGCCCTTACCTTCCCTGCATAGTGAATAATGCAGAAATCTGCTTTGTCCTTTAGCTGTCTTGGCTTTTGGAACTTGGAATGAGTTCCTTGCTCTTGGACCAATTTCTCCACAAATGTCTTGTCAGTAGCTTTAGGGAACCAGCATTCTTCATCCAGCAATGCCAACACACCAGGAGGATTTGCCTGAAAAGCAGGTTGAGAATGTGTTCATGTTTTATAGATGTACATATATAATTTTTTAATTTTTTTCAAATATTAATATTTCCAGTGCACCACTGAACATCACAATAAGGGTAATCCAAAATGCTCCAAGCCTAATTTCAGTAAAACAAGCTGTGGGGCAGTCCAGGTCAAGAAGGATGTTATGGCTGATTTAAACAAACATTCCAATATCCATGGGGACACCACTGAGCTGGTCCATGCTGACCACAGCCTTGCTTTGCAAGGAGTTCAGCTACAAACCTTGCTTTGTAAAATATTATCCTTAAAAGGTTCTGAGGGATGCAAAGTTCACCCATTTGGTGAGAGATGGTTCACTGTACCTGGCATCACACTTACAGAACAGCTGGGAGGGTACTGAGGTTTGATTTGAAGTGAATAAATAACTTGAGATGTTCAGGATATTCACCTAAACATGTGCACACTGAGGGCAGCCACGCTTGTCCCCTGAGGCTTTTTGGAGGAGATTTTCCCTTCCAAGGAGGCAGAACTTTCTCAGTTCCACACACAAAGTGCAGACCTTTGATAACTGAAACAAGATTCCCTTTTCCCACAGGGAAACAGGAATGCAGCTCTTCTGCTGGTCAGGATGCACAGCAGCACTGGGAGTCACCTGCACCCCAGGATACACAGAAACAGCAGGAGGAGTACCTGCACTGGCCCAGGTTTCATTTAAAAGGTTCTGAGATGGACAGAACAAACTTTCAGGAGTCTCTGTTCTCCCCATCTGCTCCTCCTGCTCCTCAGCTTCCATGGATTGAGCAGCCAGAGGAGGATGTTAAAAACCACAGTGACTAAAACCACTTTTAAGATCCTGTGTTCCTATTTGTAAGGCAATTTTTTGAGGGGAAACTCTACTCTACACAAAGTTTCAGGAATTTTGCTATTGATTTCCAATGAAGGAAGTCTACCAGAAGTCTTGGGAAAACTTTCTACCTGAGTCCCAAGGCTCCTACACCATAATGGCACAGTTTAATGACACTGACAGGATTAATGACTTCATTAGTACCAGGGAAAAAGGTATAAAAATAGCAGCTTCATATCTTGAGCTCAGTGTTTTACACTGACATAAGGGTAAAATCCCCTCTGGAAAAATCCTTTTATTAACAATACACGGTATTTTAGATTTGAACTTCAGCATTCCTGTTAATTCCCTTTTAATGACAGCTCCACAAAGAAATGTCTCATTTGCAGGCAGCAAAAGACACAGTCAGCACTCCAAGCTCTCCTCCTCAGAGCATTATTCATGTGCAAACTTACAGGTCTTTCAATTAAGTCAATGCAAGGCTGCAGATCCAGGCCAAAATCAATGAAGTTCCACTCGATGCCCTCTCGCTGATATTCCTCTTGCTCCAGGATGAACATGGTGTGGTTGAACAACTGCTGCAGCTTCTCGTTGGTGTAGTTAATGCAGAGCTGCTCAAAGGAGTTCAGCTACAAAACAACAGCAGTGTTCAACAATGAGTCAGTGACAAGGCACCACAGATCTGGGAGGCAAAAATTTGACTTTATAAGGAAATTCTCCAAAACTTCGCGAAGTTCGAACGCAACGCAAAGAAAACTGGAAAGCAATTCTACCAATCTCCGTGACATAAATTGTAGCAGGAACAATTAAATTATAGTAGGAACAATTAAATTATAGTAGGAACAGTTATCACACATAAATAAGGATTTGAGATTAAATTATATTTTCTGGCACTGTAACTTTGGGCTGTCAAAGCCTTTGTACCCCAAACCAACCCCTCGTGTAACCTCGGACCACGCTGCTTTCGGTGCCTCTGCAGCTGTCCTGACCCCACAGAAACAGCAAAAGGAGAACCTGAGCAGGGACATGTCCCTGTACCTCGAAGATCTCGAAGCCAGCAATGTCCAGGATGCCAATGAAGGAGGCTCCCTGGCGTTTGGTCCTGTCCAGGGCTTTGTTGATGCGGTGCACGAGCCAGCGGAACAGGCGCTCGTAGGTGGCCTTTGCCAAGGCTTCCACTGCAAAGTCCGCCTGCAAACCCAAACAGGAACGTTTATTTACCCTGGAAAAGCCATCAAAAGGACACAGACATGGATGTTATCACAAATAACTCGGTGAAGGAAGAAGCTGGATGGAGTTAATACCAGTGAGGAATGAAAACAAGCAGTAGGAAAAGTTTGGAGTTTGATCAATGTTAAGAAAAATTTCTTTCTAAACTGTTCCATAAAAACAAAAGGTCTCCAAGTATTTGATAATGTCACAACATGAAAGGATGAAACCAGGAGAAAATCAAGGAAAGGGAAAGGTTTCTCCTGTTCTACAAATGATTTTTACCATATAAGAACATTTCACAAAGACAGCAAAGCTTTAACAGAGCAGCAAACGCTCAAAGCCAATTGTCTTTGTTAGGAGCTAATGAGGACAAGGCAGCTTCCCTCAGCCTTTAAAGGTCTTTAAAGCACCTTTTAAAGCTCACCTGTTCTTTGGTCTGGGCTCTCTGGACCTGTCAGAGCTCACCTGTTCCTTGGTCTGGGCTTTGTGGACCTTTCAGAGCTCACCTGTTCCTTGGTCTGGGCTCTCTGGACCTGTCAGAGCTCACCTGTTCTTTGGTCTGGGCTCTCTGGACCTTTCAGAGCTCACCTGTTCTTTGGTCTGGGCTTTGTGGCCCTTTCAGAGCTCACCTGTTCTTTGGTCTGGGCTTTGTGGACCTTTCAGAGCTCACCTGTTCTTTGGTCTGGGCTTTGTGGCCCTTTCAGAGCTCACCTGTTCCTTGGTCTGGGCTTTGTGGCCCTTTCAGAGCTCACCTGTTCTTTGGTCTGGGCTCTCTGGACCTGTCAGAGCTCACCTGTTCTTTGGTCTGGGCTTTGTGGACCTGTCAGAGCTCACCTGTTCCTTGGTCTGGGCTCTCTGGACCTGTCAGAGCTCACCTGTTCCTTGGTCTGGGCTCTCTGGACCTGTCAGAGCTCACCTGTTCTTTGGTCTGGGCTTTATGGACCTTTCAGAGCTCACCTGTTCTTTGGTCTGGGCTTTATGGACCTTTCAGAGCTCACCTGTTCCTTGGTCTGGGCTTTCTGCACGTAGTCCCGGCCCACCTTGATGCGGGGGGTGAGGATGGCACGGGTGAACTCCATGACGTTCATTCCCAGCAGGTGGCAGAGCTTCTGTGCGACTGCGAGGGACAGGGGGACAGAGGGAGCACTGAGACCCTGCCCTGACACCTGGAGCAGCTCCTCACCAGGAGCTGCCATCTCAGGAGCAGCACAGGTGCCCAGGTCAGTGCCAGGGTCAGTGCCAGCCTCAGGAGCTGTGTCCCCAAGGCTGGCAGAGCTCTCCACAGGGACACAGCTGGATGTGCCTGGGAGCAGGGAAAGGCTGGAACTCATCAGGGGCCAGCTCATTAACAGCTCATTTAGCTGCTCTGAAAGGGAGCACATCCCTTTTGTGATCCCAGGAAATAAGGACAGCATGGGGACATCAACATCAAATCCAGCATCCTAAAGGTGCCTGCAAGCCTGGCCCAGGGCAGGCAGCTGTGCCAGCCCAAAGCAGGGCTGTGCCATCCTGTCAGGGAGCTGAGCACTCCCCGGGCCAGGCTGGCACAGTGAGGTGTCCCTGCCATGGCAGGGGTTTGGATGGAATAACCTTTAACCCAAACCAGTCAAGATTCCAATATTTCACACAGAACAACACCACAGGCAGCAGTGCACTTCAGCAGAACCTTCCTGATGTCATTCCAATATTTAAATGTGCATTACCCACACCAGGCTCCTGCTGCATCAGTCCCTCCCCTGAACACGAGGCCCAGGAGCTTGGGTGGCTGTGATTGCACACTTCTAAAAATGACAGTGACACTGAAGGTATTTTTAGGTCCAGGGAAGTGTTGCCCTTTAGCAGGAAGCTCTCCACACCACCCAGTATGAACTCGGACCCTTATCTTTATCATCTGATAGCTTCTTTTACTGTCAAAATGAAAATAAAAAGCTGTTTTTTCAAATCAACATTGGAAAACAGATGTTCATACTAATATAGGAGAGTTTCTGCTGCATTATTTTTTTCTTTAGTATTAAGAAAACTATTACTGCTCTTTAATGTTGAGATTCTCTGTCTGGCCATATGTTCACTAGAAGGGTTCATGACCTGACACACAAGCAGTGAGATCAGGGGAGTGTCACAAACTGAGCACTCTTTTCTCCAGCTGCACACAGGAGCATTTCTGGGCTCTGAGTGTACCTCAGAGCACCAGCACATCAGATTAAACCCACAACCTCAGGGGCCAAGCAGGAAGTGCTCTCAGGATCTTTAAAACAAACAAATAAAACAAGAACTTGGAAATATTAAGTAGCCAGGGGATGCTGAAAAGGATATTGCAGTGCAAGGAAGGAGGGACCCAGAGCACCCCAAGCTCCTTCCATAACCCAGGGACATGGAGTTTATTGTCCCAGCCTTTCCAGTCAGTCATAAACTGTGCTGCAGGTGAGAACGATCCCAATAAACCACAGCAGGTGAGAATGATCCCGATAAACCTCAGCAGGTGAGAATGATCCCAATAAACCACAGCAGGCGTGATCCCAATAAACCACAGCAGGTGAGAATGATCCCAGCCAATGATCCAAATAAACCACAGCAGGTGAGAATGATCCCAGCCAATGATCCCAGCCAATGATCCCAATAAACCACAGCAGGTGTGATCCCACCCAATGATCCAGAGCAGGAGGTAGAAGAGAACTCAGATTTCACCCAGTTCACCCCCTGGCACAGGCAGGGCACCTCCTTGTTTGTTTGTAATGAGAAAGGACAGTTTAAAAGGTGGGACTGGAGAAAACCCTGATGTCCTGACCCACGTTTCATTACTGCTGGGGTTTGACAGAAAGTTCTGAATTAATTACAGAGCCAAGATGCTGAGGAGCTCCTATCAGAGGTGAACATGAACTTTATGAGGTTGCTATGAACTTCTGCCCTCCCAGCTGCACGGTCCCTTCCCAACCTGGTGAGCATGAACTGACTCTCCAAGCACAGCTTCCCATCCTCCTGAGCCACAAGGGCTCTGTGGCTGCTCTGATAGCTGCACTTGAGCCCAGCATTTGTTTATCTCCATTTCCCATCTCCAGGGGAGAATTTGCTTCCCAGGTTCTTTGGATGGGTTCCCATCTCATGGCCACAAACTCCTGCCACCCTCAGAGGCAGTGCCTGTGTCACACCCAGGCTCTGAGCAAGGGCAGACCCTGTAGGGACACCCTGATTTCTGCAGAGGGTGTAGGGGAACCCTCACAATGGGATGTGACAAGAAAAGAGAGCTCAGTTACCCTCAATTCCTTCAGAAAGATGCAGTAACTTAGACCATATACCAAATTCTTAAATATAAGAGAGCAGAATGTGCTTTGTGATCTGAGCTTTTCATCCTTTTGGCTTTAGAATCAGAATTTTGGATCCAGTACTATAAATATCCAAGAGTATCAATGTATTTATAGCCAGTGTTGTAATTCAGAATTGATGTCTAAAAGCCAATGGTAATGCAACTAAAGGCAGCCAGGAAGAATCTCTGTCTTTCCACCCTACACCTTCCACATGGACCATGACCTGGGTGGGTTCTCTAAACCAGGAAAAGCCCAAAAATTAACCCCACACCCATCTTCTCTCCTCACTGCAACACAAAGTGCCAAAAGCCAGGTCAGCACTCCTGACCTCTAACCTGGGCAGCACCACTGCCCTCAGAAAGGACAATTTTGGGCTTTGCAAGTGACCCAGGAGCTCAGGAATTTGGGGCAGCCACAGAAGGAGACCAGACAAGAAGCTGAGCTGTCCATGTCAGCAGCTCCTGGGAATGGGGTTCCCCTGCCCCTCCAGTGATGCCAGCTCTCCAAACTGCCTCTCATGAGAACATTTCAAAGGCTGGCACTGCAGCCTCCAATAAAAACCTCAAATGTGCCTCTCAGCAGCTTCTTGGGTTTTCTTTGGGTGGAGGAAGAAATGTATCCTTCCAAATGCTGATTGCATTGCAGGCACTGATAAATTCAGTGTCAGCCACACTGCCAGGACACTCAGAAGTGAGCTGCTCTCAATGCAGCATTCCTGTCCTCAGCCACTGCACCAGGGAAGTTGTGCTTGGCTCCAGGGCTCTTATCATTGGCAACAAAACTGCTCTCAGCAACCAAAGCAAACAAACTGATTTAAGCATGAACTTCTTGCTAGGGCTTAAATCTTTGGAGAGAGCAATAAACAAGATTACAACCCAAATACTGGTTCCAAGCTTAGCAGCAATGCAAACAGCATCAATTCCCCTGATGGACATTGCATTTGTCTGCAGCAGGAGATGGAAGGGAGAGCTTTAGGAATTGTTTGTTGGTGCCATCAGCCCAGAGCCCTCCCAAGGATGCTCAGCACTGCTCTGTGCTTGCCAAGACTGCCTTGGACAGGGCAGGCAGGAGCTCAGCACAAGCCCAAGGACACCCCCAGACATGGGAACTCACCAGTGTTCTCTGGCATGGAGGCCTGGTCTGTGTTCCTCTCCTTCTTAAAGGAAATGTTTCCAAACTGCAGCACTGAGGACACCACTTTGAGCATGGCTGTGATAAAAGGGACATTGCATCAGTTCCATGGCACAGGGCTCAGCTGAACACATTTTCCTCCTGTTTCCTGTGTCACTCTCCTTCCAGATTGCAAAAAGAAAGAAGTTCAGGGAGGACACACAGTTTGTGCTGTGCTTTTTGGGCAAATGGCTTGAATTCAACTCCAGTTGGAGTTAGGCAAACATTTTCTTCAGGCTGTCAGAAGCAGCATTAAATTTGGTGACACTACATTAGCAGAGTGTGTGAGAGAGAGGGAAAAGGACCCTGGAAATTGCAGAGGCTCCAGAACTTACACAAGATCTCATCGTGTGAAAAGCCCATGATATGCATGGCTTCCATTGTCTCCTGGAAGTTGTCCTTGTCCTGTTGCCCAGGGATGGGGATGTAGCCATTAGATAAAAATCTGTAATTGTTAAATCCCTCGAGCAGCAGGTCAGCTGTGTTGGGGGAAGGGGAAGAGACAGAAAAATAAACTCAGCAATGCTGTTCACACCCACCCGTGCTCTGTTCTCACTCAATTCCCCAGCTCTGCTTTGGGAAACCAGTCCCTCAGAGGTGGCTACAAGCCAGGAGAGCAGCTTCTGAAACCCTAAAAATACCCTAAAATACAAGTGCACCTCCCAAGCTGAGGCCAGACTCAGACCCTCCCTGCAGCAACCTCCAGGAGCTCCTCAATGCATTAAAGCAGCCCCAGAACATTACCCAGATCCACCTCAGATCCTCATCTGGAGTATCCTAAAGGAAATCTCTACAGAAAGGTGACAGACCCAGGCAGAAATGGAGCTGGGGATTGATGATCCCATCAAGGATGTGAGCACCAGTTTATCTCCTACAGGAGTGGACCAGCTCTCTGAAGTCTGCATCTTTATCAGCTTCACTGATCACAACCCACCAGGAATTCCCAAGGAGGTAAAAATCCCCAAACAGAGCTGAGATAACCACCCCAGCACTGCCATGGCCTGAAGGAAGCCCAGGGTTTCATTGGGTTTGGGTTCCATTTCTCTGCAGGCTGGAGGAGATGGGGCTGGCTGTTTGCAGCTGGGAACTTTGCACTCCAGTGCAGGGATTGCAAACTGGGCTTTGGCAGGGAGGGGACACTGCCTTGGACTGGCAGAGTGGCTCCCCAGCACATCTGATAAAACCCAGTGGCACAGACATATTTGCTGAAACATCCTTTCCTTAGGATCTTTTCTTCTGAGAAGCTGGGAAGCTTCAGCTTCTCCCTGTTTTGCTGCTTTGGAATGTGATCTGGAGAACTGTTTACCCAGCATGTGAAATTGTTTTTACTTGATGACCAATGACTGCCACCAGTGCTGAGGCTGAGATTTTATTATCATTCTTTTCCTTTCCTCTCAAGCCTTCTGATGAAATCCTTTCTTCTATTCTTTTAGTATAGTTATAATATATCATTTTCTTTTAATGTAATATATATCATAAAATAATCAATCAGCCTTCTGAAGCATGGAGTTAAGATTCTCATCCCTTCCCTCATCCTGGGACCCCTGGGACACCCCCAGAACCCAGCAGTGATTTCAGGACAAAGCTGCCCAGCCTCTCCTTCAAAGCTCACCACTCAAACCACAGAATCACTCAGACCCACCCTGTACCCCTCAAACAACCAATTCAGCCCCCAGGGGGTGTCAGATGGGATCCCCAGCTTACACTTGAGGTGCTCTCCTGCTCCAGCCACCAGCTGGTAGAAGATGTGGAAGGTGCGCTCGTCCTTGGCCTGGCGCACGGCGCGGGACTTCTCCAGCAGGTCTGGGGTCACCTGCAGTCAAGGGCCACCTGCAATCCCTGCTTCAAACCCACTGAGAGCTCCAGAGCAGGCTGGGGAACCAGCCTGAGACCAAAGAGAATGGTAGGAGTAATGTCCAGGGCTGCTGGGGCTGCCCCTGCATCCCTGGCAGTGCCCAGGGCCAGGCTGGACATTGGGGCTGGAGCACCTGGGACAGTGGGAGGTGAGCCTGGGACAGTGGGAGGTGAGCCTAGGACAATGAGAGATGTCCCTGGGACAGGGGACGTGTCCCTGGGACAATGAGAGGTGTCCCTGGGGCAGTGAGAGGTGTCCCTGGGACAGTGAGAGGTGTCCCTGGGGCAGTGGAGGTGTCCATGGGACAATGAGAGGTGTCCATGGGACAGTGAGAGGTGATCCTGAGGCAGTGAGAGGCCTCTGGGACAATGAGAGGTGTCCCTGGGGCAGTGGGAGGTGTCCCTGGAGCAGTGAAGGCGTCCCTGGGGCAGTGGGAGATGTCCCTGGGGCAGTGAGAGGTGTCCATGGGACAGTGAGAGGTGAGCCTGGGACAGGGGAGGTGTCCCTGCCATGGCAGGATGGGCACTGAGGTCCCTTCACCCCAGACCAGGCTGGCATTCAGTGACAGGACCAGGTCCAACATGGGCTTTAGTGACTGAGTAAGAGATTTCCAGCTGGTAGAAACCCACTGTGCATCTCAGCCAACTGCTGACATTTCTACATTCCCATCCCTGCATCCCCTGCATTTCTACATTTCTGCATTTCCCTGCATTTCCCTGCATCCCCTGCATTTCTGCATTTCCCTGCATCCCCTGCATTTCTGCATTTCCCTGCATCCCCTGCCCTGTGCAGCCACCACTGTCTGCCATGGACCAGCTGCACTTTTGGTGAGGGGGAGCTCCCATCCTTCTCCATCATTACTTCCACTGGGTCCCAGTGAACTCCTGATCCCAAAAAGCAGCAGCTGCTGAACTCACAAGTCCTTTATCACCCAAAGTGCATCTGCCATTCCTTCCAAGCACTGCATTTCCCCATAACAACCCACATTGCCCTTCAACAGCTCCCAGATTCCATCTCTGCAGCAGGCAGTGCCTGATTAGCTGCCATGAGCTGTAATCTCATTTCATGTTTTTATTTCTTGATGTCCCATATTATAAAGCAAATGTAGGACAGGGATTTGAAATGACAGTGGCAAGGATGGGTTCCTGTGAGGAAGAAGAAATTCCCCAAGAGTTAAACCCTCCTGTTTTCACAAAGCTCTGGGCAAAACAATTCATCTGGACTTTCCTAAAGGCTGCCTTCATTCCTGTGCTGTGCTGAATGACAAAAACCCCACTTATCATTGCAGCATATTTTGAATAACTATAGATCTTTCCCAGCCTTATTGGGAAATCACATTTTCTGACAATTCCAAACACTTCATGCTCAGATCAAGCAGTTTCAAAACACAAGAACCAAATGGAAACTTAACTAGAGCATTGTTTATGATCAATATTCACTTTGTGCTGTTTAGCAAGACTCCCAACTCCATCCTTTTATGAACACTGCTGCTCTCCCAGAAAACTCAAAATTACACAATACATCTTCAGCACAGAGAAAACAACTTCAGGGAAGGGCTTTCAGTGCCAGTACTCTGACTTGGTTTTACACTCATAACAAGAACAACTCTTCGAGCTAAAACCGAATTCGCTTTGGTATTAATTACAATTAATTAGGCATAATAGAAGGCCTTGTGTTACTGAACCTTCATGGAGAGCTGGGCTCTGTCCTGGAGCAGCAGGGGCTGCTCCTGGCACACACAGAGGCTCAGCTCCTCCTCAGGAAGGCGTTGGGGATGTTCAGGATGCTCCCACAAGAAGCACATTTCACATTTCACATGCTTTCCCTTTCTAACACAGCCTGCTTTAAGGCCAGCCTGACCAGCCTGCAGGTTCCAGGGCTGGGATTTGGGAGTTGAGCATTTCTGAGCACACAGAAGCTGCTGAGTCTGTGATATTTGAGCAGTTATTTTGAAACAAAGGGAGAGATGGATGCTGGCAAAGGAATGTCCAAGTGTGGCAACCTCTCCCTGCATTCCAGTGAATTCTAGGGTTAAAAGCAAAACAAAGCAGGGCAGCTGCATTTTGCAAGATGTGGCAGGAAAAAGGATACAGGTCTCAATGTTGGCCCCAACAATGTACCCAGTGACATCAAAGTTAATCCTGATGAATTTGCCCTGCAAAGGAAAGAAGATTTTTTCGTAATTACTTTTTTTTTTGAATTAAGACAATGCTGTCCATACCAGAGATAACCCAAATGCACTCATGGCTTAAGGATTCCCCAGGTTCAGAGAAGATTTTTTCATAATTACTTTTTTTTTTTGAATTAAGACAATGCTGTCCATACCAGAGATAACCCAAATGCACTCAGGGCTCAAGGACTCCCCAGGTTCAGAGGGAACCTTTCCCCTTCCAAGGGAGCACACAGCACACAAACACCCTCCAGGACTGGGAACTGCCAGGGCAGATTTATTTGGGATCCAAACCCCTCTGAGGGTGAGGCTGCATTTCCCTGAGCAAACACTGAGGTGGGGAGCAATGCTGGGGTTCCAGGTGTGACCATCCCTGGTGCCTGAAGGGGCCTCAGCTCCTCAATCTCAGGTGCTGCCTGACCCAAAGGATTCCTCCTCCTTTTCCAAAAGGCTCCAGAGCCCCTCTGCAGCTCATGTCAGGGCTCTGGGAAAGCAGTGAGTGCTGCACATCAACCCAGCAAGGACACTCTGCAAACACACACTGAGCCCTGCAACACAAGGGAGCTGCCTTTGGTGTGAGAAAAAAGGAAAATAAAATCCATTGGCCACTCTGAGCCCTGCCTGGGCTACCAGCAGCAGGGCAAGGCTGAACCACCTCTCACAGATTTTTACATCAGGTTTGGAAATGGCTGTTGAAGATGATTTTTTTCTGCATGAGATGAGACCATCTGGGATGAATTATACTGGTTCCTTTATGAAAACAGAGCTGGAGCCATCAGAGTGATTATGTTCATGATGGAAATGGAGAGCTCAAAATAACACAAACCAGATGCTAACATCTTTTAGGGGAAGAAGTATTCTCATTAAATGAGTACAGCCTCTGATGGACTCAAGACAGGTAACAAAGTGCAATCACTGTGCAGTGAAACCTGTTGATGTTATAAATCCTGTACCCAGCTTCTATAAGATCAGGAAACATTATAAATAACAGGGCTGTCAAATGAAAAAAGCTGAATTTCCACGGAACTGTGCTCTCCCCTCTCAGCTGAAGGGGCTGATGGATTTAGTCATACAGTTTTCCAGAGTTCTTATCATGGAGTTGAGTTCATGCATTATAAATCCAAGCAACTGTTGAAATGTCAAAGGCAGACAAGAAATCTTTCATTTGTTCTGTAAATTTTAGTGCTGTTCTTGCAAGCAAAATGATTTAATACCTCCTGAACACTTTTGAAGTTGTACTAAAAACATCTTCCCCCTGAAATAAGAGATGACTCTTTTTTCTTTTTTTCCTTCAAAGGAGAGGAAGTTCTAAGAAGTGGTAAAAAGCTATTTATTCATCCTGAGCTCCACCACAATTTTTAAAACAATGGAACCCATCAGAAGTGGTTATCAGCCACCAAACCCTGTGAACAGCAGGCAGGGACCCAAGGAAAACACAGAGAGCTCCAGCAGTGCCACCTGGGCTGGGTCACTCTGTGCCTCTTGACCTTCCTGCAGTGAATCAGGACACTTGGATGGGGTTTTATGTGTGCCTTTGCAGAAATTCAGGATGTTCTCTCCAACCCAGGCACTGGATAAAGTCCCAGCTCTGCACAGGGAGGCTGTAGGCTGTGCCAGGCCCATGGGGTGCCCCAGTCCTGGGCATCTGACAGCAAGGCAGCAGCACAAACACAGCCCAGCTCCCAGCCCAGCTCCATTTGATGGATGCTGAGCTGCTGTCAGCTCAGGATGGCTGCAGTCAGAGTAAAATCACTTTGGGGAGGTGCCTTCAGTGAGCCCAGAGAGCAGAAGGCACTGTAAGGAAACCTGGGTCCATGGAGGAGGAGGAGAGAGAAACCTCCTGAGACATCAGAGAGCACCTGGCACAGGGGACTGCTGCTGCAGCAGGGGCAGGGCAGGGATCAGGGCACAGCTCTGGGATCAGGGCACAGCTCTGGGATGAGGGCAGGGCTCAGGGCACAGCTCTGGGATCAGGGCACAGCTCTGGGATCAGGGCACAGCTCTGGGATGAGGGCAGGGCTCAGGGCACAGCTCTGGGATCAGGGCACAGCTCTAGGATCAGGGCACAGCTCTGGGATCAGGGCACAGCTCTGGGACCAGGGCACAGCTCTGGGATCAGGGCAGGGCTCAGGGCACAGCTCAGGGATGAGGTGCCCAGGCTCTGCAGGGCTCAGGGCATAGCTCTGGGCACAGCTCTGCAGGGCTCAGGGCAGGGCTCAGGGGGCTGTGCAGGGCTCAGGGGGCTGTGCAGGGCTCAGGGCACAGCTCTGCAGGGCTCAGGTGGCTCTGCAGGGCTCAGGGCACAGCTCTGCAGGGCTCAGGGCACAGCTCTGCAGGGCTCAGGTGGCTCTGCAGGGCTCAGGGCACAGCTCTGCAGGGCTCAGGGCTGAGGTGCCCGGGCTGTGCAGGGCTCAGGGATGAGGTGCCCAGACTGTGCAGGGCTCAGGGGGCTGTGCAGGGCTCAGGGGGCTGTGCAGGGCTCAGGGGGCTGTGCAGGGCTCAGGGCACAGCTCTGCAGGGCTCAGGGCACAGCTCAGGGCACAGCTCTGGGCTCAGGGCAGGGCTCAGGGGGCTGTGCAGGGCTCAGGGCACAGCTCAGGGCACAGCTCTGGGCTCAGGGCAGGGCTCAGGTGGCTGTGCAGGGCTCAGGGCACAGCTCAGGGCACAGCTCTGCAGGGCTCAGGGCTGAGGTGCCCGGGCTGTGCAGGGCTCAGGGATGAGGTGCCCAGGCTGTGCAGGGCTCAGGGCACAGCTCAGGGCACAGCTCAGGGCTCAGGGCAGGGCACAGGTGGCTCTGCAGGGCTCAGGGCACTCACAAAGCGGGAGGAGTTGTCGTTCTTCACGGTCTTGGCGTTGCCGAAGGACTCCAGGATGGGGTTGGCCTGCAGCAGCTGCCTCTCCAGCTCCCCCTGCAAAGCACAGAGACACAAACACAAAGATTTACCAGAGCACAGGGACAGGGGCTCTGCCTGCCACCTCCCCTGGGTGGCACTGCCACCGCCCCCAAGGGGATCCTCATCCTCCCCTCACTCCCAGCCTGCAGCTGCCTCATCCAGGGGTGAACGTGGCTGGATCTGGGTGGGGTTTGTTTATCCAAACACACACAGACACACAGACAGAGCAGGGACAGACAGGGCTTGATGGATGCTGAAAGTCACTGAATATGGGAAAGAAAATTCACATTTAGGGCTAATGAAATCAGGCACAGACCTTTGAGTGCTTAAGGGAAGAAAGCAATTTAAGTGATTTAAGGTTTTATGTTTAAACTTTGTGCTGGCAACACAGCTATCTCAGAGCACCCATTTCCAAACTCAGAAATACCCATTTCAAACCTATGTTCAGGTGAGTGAAACTCCCCTTCAGTCAGCCCGACTGAAACTCATCTCATGGCATCCCCTCTGACCTGGGCACTGAGCAGCACCATTACAAACACTGCTTTCAAATGGCTCAACCCAGCCAGCCCTGCTCAGCCTGCTTAATGCATTTGTTAAATGCTTCTGTCAGCTCTGGCCAATGAGTTTAGAATTTGAAGTGCTTATCTCAAGGAAATTGCACAACAGCTTTTACAAGTTCTGTCCATGAGGAGGTCTGGTAACAAAAAAAGTCTGTGCTGCTTCCAAGAGCCCAGGAGGCACAAATGTACACAGGAAAATATACAAATATATTGTCTTCTTGCTCTGAAGGATGGTGTGGGGAAAAAAAAAAATAAGTGAAGCTGTCTGGAATGCAGTCTCCAATCTGACATCTGTGTTCATGAACCTGCTTTTTCCAATTATTTATAGTCCTGGTGAATAAAGGCCCAGACCAAAGAACAGGAAGCATTAAGTCTCTTAAGGCTTCCACACGGGGTCAATTCTTAGACAGGAATTTTTAAAATTCACTACTTAACACCTAAAGGAGTTTGATTTGTATATTGAAATATGTTTCAAGCTCTCCTGGAAATAAATGGCTGCTCCTTCTTTTCTGTGACCTCAAGTTATCTGCTCAGAAGTTGCTTACTTGCAAATGTGCTCCCTTGGGACTACACATTCCCTAATGCTGGGGTGGGTAAGGAGGAATAAATGCAGGAGGAATAAATGCAGAAGGAATAAATGCAGGAGGAATAAATGCAGGAGGAATAAATGCAGGAGGAATAAATGCAGAAGGAATAAATGCAGAAGGAATAAAAGCAGAAGGAATAAATGCAGGAGGAATAAATGCAGAAGGAATAAAAGCAGAAGGAATAAATGCAGGAGGAATAAATGCAGGAGGAATAAATGCAGAAGGATAAATGCAGAAGGAATAAATGCAGAAGGAATAAATGCAGGAGGAATAAATGCAGAAGAATAAATGCAGAAGGATAAATGCAGAAGGAATAAATGCAGAAGGAATAAATGCAGGAGGAATAAATGCAGAAGGAATAAATGTGAGTCCCAGCCCAGAGCACAGCCAGCAGTGCCATGGCAGGGCTGCCAAGGTGACAGCTTAAAAGCATTTTTAAACTGACAAAAACCTGCAACTGGAGAGAAGCTGGGTGCCTGTTACAGCCACTCTGTGCTGTTATATTCTCCAGATTTCCCCAGTAAAAGCCTCAGAGCCTGGGATGCTCCCACCTCCCCTCCTCTCAAGCACCAAGACCCAGGGCAGCAATCCCTCAGCACTGCTCCTGGGAGAAACCACAGTGCCCAGCCAGGGCAGGGACTGGCACAGCTGGCACAGCTGGCACGTCCCATTTCTTTTATTTTGGATAAGAAATGCCCTGAGTGCCCAGTGAGTGCTGCATGGCATGGCTGTGTGCCACCAGCACTGCCTGGGCTGGGATGAACCTGGGATATACCTGGAATAAACCTGGAATAAACCTGGAATAAACCTGGGATAAACCTGGAATAAACCTGGGATAAACCTGCAATAAACCTGGGATAAACCTGGAATAAACCTGGGATAAACCTGCAATAAACCTGCGATAAACCTGGAATAAACCTGGAATAAACCTGCAATAAACCTGGAATAAACCTGCAATAAACCTGCAATAAACCTGGAATAAACCTGGAATAAACCTGCAATAAACCTGCAATAAACCTGGAATAAACCTGGGATAAACCTGCAATAAACCTGGGATAAACCTGGAATAAACCTGGGATAAACCTGCAATAAACCTGGAATAAACCTGGAATAAACCTGCAATAAACCTGGAATAAACCTGGAATAAACCTGGGATAAACCTGGAATAAACCTGGAATAAACCTGAGATAAACCTGCAATAAACCTGGAATAAACCTGGAATAAACCTGGAATAAACCTGCAATAAACCTGCAATAAACCTGGGATAAACCTGGGATAAACCTGAAATAAACCTGTGATATACCTGGAATAAACCTGGAATAAACCTGGAATAAACCTGCAATAAACCTGGAATAAACCTGGAATAAACCTGCAATAAACCTGCAATAAACCTGGAATAAACCTGGGATAAACCTGGGATAAACCTGGAATAAACCTGGGATAAACCTGCAATAAATCTGGAATAAACCTGCAATAAACCTGCAATAAAGCAGCAGAGGATGTGCATAAACACATTTAGCCATGAAGGGCTCTGGCTGCTCCTGGCTGCCATCCCCCAGGGGAGCTGAGGGAGCAGGGCATGCTCAGCTGAGGGTGAACACCAGCAGAGCTCAGTGCTGCACACTCACCCCTGTCACAGCCCTCTCTGTGCCAAAGGCTCCTGGTTTGGGTTTCCTCTCTCCAGGCACTGCCTTCAGCCCAACCCAACCCTCTTTTGCACAGACACTGAACTCAGCCTGGCCTCTGGGCACAGCCCTGCACTGCATCTCCCCAGAACTTCTTGGAAAAAGCAGAATGGGAACTGTGGGAGAAGTGAGGGCATGCAATGGTCGTGCAGCACCACGAACACAAGGCCAGGGACTGTGTGAGCTCCAGGAAAAGCAGCAGCAGCAGCCCAGGGTGTGGCTGTGGGCAGGCAGGGATGCTCCATGCTACTCACACACAGCAGGGATCCACTCTGCACTTGCAGGTGACATTGAAACACAAATGTGAATGGTTCCATGCCTTATGCAGCATCACCAGCCTGGGGTTAGCATTCTCCACAGCCACAGCTCAAATGTTCACCAGCAAACCTTCCATGGCCACCCTGGCACCCAGCTCCAAGCAACAGGAGGGTCCAACCAAACACCACTCTGCCTGTTCTTGGACTTGACAAACATTTGAGTAAAACCCTCAGAAGTGACTGGTGTGTGCAGGAGGGAGGATTCAGTGTCTCCCTGGGAATGTCTCAGCTCCTGGGCAGGAGAGCACAGCCCCACAGCTGGGCCTGACTGTGCCACACACTCCAGGGCACACAGCTGGGCATGACTGTGCCACACACGCCAGGGCACCTCAGCTGCCCAGGCACTGCCTTCTGCTCCCCACACATCACACCTGCAGCTCCCTTTACTATTTCCCTTTGCACTCATCAGAGAAATGCAAGGGGGGATTCACCCAGCTGAATTAACCCTTCAGTTCCCATGGCTGGTCACACCCTGGGGAGCTGGGACAAAGCTTTGCTTTATTTAAAAGCTCAAAGGCATCACTTCCCAGCTGGGGTTAGACTGGGCATTTCTCCTGTGGCAGCAATTGTTTATCCCTGCCCTCAACTTCCACCTGAGCCTCCTCCAGGTGAGCTCACCTGGAGCCCTGCAGCTCCTTCTGTGCCCCAGAAACTGGGATCAGACAGAGAAGGGGAGCAGGATCCTGGCATGGGCATGGGCAGGGGATGTGCCAGCACTCTGCCAGCCTGGGCACTGCCAGCAGCTGCAGCTCAAAGGAGCAAACCTCACTGAGATCCCACCCTGCTCACACTGCCTGTCCTAGAAAGTCTGGGGAAATCCTCATTGCTCAAGGCTTTTGGTCATGCCAGGCCTTTCACACTTGAGATCAAAGTCTTCACTGGTGATTTGCAAAGCTATAAAAGCATTCAGACAAAGCACTTAATCAAAAGAATTTTGTGGCTTCCATTAATCAAATCTTTTATTTAGTGCTTTGTTTAATATTTAAAAAGTGTTCTGCACTCTCTCAGCAGCACATTACCCACTATACACAAACTAATTTGGAGGAGAGTGGCTGAAGAGAGGGCAAACCTTTCATTTCAGGGCTCAAAAGTGTTTAAATCCTTTGCAATAAAAGTGGTTAAAATCCTTTGCAATAAAAGAGGTTAAAATCCTTTGCAATAAATGAGGTTAAAATCCCTTGCAATGCTGAGAAACCCATGAGCTGCTCACTCTTCCCTCTCTCCAGGGCAGTGAAATATTTCCAAAACTCTCCACTAGCTGTGTGTTCCTTCAAGGTTTCCCACATTATCAGCACCAAGAGCAGAATGTACATCAGTTCTCCTACATAACTTGAAAACATTAAAAAAAGCCACTTGCCTGGTGTTTGACGGGTTTGGGAGATTCGGGCTGTTCATTGCAAACAAACAAATGATAAGTTAGCAAGCAGGCACCCAGCTGCATGTCACACCCACACCAGCACTGCCAGCACCTCCAACCACACTCACTGCACACACAGAGCTCCATGACACTGCCCAGACTGCCAACAGGGCCATTGGCACGTGCCATGCTGCACCCTGTCTGTGCAGGGTTAATGGAGCCCAGGGTGGCACAGGGCCCTGTCTGTGCAGGGTTAATGGAGCCCAGGCTGGCACAGGGCCCTGTCTGTGTCTGTGCAGGGTTAATGGAGCCCAGGGTGGCACAGGGCCCTGTCTGTGAAGGGTTAATGGAGCCCAGGCTGGCACAGGGCCCTGTCTGTGCAGGGTTAATGATGCCCAGGGTGGCACAGGGCCCTGTCTGTGAAGGGTTAATGGAGCCCAGGGTGGCACAGGGCCCTGTCTGTGCAGGGTTAATGGAGCCCAGGGTGGCACAGGGCCCTGTCTGTGCAGGGTTAATGGAGCCCAGGGTGGCACAGGGCCCTCTCTGTGTCTGTGCAGGGTTAATGGAGCCCAGGGTGGCACAGGTGTCTGTGCAGGGTTAATGGAGCCCAGGGTGGCACAGGGCCCTGTCTGTGCAGGGTTAATGGAGCCCAGGCTGGCACAGGGTCTGTGTCTGTGCAGGGTTAATGGAGCCCAGGGTGGCACAGGGCCCTGTCTGTGCAGGGTTAATGGAGCCCAGGGTGGCACAGGGCCCTGTCTGTGTCTGTGCAGGGTTAATGGAGCCCAGGGTGGCACAGGGTCTGTGCCTGTGCAGGGTTAATGGAGCCCAGGCTGGCACAGGGCCCTGTCTGTGCAGGGTTAATGGAGCCCAGGGTGGCACAGGGTCTGTGTCTGTGCAGGGTTAATGGAGCCCAGGGTGGCACAGGGCCTGTGTCTGTGAAGGGTTAATGGAGCCCAGGCTGGCACAGGGCCCTGTCTGTGTCTGTGAAGGGTTAATGGAGCCCAGGCTGGCACAGGGTCTGTGTCTGTGCAGGGTTAATGGAGCCAGGCTGGCACAGGGCCCTGTCTGTGCAGGGTTAATGGAGCCCAGGGTGGCACAGAGCCCCTGTCTGTGAAGGGTTAATGGAGCCCAGGCTGGCACAGAGCCCCTGTCTGTGAAGGGTTAATGGAGCCCAGGGTGGCACAGAGCCCCTGTCTGTGAAGGGTTAATGGAGCCCAGGCTGGCACAGAGCCCCTGTCTGTGAAGGGTTAATGGAGCCCAGGGTGGCACAGAGCCCCTGTCTGTGAAGGGTTAATGGAGCCCAGGCTGGCACAGAGCCCCTGTCTGTGAAGGGTTAATGGAGCCCAGGGTGGCACAGGGCCTGTGTCTGTGCAGGGTTAATGGAGCCCAGGGTGGCACAGGGCCCTGTCTGTGCAGGGTTAATGGAGCCCAGGGTGGCACAGGGCCCTGTCTGTGCAGGGTTAATGGAGCCCAGGGTGGCACAGGGTCTGTGTCTGTGCAGGGTTAATGGAGCCCAGGCTGGCACAGGCCCCTCAGAGCCAGGACAGGCAGGAGCTGCATTATCTGGGCACAAAATGACCCCAGCCCGGGTCCCTCTGTGCCCAGCCCTGGGCACTGTGGGCTGCCTGGGCACAGAGGGGATGGATCACCTGTCACTGGGACATTCTCTGAAAAATCCTCCTGGCCCAGGGCTTCTCCTGGGAAGCTGAGAGGCCTCAGGAAAGAATGAAAACAAGAATGATCTGATTGCTTGGGAATGGGGTCTGGGGATTGTTCACCAACAGCTGCAGCTTTGGTTGGTTCCATGTGAATTGTTTTTAATTAATGACCAATCACCAGCAGCTGGGTCAGACTGAGGAGTCAGCCATGAGCTCTCATTGTCATTCTTGTTCAGCCTTCTGATGTCTCCTTTCTGTATAGTTTTAGTATATAATTTCACTAATATAATATAATGTAATATAATATAATATAATATAATATAATATAATATAATATAATATAATATAATATAATATAATATAATATAATATAATAGAATATAATATAATATAATATAATGTAATATAAGGTAATATAATGTAATATAATGTAATATAATGTAATATATGTAATATAATGTAATATAATGTAATATATGTAATATATAATATAATATAATATAATATAATATAATAATATAATATAATATAATAATATAATATAATATATTTAATATAATATGATATAATATATTTAATATAATATGGTATAATATATTTAATATAATATATTTAATATAATATAATTAATATAATATAATGTAATATAATGTAATATAATGTAATATAATATATTAAATATAATATAATATAATATATATAATATATATAATATACTATAATATACTATAATATAATATAATATAATATAATATAATATAATATATATAATATAATATAATATATAATATAATATAATATAATATAATATAATATAATATAATATAATATAATATAATATAATATAATATAATATAATATAATATAATATAATATATATCAGCCTTCTGAGCACATGGAGTCAGATTCTCATCCCTCACCTTGTCCTGGGGACCCTCAAACCCCACAATCACTGTCCTTGAGCACTGCCACAGGGGTGGAACAGCTCACAGGGAGCCACACAAAGCACTCAGGGGCTGCATTTGCACCCTACTGCAAATATTTCAAAATGCAAACCCACACCCGAGACAAGACCTTTGCTTCTTTTGTTCAAGCAGCAGCACAACCTTGCACTGGACACTTGGCCAGCAAGAAGGACAATGTGAAGTACTTTATTTTAATAAAGTAAAATAAAAACCCTTCAAAATTCAAATCTGCACAGCTCCAGCAGAAATTTTCAATTCCATCCTCTCTTCCTTGGCTCAGCCTGTGAGTTTAATAATCTTAAGGTTCATATCTGAGAGCCTGAGGCAAAGTGTTGTGGAGAAACACAACAAGAGGATTTTACAGGCAGCCAAATGTGCTCCCTCTGCCTGTGACTCTGTCAGTGCAGGAGGGCAGATTTGGACAGAGGTCTGGCTTGCCCAGGTGAGTAAAGTGAATTTTCAAATTGCCAAGGAGAGAACCAGCCCTCCTGGAACCGTGGGGCAGGACAGAACACCTTGGGGCTCAGAGAGTTTCATTGGTTTGTATTTCCCAAAGATGAACTGCACTCCTGGGTGTCCATTCCTGCTGAGCACCACCAGGCACAGACTGAATCTCTGTGTTTAAATGGGGGCAGTTAAACCCACTTGGGAAACCCAGGGGAGCTTTAGCCTGAGTGAGCCTGCCCGAGATCCTGTCCTTCAAAAGCTAATTCTGTTCCTTTAGAAATTAATAAAGCAAATTAAGCAACTTAGCATTTCAGCTTCCAAGGCAAAGGCAGCCACTGAAAGCAATCATTAATCTGAAAGTACCAGGAATGAGCTCTGAAGTCTAAAATAGCACCAACATGAGAGCTGGGTTTAGTGAAAACAGAGGAGTTTGGGCTGAGAACACTTTGGGGAAAGCTTAAATCCCCTTCCAGAGCCTAAAATGGGACTGAGGAGGGACTGGGGACAAGGGAAGGAGGGACAGGACCCAGGGATGGCTTCAGTGACAGAGGGCAGGGCTGGGTGGGACACTGGGAACTGGGAATTGTGTCCTGTGAAAGCTGAAGGGTGCCCAGAGCAGCTGGGGCTGCCCCTGCATCCCTGGCAGTGCCCAGGGCCAGGCTGGACTCTGGGACAGGGGAAGGTGTCCCTGGGACATGGAAGGTGCCCTTGGGACAGGGGAAGGGGTCCCTTGACAGTGGGAGGGGTCCCTGGGACAGTGGAGGGGTCCCTGGGACAGTGGGAGGGGTCCCTGGGACAGGGGAAGGTGTCCCTGCCATGGCAGGGGTGGCACTGGATAATCTTTAGCATCCCCTCCAATCCCATTCTGGGATTCAGTGATCAGCCCTTGGTGTGAAGGTCTCCCCTGATGCAGATGCACACCCTGCCCCATTTCAGCCCCCAGAGCAGCTCCTGCTCCAGCCCTGCCCAGCAGCTCTCCCTCCCCAGCCTCCATCCCCTCTGCTGGGGCTGCTGCAGCCTCAGCTGGCCCTGCCAAACCCCAGGGGTGCTGAGGCTGCTCTGCCACCTCTGCTCCTGCCCACACCTTGGGTGCAGTGCCCAGGACAGCACCCTGGGATCAGCCAGGACAGGAGAGACTGGGATCAGCCAGGACAGGAGGGACTGGGATCAGCCAGGGAATGAGAGACTGGGATCAGCCAGGACATGAGAGACTGGGATCAGCCAGGACAGGAGAGACTGGGATCAGCCAGGGAATGAGAGACTGGGATCAGCCAGGACAGGAGACTGGGATCAGCCAGGGAATGAGGGACTGGGATCAGCCAGGACAGGAGAGACTGGGATCAGCCAGGACAGGAGGGACTGGGATCAGCCAGGACAGGAGGGACTGGGATCAGCCAGGACAGGAGGGACTGGGATCAGCCAGGACAGGAGGGACTGGGATCAGCCAGGGAATGAGAGACTGGGATCAGCCAGGGAATGAGGGACTGGGATCAGCCAGGACAGGAGGGACTGGGATCAGCCAGGACAGGAGGGACTGGGATCAGCCAGGACAGGAGGGACTGGGATCAGCCAGGGAATGAGAGACTGGGATCAGCCAGGGAATGAGGGACTGGGATCAGCCAGGACAGGAGGGACTGGGATCAGCCAGGGAATGAGGGACTGGGATCAGCCAGGGAATGAGAGACTGGGATCAGCCAGGACAGGAGAGACTGGGATCAGCCAGGGAATGAGGGACTGGGATCAGCCAGGGAATGAGGGACTGGGATCAGCCAGGGAATGAGGGACTGGGATCAGCCAGGGAATGAGGGACTGGGATCAGCCAGGGAATGAGGGACTGGGATCAGCCAGGGAATGAGGGACTGGGATCAGCCAGGACAGGAGGGACTGGGATCAGCCAGGGAATGACAGACTGGGATCAGCCAGGGAATGACAGACTAGGATCAGCCAGGGAATGAGGGACTGAGATCAGGAAGGGAATGAGAGACTGGGATCAGCCAGGACACCACCCTGGGATCAGCCAGGGAATGACAGACTGGGATCAGCCAGGACATGAGGGACTGGGATCAGCCAGGACAGGAGATTCCCACACTCCCAGCCCAGGAATCCTCACTAAATTCAGGCTGGAACTGCAGCCCTGTGTCACTGACTCCATTTCCAAGGCCTGTGTGCTCTGGGCTGTGCAGGACTCTGCCAGCTCTAAGGAAAGAGGGATTTGGGGCCAGAGAAGCCTCTGGACAAGCAGCTGGATGCCAGCCATGCCAGTGCCAGGCTGGGCAGGGCATGGGCACAGCTCTCACAAATGCTGAGCTGGAAGAGGTCCCTGCTGAGCCCCTGTGTGCTCTGGGTGTCACCCTGGGGCTCTGCTCTGCTCTGTTTTTACAGCACTAGGTCAGGCAAATCACAGTTAACCCTAGGCTTAGCATACAAATTGCTTTGTTGAAGAAAATAATCAATGAGGCATTCAAAGAGGCTCAGAAATACACATGTCACTGATAGCTATCTGCAACAGGATGGCTGCAGACACACTGCAAGCCATGGATTAATTTAATGAGCCTGTTTAGCATCTCCTTGTGCACAGGGTAATGCACAAACTGTGGATCACCACCAGCCCTCTGCAGCTTTCTAATGAATATGCAAACAGGTTAAACTAGGGCTGCTTCTGTTCCCCTTCCTGACCCTTCCTACCTTCCCAGTGGCACCTGTGAGGGTTGGACATTCTTTGTTCCCAATATATAAACACAAATTAATGGTTGCACAACAAGGGAGACTCATTTGTATTATTAAAATGAGTTTGGTGACAAACACTCTGCATTTTCATGGGTACAAGGCAAATCCAGAGCCCACTGTGGCACTGCACTCAATAAAGGGCACAGCCAAGACTTTTATTGAGGACACTCCCTGCTCTCTTTGTTCACATCCCAGCTTTCCCCTTTCCTCCTGGGCCTTCACAGGCTCCCTGAGAAGTTGCATCATCTCCATTCCCCAAGATTTTGAAAACTCAGCTTTTGTGGGGATTGGGCAATCAATCTCACTTTGAAGGGAGGCACATTTTGAAAGGTGTCTGGCCAAGAGGCTTCCAGAAGTGTCTGAGCTATTCCAAGTTGTCAACAGTGTGTTCACAAACACTTGGTGCAGGCCCTGCATGATTCCCTTCTCTCCCAAAGCCTGCTGGCAATTTTGCTTCTGCAGAAATTGGAAACACTCTGGGTTTGTGCAGGGCTGCACAGTGGTACATGAACAACTCCAAACCTCCCAGAGCATCCCCTGGGCTGGGGGATGTCCCAGTGCCACCAGAGCCACAGCGTGAGGGCAGGTGACACTCCCAGGGATGCTCCAGTGGGATGGGGTGCTGGGCTGATCCCAGAGCTCTCTGCTGGAATTCTGTGAGCCCCCAACTCCATCATTCCATAGGATAAAGCAGTTTGAAGGTTCCAGCCACCACAGACACCAAGATTTCATTTGTGATTACAGCAAGACACTGCTTGGAGCAAAGCTCAATCAAAACTTCACTGCCAACATATCCAAGTGCTCCTAACAGTGAATATTCAAACCCATTCCTGGTTTTTAAAAGCAAAGAATGACTCAAAATTCACTGTAAATGTTGAAACCTGGCAGGAAATCTGAAGAAAATTCTATATAAACCAGAGTTGGCTTCAAGCTACCAAAAAAGCCAATATTCTCTGATATAAAAGTATATACTCACTTGTTTATAGTGTAATGAAATCTGAGCTTTTAATTAGATGCTGGCTTCTAGATATAGCAAATCTACAGCAGTTTTTAAGTTGGATGATTTTCCCATCTACAAGTTAATTTCTGGAAGCACAGAAAGCTTGTTCACAAATATAATACCAAAAATTGCATCTAGTGGGAATAAATTCAGTTAGAATTGCTGGGGTTTATTGAATCTTTTTGGAAAATGGGGTTTATTGCATCAGAAAGCTTTGCTTTTATTTGTATAAAGCCTTTAATTTCACAACAGAAATTAGACAGCTGACATGGACTAGAAACTTTGATGTAACTGTTCATTTCAGGCACTGCTAAAGAGAAAATAATGGTTGAGACAAAATTACACAGATCATACCACAGTTCAATAAAAAAAGTCATTTTTCCAAATGCAAAGATGGTAATTTGCAAAAAGAGCAACAAAGAAAAGAGAAAATACCCCAACTTACAGGAATATTATGGTCCTTTCTTCCTTTATGGGAGGAAGCAACATGAGCAAGGTACTGAATAACCTTCTTGGTGTTCTCAGTCTTCCCAGCACCAGATTCACCTCTGCAAAACAGGGCAGACACTTCCTTCAAAATCCACCTCAACAGCAGGAATCCCTGTTTGCAGCCCCTCACCATGCCAGGATGGCTGTGGCTGTGCACAGAGCAAAGCCAAAGCAGGGATGCTGCAGGGAACCACACAGGGTTTGTTTCAAATCCCTCCTCCATCCCAAAGATGCCCTGAGCTTTAGGGTGCTGGTACAAGGTGTGCCATCAGTGTGATGGAGAGCTTTTGGCTTTGTGACATGAAACACTTGTGCCCTGCCTGGATCACTGCAGACAGAACTTTTCGGGGTGCAGACACATTTTTATTTTTAATCATGAGATATACACACACACTTTACACTCAGCACCATTTTAATACTCCAGGGTTTGGTTATGGGAGTTGCCAAGTTAAGGGAAACACTCAGCACCTCTAGGAGCCAGAAACAGAGGGCAGTAAAACACACCTTAAACAAGAGATTCTTTTCTTCCCACTGCTCACCTCGGAGTCTTTGCTAGGTTAAAAATACATTTAAGGCCACGGGGCTACATGAAACCATAAAGAAATGAATTTATCAGTGCAGAGTTCACAGATCAATAAAGACAGCAAATGCACATTTCATTTTTAAGCCACAGGTGGATTTAAAGCAGACCATGTTTAGGCAGAGTTTATGGAGAGGTTTCCAGGAGATATTCACAGCAGGAAATGTGAGCAGGTTCATGTCCCTGCAATCACAAATGAGGTCACTGCAGCCCTAAAAATGACAGTTTGGGGTTTTCCCTAACCCAGGTCTGATGTTCAGACAAACCCAGCCCCAGAGGGATTCAGGGGTGCCTCAGGCAGGGCTCGGGCAGTGCAAGGAACATTTCCAGGGACACAGAGATGCCCTGAGCAGCTCTCAAGTGTGGGAAGCTAAAAAGGGTTTTATGATGGGGATTTGCATGGAAAGAGGGAAGCACTCCTGCCATTCAACAGTTGTTCAAAATTTAACAGTTTGGAAGCCAGCTCCTTTGTGAGAATGACAAGCTCACATTTTCCCTGCCCCGCTTATTTCTCCTCTAAGCTACTTAGAATGGAAATGTTCATTTAGCAGGGGAATTCAGGCACATTCCTGTGCAGCCTTTTTCATCATACACCCCAGTTTTGCAGCTAATCTGCATTTGCTTAGGGATTCAGCACCTCCAGAGCTGCACTTGTGGATCAGATAAGAGCTGAGGAGCATCCCTGTGCTCAGCCTGCCCTCAGCAGCTGCAGAGGGGAGCTCAGAACACCTGGGATTGTAACTCTGCAGGTGCAGGAGGGACACTGACACTGGCCCAGGTTCTCAAGACTCAAACACTCTCATTGCTCCTCACCTTCCAAAACTCTAAAATCCCAGAAATCCCATGGGCAATGGCCCTAAGAGAGGGGACCCTCTGCTGAGGGGTGGTGGGAAGGGCATTTCTGCACCCAGGAGCAAAAACCTGCATCACTGCAAGAACCTGCATCACTGCAAGAACCTGCATCACTGCGAGAACCTGCATCACTGCAAGAACCTGCATTCACTGCATTAACCTGCATCCACTGCAAGAACCTGCATCACTGCAAGAACCTGCATTCACTGCATTAACCTGCATCCACTGCAAGAACCTGCATCACTGCAAGAACCTGCATTCACTGCATTAACCTGCATCACTGCAAGAACCTGCATCCACTGCAAGAACCCTCATTCACTGCAAGAACCTGCATCCACTGCAAGAACCTGCATCACTGCAGCTCGTGGGACTGCTCACAGGAGTTCCAGGTGGAACAGCTTCTGTTTGACCTGAGAACAGCAGCAACCTCAGGTTTGGCAGGAAACCCCAGGTAAAATGGCCCTGGAGATGAGCTGTGGGACAGGGCACAGCCCCAGTGCCCCAGCTGTGCCCCAGCTCCAGAGGTGGAACCCACCCAAGGGTCCCTGGATTACTGATGGCATCTGAATATGGGTAAACCCACCCAAGGGTGCCTTGATTATTGATGGCATCTGAATCTGGGTAAAACCTCACCAAGGGTGCCTGGATTACTGAGGGCATCTGAATCTGGGTAAAACCAACCAAGGGTGCCTGGATTACTGAGGGCATCTGAATCTGGGTAAAACCTCATAAAGGGTGCCTGGATTACTGATGGCATCTGAATCTGGGTAAAACCACCCAAGGGTCCCTGGATTACTGAGGGCATCTGAAACTGGCTAAAACCTCACCAAGGGTGCCTGGATTACTGATGGCATCTGAATCTGGGTAAACCCACCCAAGGGTGCCTTGATTATTGATGGCATCTGAATCTGGGTAAAACCCACCAAGGGTCCCTGGATTACTGAGGGCATCTCAATCTGGGTAAAACCCACCAAGGGTCCCTGGATTACTGATGGCATCTGAATCTGGCTAAAACCTCACCAAGGGTGCCTGGATTACTGATGGCATCTGAATCTGGGTAAAACCCACCCGAGGGTCCCTGGATTGTTGATGGCATCTGAATCTGGGTAAAACCTCATAAAGGGTCTCTGGATTACTGAGGGCATCTGAAACTGGGTAAAACCTCATAAATGGTCCCTGGATTATTGATGGCATCTGAAACTGGGTAAAACCCACCAAGGGTCCCTGGATTACTGATGGCATCTGAATCTGGGTAAAACCCACCAAGGGTCCCTGGATTACTGATGGTTTCTGCTCCTGGCTACAATCTACCCAAGGGTCCCTGGATTACTGAGGGCATCTGCTCCTTGGACACAGCTCCATCAGTCTGGCTAAAACCACCTGGTATCCATCCTTCTGACAATCAGAAAATAGCAGAGAATATGAAGATAAGCAAGCTCTGCCCTCCATTCCCCACAGTTTCCAGGGACACAGGGGAGTTCCCTGCACACTTGTTGGCTGGGCTGGCTTTGCTCAGTGCCTGGAAAAGCCTGGAAGGTGCTACCTGAAAAGCTGGTTGCAAAGGAGATTACTCTGAGAACTGCCTAATGGATAACTGGGTTTCCTTTTTGCCAAGATAGCATCACTATGAAACCCAGAAGTGGGTGCACTTTGGGACAAGTGGACAAGTGGAACAACACCCTGTGACTTAATGAAAAACCCCATTTCCACCCTGCCCAGAGTCCCCACAAACAAGGCAAATGTGAATGCTGATAAGCAGAAAAAAAAGCCCCAAACCATCAGGTGCCAATTCTTGCTTCTCAAGTCTTTATTTCTCATTTCCCTTTCACTGCAGTGTTTACATTAACATAATTCATGACCATGAGCAATAATAAAAGCAGCTTTGCCTGTTTCTGGATGTGTATTAAAAAATGCTAATGCTAAAACCATTCCAGCAGGTAAGAGAAGTAAGAAGCACAGCAAAATATACATTTACATTTTAAAACAATACAATTTGTTCTTATTGTCAGCAGAGCTTGGGAATGCACTATTAGCTGTGCCTGTAAAGCTAGAGAAATAATCTTTTCTGTCAAATCACAAGAAGAAAGTTTCTTACATTTTAGAGGAGGAAAATCTCCTGTAACACATGCAGTGCAGAGAAGCTGCTACAATAAATAGAGCTCAGATGTCAGCTCTGGAAAAGGGCAGCACAGGGCTGGAGGAGTCACACAGCACAAGCACAGGAAAGGCAGCAGCTTGAAACACATTCCTGGTGTTAAAAACCCTCTAAATCTGTCACAGGGGTATTTTAGAGAGAGTCTTTGTGCAAGAGCTCATTGAAAAGCAGCACCAGAGGATGTTATCATCCCAGTCCTGCTCTCCCTGGAGCTTACAGGAATGCCAAATATTTCCTGCAGCATCGTGGCAAATAGCTCTGCTGCCACATACTATGAAAGAATTAGAAGATTTAGGATAAAGTCCTTTGCATTTACAGGAATAATGACATCTGCATACTTTGGTTCTTTCCCAGGAGTGCAAACACATGGATTACAAAAATAAATTAAAATCCTCTACCTCTATCAACCTGCCCAAAAAAGGTAAAGTCTGAGTAACACCATGTACAGTATTTATGGAATGGGGATGGAATCACAAAGCTAAAGCTTAACATTTTCTAAACCTTGTTTGAATACAACTCAGTCTGTGGCCATAAATTCAACAAGCAAAGCCCTGGGCTGGGAAGCAGCCTCAGCTCAGCCAGTGGCAGCTCTGCTAAATGATTTCACCTCCTCATTGCAGGCTGGCAGAATCACAAACCCAGCTCCAGCCACGGGCCATGCCAAGCTGAGCTCCCAAGGAAGGAAACCCTCCTTGGCTCCAGCTGGCACACAGGGTTGTTCCATCCTCTAACTGAGGGATCTCTCCCTTGGAAGGCACCTTCAGGGACAGGTCAAACAGAGCCTGCCAGGGCTGCTGAATTCAGGCAGGATCCCTTCTCCAAGAGCTCCTCCCTGGAGCAGCAAAGCTCCTGCTTTGAAGCAGCTTCATGCACATTTAAAAGAGGAAAAGTTTATCCAGCATGAGCACTTGAAAGTTGAACAGGGTTTTGAATCCATTGCATGTAAAGCTGGAGTGTCATTTTCAGCAAAGCCCAGAACTCTGCAGGCAAATCCAGCCCAGCTCCAATTTGCTTAGGGAAATGCAGGCACTGACTGAACCAGTGCAGCTCCTGCCCTGAGCAGCCTGAGCCCAAACCTTGCTCAGGAAGCATTTCCACAATGGATGGGCTCTCATGGAGAACAGGCAGCTCACAGGGAGGGCTCACAGCACAGAGCAGGGATGGAGCTGATCCTCCCAGAGCAGGGAATTACCCCAGAAACAGGTCAGTGCCCTTCCAAGGGCTCTGCCACAGGAGGAAACACCATTTCTGAAGGGAAGAGCAGTGAACAGCTGCTGTCCTTAGTGCCAGGCAGGTCTGGAGCATTCCCACACCTTGTGACAGTGACAGTGCCCAGCATGGCAGGGCCACCACCCCTCCCTGACCTGGGAAATCCCTGTGGGCTGCAGGGAATCAGAGGAGGCTCAAGCTGTTCCCTGAAGGCCACTGGCCCCTCTCCAGCTGCCTTCCCAGAGAGCCACCAACTCCACAAGGTGCCACAACAGCACACAGGGACACAAACCCAAAGGAAACCCTACAGTCCCAAGTGCCATGAGCAACACAGGGACACAAACCCAAAGGAAACCTTACAGCTCCAAGTGCCACGAGGAATACAGGGACACAAACCCACAAACCCAAAGAAAACCTTACAGCTCCAAGTGCCATGAGGAATACAGGGACACAGGGACACAAACCCAAAGGAAACCTTGCAGTCCCAAGTGCCACGAGCAATACAGGACACAGGGACACAAACCCACACACTCAAAGAAAACCTTGCAGCTCAAGTGCCATGAGCAGCACAGGACACAAACCCATAAACCCAAAGAAAACCTTGCAGCTCAATGCCACAAGCAGAACAGGACACAGGGACAAAAACCCACAAATCCAAAGAAAACCTTGCAGTCCCAAGTGCCACAAGCAGCAGAACACAGGGACACAAACCCAAAGAAAACCTTGCAGCTCCAAGTGCCACAAGCAGCACAGGACACAGGGACACAAACCCAAAGAAAACCTTACAGTCCCAAGGGCCATGAGCAACACAGGGACACAGGGACACAAACCCAAAGAAAACCTTGCAGCTCCAAGTGCCATGAGCAACACAGGGACACAAACCCAAAGGAAACCTTGCAGCTCCAAGTGCCATGAGCAGCACAGGACACAGGGACACAAACCCACAAACCCAAAGAAAACTTTGCAGCTCCAAGTGCCACAAGCAGCAGAACACAGGGACACAAAGCCAAAGAAAACCTTGCAGCTCCAAGTGCCACAAGCAGCACAGGACACAAACCCATAAACCCAAAGAAAACCTTGCAGCTCAAGTGCCACGAGCAGCACAGGACACAGGGACACAAAGCCACCCAAAGGAAGCCTTGCAGTCCAAGGCAGGCTGTGCTTTATCTCCCTGCCTGGGCACAGCCTCCAGACCAACAATATTCCTGGAGATGTGGAATGTGTTAGCATGGCCAGATTGCAGTTGGAGATCATCTCTGTGATTTAAATTCCTGAAAAACTAACCCAAACAAAGTCAGGATTTTACATTTTGGATGGCTGGGTCACTCAAACCCTTCCTCTGGCCCAGGAATTTCAGCCAGGACAAGGCCTGGGATGGGAAGGTGATGTGGCAGCACTGGGTCCTGCTGTGCAGAGTGGCACTGGGCAAGGTCCCAGCACACAGCACCCACCCTGCTGCTCACAGCTCCCCTGCCCAACACCTCCTGAAGCATTCCAGCCACTCACAGCAGGCCCCAAACCACGGAAATATGGAAATATGCACTTAAATTGTTTGGAGGAGAAAGTAACTGCCTGTGTAAGAGCCCCAACAATGGCCTTTTGTCCTGGTGACAACAGCAGTTGCAAAGAACAGAGGAGACACTTATTCTCAGGCACAACTGAGCACATCATCTGCCAGTTACAAATTAACAGATATTCACAGACAAGACCTGTAATTAAAGGGTGCCTTAATCACCTGCCTTATTTTCTGTGAGAGGTAGAACTGATAGTTTGGAAAAGAGTCATTCATTGGCTTTACTATTGACGTGGCTGCTCTGGAGCTGCTTCCCTTCCCTCCTGATGCTCCCCATCATCTCCACAGCACTTGCCATGGGATTGTTCCCAGCTGGAGCCCAGCCAGGGGTTGTATACAGCAATGTTTGGTATTTGCTGCTGCTGGCCTTTAAGAAGCAGCCTCTATTCCCTGCACAGCCCATCCCTCCCACGGAAGGCAGCTCAGATTAGATATCCTTGTGGGGCTGCCAGCATCTGCTGGACACCTCTTTATCAGGCCAGGCCCAGCTCTGGGAATGCCAGAGCTCTGTGCTGAGAGTCTCCAGAACACACTGGTGGTGTGTTTCAAAGTGCAGTGCAGCACATTCTCAGAGCTGACTTTCTTCAATGTTTCTCAAATTCTGAATTACCACAACACAAATTTCCTCATCCTGGTCATCAGCCTGGCATGTTCAGTGAGCAGAGAAACACCAAAACTTCACAAAATAGCAGCTGCAGCTTCTCCAAGGGAAAAATAAAATGAAAAATATAAAATAAACAACACCCTGAGAAGCTCTTCAGCCCAGCTTCACATCCCACAGAAAGAGGAAAATGTGCAGGAAGGTCTGGGAATGCTGCAAAGTTGGCATCAGAGCTCTGCACAAACCACTGATGGATGCTGAGTCAACACAGGCTGAAAGCCACTGCTCCTAGACACAAATATATCACTTATATTATATACATGTCACTTATAAGCTAGGAGGAACGTGAAGTTTCTGGAATTACACATATTTTCCTTTCTTTTCAGCAAACTAAGAATTTACAGAGAGAAGGTCCAAAACAAACTCCCATTTGCAGTCCCACCAAGGGGGATGATGAGATGGAAGTTGGTTGAGTCCAAATTCCCAGAAAAGTGCTGCTGGTGAGGGCTGCTCCTTTGCTTTCATGGCAAAGCTGGATGAACCAAACTGCAGAGCAGAGCAGAGCTCAGCAGCCTTCCTCACCATCTGTCAGTGGTTAGCAGCCCAAGGTTAACCCATCCAGCTTCAGAGCTAAAGAGAAATTCTCACCATTGCTGTTTGCTCAGCTCCTCCCATCTCCCCTCCAGCCAGGCCATAATCTGGCTTTCACCCATGGATTGTCCAATGGATCTGGGAGCTGAAGCTGTTCCTGTCTCTAAAAACCCAGATTTGGGTTTCTCAGTTGGTGAAAGGCCAAAGGGCACAGAAGAAATCCCATCCCTGCTCCTGAGAAATCAGGGGGATGCCATGGAGCAGCAGAGGCTGCTGGACATGGCTCACTCTGAGAAAAGCCCATCCATAACAGGAATTTCATCAAGAAGTTCCTTCTGCAGATTTCAGCCCTGGCCTCAGCAGTCCCCAGCTCACACACACAGATGGAGAAGGGGAGAACAGAACTGAAGAGCAGAGTGGGGAAAGGTTCCCAAGGTAAGCACAAAGGGATCAGAACCCAAGGAAGGCATCTGGAAACTGCAGAGACAATCTGGGAAGAACAAGAACCCAAGGGTTTGTCACAGCCCTAAACCCAGAATTCCCCCAAAAGCAGCACTCCTGGCTGTCCAGAAGGAAAGGGGCAGATCCAGAGACCTGCTAAGGTGTCCTTCAGATGGGATTGATGGAGGAGTGACTGCCCCTCCTCTAAAGGCCATGGAAGGTAAAAAACAGGAAAACTCACCAACAGAGGCAGGGGAGGGAGGGGAAGGTAAAAATCCAGGAAAATTCACCAACAGAGGCAGGGGAGGGAAGGGAAGGTAAAAAACCAGGAAAATTCACCAACAGAGGCAGGTGAAGTGAAGGTGCAAGGAGGGGACAGGTGAGGAGCAAAGAGGGAACAGGTGAAGGTGCAAAGAAGGGACAGGTGAAGGTGCAAAGAGGGGACAGGTGAAGGAGCAAAGAGGGGACAGGTGAAGGTGCAAGGAGGGGACAGGTGAAGGTGCAAAGAGGGGACAGGTGAAGGAGCAAAGAGGGGACAGGTGAAGGTGCAAGGAGGGGACAGGTGAGGAGCAAAGAGGGGACAGGTGAAGGTGCAAAGCAGGCAGACCCTCAGAAGCAGAGGCACAGCTCTGTCCCAGACAATTGCTGGAGACAGGGAAATGACAGGCACACCACAAGTGTCCACTCAGCTCAGGGCACCACTCTCCAGGTGGTTTTTTCCCCATTAGCTACCCTGAACCACTCCTACTGGAGAAATGAGAAATTATTCTGAGGGCTGCCAGCCTCAATAAACAGCAGGGTCAATCAGGTGATCCAGCTCCTGAGACAGCAAGTTTGGGATGAGAAGATGAGTCTTGATGAGTCTCATGAAGTGCCACAGGAGTTTCTGAAAGCACCCCCGGGCTGGTTAGCATTCTGCTTGCACTTTATTTACTGCTGCCTTAGCCCAGGACCTGCAAAACCAGTGCCATGAAGGGGAACTCACAATTTAAATTTACCTCAGCACCACGAGCAGCAATGAAGGGCAGTTCTGGACCCTTCTCCCCTCCTGATCCAACCATGGGATCTCTTCCCACCCAAGGGAGCTCCCCATGCCCTGTCCCACTCCCAGGGAGGATTTAATCCCCAAAATCCCAGTTTATAATGCAGACCTACAAAAGAATAAGGCTCTCCCAAGAGGTGGCATTCTGCCAAGGTCTGGCTGTGAGGATGTGTGTCCCTCCTCATCTTCATCCTCATCCTCATCACCTGGGCTCCAGCTGCTCTGCAAGGCAAAGCCAAGCCCAGCCAAGGGGAACCCAGCAGGAGATGCACAAACTCCACACTCTGTACCACACACAAACAGGGATCAATTGTCCACTCAGTGCAGGTGGATGAAAAGCTCACAGGACCTTAGAGGGGGGATAATGACAAAGTTGAAGGCAGCAGAGCTCAGAGGCTTTCCAATTTGTAAATGATCAGATTGGACATTCACCCAATCCTGCAGTGCTGCCATCCCAGCCTCGTGGGCTTGGCTGACCATGCAAAGGAGAGGAAAGTTCATGGGCAGACACAGAACATGAAGTTACTTCAAAACATCCACCTGGGGCAGGCACACACTGCCAAGGCATCCACAACCACAGGGGAACAAAGCCCTTCTCCTCCCCCTGGGATCCCAGCCCTGCTTTGAGGGCTGTTTGTGCATGGCACATGGGATGGGCAGCACACAGAACAGGAGTCCTGCCAGGAGCAGGAGCCACAGACCCAGCCAAGCCTCAGTTAACCACATCAGCTTTTGTCTGAAGCACAGAACTCCTTCTGCTTCTGTGTCCTTAGGCCCTGGGAGTCCTGCATCCATGGTATCCATGGCTGGAAAAGGCAAGGCTTGAGAGGATCCAGCCTTGGTCATGTACACACTGTGGGAGCCAAGGCACCTCTGTGGGGAGCAGGAGATGGAGATCTGAATCCCTTCTCAGGAGATGGAGATCTGAATCCCTTCTCAGGAGATGGGGATCTGAATCCCTTCTCAGGAGATGGGGATCTGAATCCCTTCTCAGGAGATGGAGATCTGAATCCCTTCTCAGGAGATGGAGACCTGAATCCCTTCAGTCAGGAGATGGGGATCTGAATCCCTTCTCAGGAGATGGAGATCTGAATCCCTTCTCAGGAGATGGAGATGTGAATCCCTTCAGTCAGGAGATGGGGATCTGAATCCCTTCTCAGGAGATGGGGATCTGAATCCCTTCAGTCAGGAGATGGGGATCTGAATCCCTTCAGTCAGGAGATGGGGATCTGAATCCCTTCTCAGGAGATGGGGATCTGAATCCCTTCTCAGGAGATGGGGATCTGAATCCCTTCTCAGGAGATGGGGATCTGAATCCCTTCTCAGGAGATGGGGATCTGAATCCCTTCTCAGGAGATGGGGATCTGAATCCCTTCTCAGGAGATGGGGATCTGAATCCCTTCTCAGGAGATGGGGATCTGAATCCCTTCTCAGGAGATGGAGATCTGAATCCCTTCTCAGGAGATGGGGATCTGAATCCCTTCTCAGGAGATGGGGACCTGAATCCCTTCTCAGGAGATGGGGATCTGAATCCCTTCTCAGGAGATGGGGATCTGAATCCCTTCTCAGGAGATGGAGATCTGAATCCCTTCTCAGGAGATGGAGATCTGAATCCCTTCTCAGGAGATGGAGATGTGAATCCCTTCTCAGGAGATGGAGATGTGAATCCCTTCTCAGGAGATGGAGATCTGAATCCCTTCTCAGGAGATGGGGATGTGAATCCCTTCTCAGGAGATGGGGATCTGAATCCCTTCTCAGGAGATGGGGATCTGAATCCCTTCTCAGGAGATGGGGATCTGAATCCCTTCTCAGGAGATGGGGATCTCAATCCCTTCTCAGGAGATGGGGATCTCAATCCCTTCTCAGGAGATGGGGATCTGAATCCCTTCTCAGGAGATGGAGATCTGAATCCCTTCTCAGGAGATGGAGATCTGAATCCCTTCTGTCAGGAGATGGGGATCTGAATCCCTTCTCAGGAGATGGAGATCTGAATCCCTTCTCAGGAGATGGGGATCTGAATCCCTTCTCAGGAGATGGAGATGTGAATCCCTTCTCAGAAGATGGGGATCTGAATCCCTTCTCAGGAGATGGGGATCTGAATCCCTTCTCAGAAGATGGGGATCTGAATCCCTTCTGTGAGGAAGAACCCTGGGCCCAGCCCTGCCTGCAGCAGTCAGTGTCCCCAGAGCTGCTCCAGGGTCCCCAGAGCACAGCCCCAGCACCAGGCCCCGAGCCCTGGAGCTGCCCCTGGGCCTCATTTGCTGTGTTCCCCCTGCAGACAGAGCCTCAGGGGGGTTCCCAGCCCAAAGAGCCCCCCTGACCCCCAGGCTGCCCCAGTGTCCCCTCAGCCCGGCTGGCACAGGCAGTGCTGCCCAGGGCAGCTCTGGGCTGAGCTGTTCCTGCTCAGAGCAGCTGGGGCAGGGCCAGCCCAGCTCCCCAGGCCCAGGGAATCCTTATCTCCCCCTGGCACTCCCTGCAGCAGCACAGGAACTGCAGGAACACACAGAGCCTGGGGGAGAGGGCAGGAGGCTGGCAGTGCCAGCTGCACCCAGGGCCTGCAGCCCCTCGTGCTCTGCCCTGCCAAGCAGGGACACCCCAGCCACAGCCACAGCTTTAAAACAGGGAACCCTGGGGTCCCCTCCTCACACATCCCCTGCAGCCACAGCAGAGCTGAGCTGCTGCTCAGGGTCTCCAGACACACTTTGGGGTCCTGTCCTCCCCAGGCCTTCCCCCTGAGCAGTCACAGCAGTGCAGAGATGATGAACTCCTGAAAGCTTCTGGGCTGGATGCAGAGCTCCTCACTGACGTTTATAAATCACATTTCTTAAGCAGAACATGCCTAGGAAACTCAATAATGTGAATTACAGTATTAAAAGACTATATTCCCATATTAAATACCACTGACTGTATTCCCATATTAAATACCACTGACTGTATTCCCATATTAAATATCACTTCATGCTACATCTTTTCCCACTGCCTGTCAAGACAAGACCAAGCTTTGCCTCCCACAGCTGCATCAAAGCCCCTCTCACAACAGAGATTCCCCAAAGTGCCAAATGAAAAATGATCACTCACGTGCAGAGAATGGATTGGTCCTCACGGTCTGCAAAACAAGAACAAACATGGTTATAGGGCTTTGCTGACACTGCTCTGTCATCTGCAAAACAGCTCCTTTTAATTGAGTATTTCTAACATTCAGCTTTTCAGTTTAACAATTCGAAGAACACTCTGAAGCAATGTTAATAATTCCCCATTTCCCATGCACACACCCCTCAAACAACAGCTTGGAAGTTCCTCAAAGTCCTGACATTTCAGATAATTGGTTAAATTTAATAATCATTCACAACAAGGCTTTTAACTGTATTTTCAGAAAAAGTGGCCCTAACATTTCTTCTTGTGAATGCAGTAAGAATATAAACCCTTACATGAGGAGAAAAGCAGTTTCCAGCACACAACACTGACAAGCACACACTTGGAAAGAGCTCTGCCATCTCCAGCAAACAAGTGCTTTCCTCCCCAGCATTTTGTTCTCTTTTTGAAATGAACATGCAGGCCTGAAGAGCTCCCACAATTCAGCTTATTCATGAAAGCCTTGTCCAAAGGACACCCAGGGAAAGCAAAAAGCTGCAGCACTTGCTCAGCATTTTGTGCTGCACTCACGACCTTTGGGAGGAACTCCTGAAGGTCAGGTGCAGCCTGCAAGGGCTATTTCATCATGCCAAGAGCTTCACAGAGTGTATTTCAGCACCTTATTAAAAATTCTATCATCAGAACATGAGAATATACCTGCAGCAAGAGAACATTTCAGCTGAAGCCTTTCAGAGCAGGCAGGTGCCAGCACAGGCTGAGCCACACATGCCACCCCACCCCTGGCAGGCTCCAGACTGCAGTGACACCAAGGATGACAAAAAATGGAGCTGCTGTCTGACTGAAAAATGGTAAAAACACACAGGCAGCTGTACTTGGAGCCTGCTGTTCAAAAATACCCAGGACAGGAGTGCTGGGCTGGGCTCTGTGCAGAGCAGCTGTGGGACTGTGTTCACAGGGTCTGAGGATGAGGGGAGAGGTGAGGATCTGACTCCATGTTTCAGAAGGCTGATTTATTATTTTATTATATATATTACATTAAAACTATACTAAAAGAATAGAAGAAAGGATTTCACCAGAAGGCTGGCTAAGAATAGAATAGCAAAGAATGATAACAAAAACTTCTGTCTCAGACTCTCTGTCTGAGCCAGCTGGGCTGTGCCTGGTCATTAATTAAAAACAAGCACATGAGATCAATCAAAGATCTACTTGTTGCATTCCACAGCAGCAGATAACCATTGTTTACATTTGTTCCTGAGGCCTCTCAGCTTCTCAGGAGGAAAAATCCCAAAGAAAGGATTTTCCATAAAAGATGTCAGTGCCACAGCTGCACTGGCTGTGCCTCACCAGGTGAACCCTGCAGGCTGTGGCTGTGTCCTGCAAGCAGCTGAGAGCTCCCAACATCCCTCCTAAGGGTAACACACAGCAGAATGAGTGCAGGAGAACTGAACAATGCTAGTTCAGATTATTGAAAGAGGGAAAGAAAAATTCCAAGTGTTGGAGACCCTCCTGACATCCTGCAGGGATGCTCCTGGATCATTCCCTACAGCTGCAAGACCAAACAAAGGAATGGGAAACCTGGGACTGCAGGAAATGAAAGATGAGAGGGACAAAAGCAGTGGGAGTATGACAAGACAAACATTAGGAAAACATTTATTTATTTCTGGGCTGGACAGCAGGCAGCAGGTCCTGCAAGAGCTGTCCAAAAGGAGTTTCTGGTGGCAGGAGCAGGGCCAGGGCAGGGCTCAGGGGCAGCTGGGTCCTGCAGAGCCAGGGCTGCAGCTCTGAGCCTGGGCTGCTCCAGGGCACTGACTGGCCAGCACAGACTGGAGGTGACCAGGACAGCACACAGCCTTTGTTCCTGCAGCAGAAAAGGTGACCAGGACAGCACACAGCCTTTGTTCCTGCAGCAGAAAAGGTGACCAGGACAGCACACAGCCCTTGTTCCTGCAGCAGAAAAGGTGACCAGGACAGCACACAGCCCTTGTTCCTGCAGCAGAAAAGGTGACCAGGACAACACACAGCTTTTGTTCCTGCAGCAGAAACAGCTGAATGAAAGCCAGGCTGGGACTGTGAGTGGAGCTCAAAGTTAGAACTTCTTAGTTTAGTATTTACTGAGGCGTTGCTTTAAAGTGCCAAGTTGATTTTCCCCTTTCTTACTTCCCAGAAATAACTTCACCCTAATTTTGGCACTGTAGCTGGGCCATTACCTCACAAAGCCTCCTCTAAACCAGGCCTCTGCAGTTAAGCACTTCAAAAAAGTTCACACAGCTAGATTGGCCTTGAAGTTTAATTTATTTAAAGACAGTGTGAGTTTGTCAATGCTCTGTATTGTGACATTTGTTACCGGTGCATTTACCATGCAATGCTACTGTGCCACAATACACACTAGAAGTGTATTTTCTTATCTAATTAAATTTAAAGAAAATCTACAAGTCCAGAAAGTTGTGTTTATTTGCCACTGCCAGAAGCTCCAGCAAGTGCAGCCAAGCTTTCTCATTTTCTCTGTCCAGGAGCCTGAACTGACCCAGCCCTTACAAAGCCAACTATCTGCATCTCCTGGGCTCCAACAGGGCACTGTCTGACAAGTGACTGAGGTGGAAGGGTTATTTATGGTTTCTTGAGCTCCTTGTCCCCCAGACAACACAGATAGCAGTGTGTGTCCCCCAGATAAAACAGATAGCAGTGTGTGTGTCCTCCAGATCACACAGATAACAGTGTGTGTGTCCCAGATCACACAGATAGCAGTGTGTGTGTCCCAGATCACACAGATAGCAGTGTGTGTGTCCCAGATCACACAGATCACACAGATAGCAGTGTGTGTGTCCCAGATCACACAGATAACAGTGTGTGTGTCCCAGATCACACAGATAGCAGTGTGTGTGTCCCCCAGATCACACAGATAGCAGTGTGTGTGTCCCAGATCACACAGATAACAGTGTGTGTGTGTCCCAGATCACACAGATAACAGTGTGTGTGTGTGTCCCAGATCACACAGATAACAGTGTGTGTGTCCCAGATCACACAGATAACAGTGTGTGTGTCCCAGATCACACAGATAGCAGTGTGTGTGTCCCAGATCACACAGATAGCAGTGTGTGTGTCCCAGATCACACAGATAACAGTGTGTGTGTCCCAGATCACACAGATAGCAGTGTGTGTGTCCCAGATCACACAGATAACAGTGTGTGTGTCCCACAGATCACACAGATAACAGTGTGTGTGTCCCAGATCACACAGATAACAGTGTGTGTGTCCCAGATCACACAGATAACAGTGTGTGTGTGTCCCAGATCACACAGATAGCAGTGTGTGTGTCCCAGATCACACAGATAGCAGTGTGTGTGTCCCAGATCACACAGATAACAGTGTGTGTGTCCCACAGATCACACAGATAGCAGTGTGTGTGTCCCAGATCACACAGATAGCAGTGTGTGTGTCCCAGATCACACAGATAACAGTGTGTGTGTCCCACAGATCACACAGATAGCAGTGTGTGTGTCCCCCAGATCACACAGATAACACTGTGTGTGTGTCCCAGATCACACAGATAGCAGTGTGTGTGTCCCAGATCACACAGATCACACAGATAACAGTGTGTGTGTCCCAGATCACACAGATAGCAGTGTGTGTGTCCCAGATCACACAGATCACACAGATAACAGTGTGTGTGTCCCAGATCACACAGATAACACTGTGTGTGTCCCAGACCACACAGATAGCAGTGTGTGTGTCCCAGATCACACAGATAACAGTGTGTGTGTCCCACAGATAGCAGTGTGTGTGTCCCAGATCACACAGATAACAGTGTGTGTGTCCCAGATCACACAGATAACAGTGTGTGTGTCCCACAGATAGCAGTGTGTGTGTCCCAGATCACACAGATAACAGTGTGTGTGTCCCAGATCACACAGATAACACTGTGTGTGTCCCACAGATCACACAGATAGCAGTGTGTGTGTCCCCCAGATCACACAGATAACAGTGTGTGTGTCCCAGATCACACAGATAGCAGTGTGTGTGTCCCAGATCACACAGATCACACAGATAACAGTGTGTGTGTCCCAGATCACACAGATAACAGTGTGTGTGTCCCACAGATAGCAGTGTGTGTGTCCCAGATCACACAGATAACAGTGTGTGTGTCCCAGATCACACAGATAGCAGTGTGTGTGTCCCAGATCACACAGATAACACTGTGTGTGTCCCAGATCACACAGATAACAGTGTGTGTGTCCCAGATCACACAGATAACACTGTGTGTGTCCCAGATCACACAGATAACAGTGTGTGTGTCCCAGATCACACAGATAACAGTGTGTGTGTCCCAGATCACACAGATAACAGTGTGTGTGTCCCAGATCACACAGATAGCAGTGTGTGTGTCCCAGATCACACAGATCACACAGATAACAGTGTGTGTGTCCCAGATCACACAGATAACAGTGTGTGTGTCCCACAGATAGCAGTGTGTGTGTCCCAGATCACACAGGTAACAGTGTGTGTGTCCCAGATCACACAGATAGCAGTGTGTGTGTCCCAGATCACACAGATAACACTGTGTGTGTCCCAGATCACACAGATAACAGTGTGTGTGTCCCAGATCACACAGATAACACTGTGTGTGTCCCAGATCACACAGATAACAGTGTGTGTGTCCCAGATCACACAGATAACAGTGTGTGTGTCCCAGATCACACAGATAACAGTGTGTGTGTCCCACAGATAGCAGTGTGTGTGTCCCAGATCACACAGATCACACAGATAACAGTGTGTGTGTCCCAGATCACACAGATAACAGTGTGTGTCCCAGATCACACAGATAACAGTGTGTGTGTCCCAGATCACACAGATAGCAGTGTGTGTGTCCCAGATCACACAGATAACAGTGTGTGTGTCCCAGATCACACAGATAACACTGTGTGTCCCAGATCACACAGATAGCAGTGTGTGTGTCCCACAGATAACAGTGTGTGTGTCCCAGATCACACAGATAACAGTGTGTGTGTCCCAGATCACACAGATAACACTGTGTGTGTCCCAGATCACACAGATAACAGTGTGTGTGTCCCCCAGATCACACAGATAGCAGTGTGTGTGTCCCAGATCACACAGATAGCAGTGTGTGTCCCAGATCACACAGATAACAGTGTGTGTCCCCCAGATCACACAGATAGCAGTGTGTGTGTCCCAGATCACACAGATAACAGTGTGTGTGTCCCAGATCACACAGATAGCAGTGTGTGTGTCCCAGATCACACAGATAACAGTGTGTGTGTCCCAGATCACACAGATCACACAGATAGCAGTGTGTGTGTCCCAGATCACACAGATCACACAGATAGCAGTGTGTGTGTCCCAGATCACACAGGCTGTGCCTGCAGCACTGATTTCAGAGCAGGGCTGCCCCTCTCAGCACAGGAGCCAGTGCCAGCACAGCCCTGGGCACACACCAGCCTGGCTGGGCTGCAGCCACCCTGCACTGCTCTGATATTCCAGGTACTGCAGATGCCCAGATCCCCTCACCTGCTGACTGGGGATGAATGGCAGGAGGGTTTGGAGCTCCCCTGAGGGAAGTGCCCAGGCAGAAAGGCATTTCTGCAATTATCACTCATTCACAGACCTGGGAAAACAATTCCACAGGTGCCTTACCTGCCTTGGGATTAAACCTCTCTCTGATTGCAATTCTCATCAAACAGTGACTTTTATACAGTCACTGATGTCTCACAATCCCCTTCTTTAATGAAACAAGTGTGCCAGGGTGAAAAAAGTTAAATCTGCTGTCCTAGGTCAGGCTGGAGGGAAAGCCATGGGCTAGCACACATCCAGGACAGCAGAGGACAGTGGCTCTGATCTGCAGGTTGTTATTGCTCCTTCCTCAAAGCCAAGCACAGAGTTCTGGTGGATCATTGACTCTGGCACAGCCTTTCCTTTTCCCTGTCCACAGCAGTGATCAAATGCCACCCTCATTGCTGGAGCTGACATTTTAAAAATTCCTGCTTTTTTGGGAGGTGGAGGAGGCAAGTTCTATGGTATTTCTCAAACAGGAGAAATCAAACTCATTGTGTTTCTAAAAGGAGCCCTGTGCAGGGAGCAGAGAGAGGGCTCCTGTTTATTTGTAGCTGGTGTTTCATGCTCAGGTGCACTCAGCCCAGCCCAGGAAAAGCCTTTTTAATAGAAGGTGTTGTTATTTTACCTTCCCACATTGCAGGGACACCCGGAGTGTTCCCATCAGTGCTGCACCCACAGTGAGGAGGTGCTGGACTGAGCCAGCCCTGGGGTGCCCTGCAGCAGGGAGGTGCTGTTCTGATGGTTTGTGGCAGGGGCTGGCAGCTCTCGGGCAGCAGAGGAGCAGCAGGAGGCTCTGGCTGTGCCTGTGCTGGCTCAGGCTGTGGGGAACACCCCAGAGCAGCAGGGCTGGCAGCTGTGGGAGATGGAGAGCAGCCCTGTGCAGACAGCCCTGCACATTGATGTCATCCCATGGAGGGATGGCTGAGCACTTCCAGTGCTCTGAGAGAGACAGAAGTGTCTGAGCACTGATGGAGCAAAAATAAATATTATTGTTCTAGGGCTTACAACCACGAGGAGCAGGCTGCATCTGAATTTGGTGTAAATTAATGTTGCACCTTTTAGGACAAAGAATGAGGAATTCTGCGAGTCCATTGTTTGACAGTTTCAAAGCAATAAGAGTTGGATGTAAAACCCCACCAGTAAATGAATGAGCTGGTGATGACAAGGCAAGAAGAAAGAAAATGAATGCAGCCTGAAGGTGCACCAAGAGAGATGGCATCTCCTGAAGTGTCCTTGAGAGTTTCTCCCTTCCAGAGTCCCCTTCAGCTGCAGGAAGGACAGTGCAGTGACCCTGCTCACCTTTCTGGGACATACCTGTGCTGTTTCCATCCTTCAGTCACCTGAGCCTGCCAGGGAGGGTGACAGTGACACTGCCCAGCCCTGCTGACTGTGTCACATCAGGGGCCTTGGGTCCAGCTTCTTTAGAACTTTAAACACTTGTAACTTGGTGAAATTGAGGTGTGAAAACTCAAAATATCAACTTTGTGTTATCAGCAAGTGTCCTGCTCCCTGCAGAGCTCCCTGGATGGGGCACTGGGGGCACCGTGCTGGTTTATTCCTGCAGCCTGGCTTTGTTTATTTATTTATTCCTGCTGATTTATTCCTGCCCTGCCTTTGGGAAGCTGCAGGGCTGCACTGAGGAGGGACTGAGCTGCCTTGGACATTAAATGTAGAATAACCAGGGATAAAGTGCAGAATAACTCTCATGGTGCCCAGCAGTGTGTTTGGCCTGGCTGGTGCCCAGCACTGAGGAGGGTGAGCTGCCATGGGGGTGAAATGCAGAATAACCAGAGATAATAATGCAGAATAACTCTTGTGGTGCCCAGCAGTGTGCCAGGGCACATTTGGCCTGGTAGGTCCAAGAACTGAGGAGGAGGAGCTGCCCATGCAGGTGAAATGCAGAATAAAAAGAAATAATAATGTAAAATAACTTTCATAGTGCCCAGCAGTGTGCCAGGACACATTTGGCCTGGTTGGTGCCCAGCACTGAGGAGGATGAGCTGCTCATGGAGGTGAAATGCAGAATAACCAGGGATAATAATGCAAAATAACTCTCATAGTGCCCAGCAGTGTGCCAGGGCACTTTTGGCCTGGTTGGTGCCCAGCACTGAGGAGGATGAGCTGCCATGGGGGTGAAATGCAGAATAACCAGAGATAATAATACAGAATAATACTTGTGGTGCCCAGCAGTGTGCCAGGGCACTTTTGATCTGGTAGGTGCCCAGCACTGAGGAGGAGGAGCTGCCCATGCAGGTGAAATGCAGAATAAAAAGAAATAATAATGTAGAATAACTCTCATGGTGCCCAGGAGTGTATCAGGGCACATTTGGCCTGGTGGGTGCCCAGCACTAAGGAGGATGAGCTGCCATGGGGGTGAAATGCAGAATAACCAGAGATAATAATGCAGAATAACTCTCATGGTGCCCAGCAGTGTGCCAGGGCACATTTGGCCTGGTAGGTGCCCAGCACTGAGGAGGATGAGCTGCCCATGCAGGTGAAATGCAGAATAACCAGGGATAATAATGCAGAATAACTCTCATGGTGCCCAGCACTGAGGAGGGTGAGCTGCCATGGGGGTGAAATGCAGAATAACCAGAGATAATAATGCAGAATAACTCCCGTGGTGCCCAGCAGTGTGCCAGGGCAATTTGGCCTGGTTGGTGCCCAGCACTGAGGAGGATGAGCTGCCCATGCAGGTGAAATGCAGAATAACTAGAAATAATAATGCAGAATAACTCCTGTGGTGCCCAGCAGTGTGCCAGGGCACATTTTTCCTGGTAGGTGCCCAGCAAACCAACTTGTGCCTGTCACTCTTGCTGCTGGCTCTGGGCAGAGGTGTTTGTTGGGAGTCACTGTCACAGTGCTAAGTGTTTGATGATAGTTTAGGGAGTAACCAGGCAACATTTTAAAGGCAAACACAAATTATAAAGGCATGCTTCATCTCTGTAACCAGATCTCTTCCCATGTTTATCAGCCCAGCAGGAAAATAGGAAAAAGAAAATAACTGGGAGCTTGGAGATGAGGAGTGGCAGGTTGGGGACACCTGTGTGCTGTCCTTGTCATGTGGGGCAGTGCTGGGACAGCTCTGGCAGCAGCAAATCTGTGCTGCTGGGAAGGTCCCTGTCCCCCAGGCACTGCCCTGTTTTCACAGAACTTGTCAGGAATGCAATTTTGAAATGACCTTGGGTAGATTGATATCTGAGCCTGTTCACCTAGAGCCCAGGGCACACACACAGCAGCTCCTTGGAGCTGCATCCACAACAAACAGGAGCCAGGCAGCTTTTCCTGGGCTGGGCTGAGTGCACCTGAGCATGAAACACCAGCTGCAAATAAACAGGAGCCCTCCACTCCCTGCACAGAGCTCCTTTCAGAAACACAACGAGTTTGATTTCTCCTGTTTGAGAAATGCCATAGAACTTGCCTCCTCCACCTCCCAAAAAAGCAGGAATTTCTAAATGTCAGCTCCAGCACTGGGGGTGGCATTTGATCACTGCTGTGGACAGGGAAAAGGAAAGGCTGTGCCAGAGTCAATGATCCACCAGAACTCTGTGCTTGGCTTTGAGGAAGGAGCAATAACAACCTGCAGATCAGAGCCACTGTCCTCTGCTGTCCTGGATGTGTGGCTCTGGCCCTGCTGAGACAGATGCCAAGGGCCAGGCAGGTGTGGGCTGGCTGGGCACACACAGGTTGATCATTAGCAGGGGTCATCCCCTGGCCCTGTTGCAGTGACCCCAGCCCCAGGGACTGTTTGCTGTCCCAGCACAGGAACTGCCCACTGTGGTCATTCCCTCAGCAGCACTGCCAGCCTGGGGACTGGGCCCAGCTGGGAGCTGAGCCTGGTTTGAAATCACCTCACCAATCACGAGAGAGGCATTTCAACATCAGCTCCAAATTCCCCAAATTCCTGAGGAGAGAAGTGTGACGTGCCAGCCTGGCAGCCAGGGCTGAGTCAGCACACAGGACAACACAAACAGGACTCTGTCCTGCCCACTGCAGCATTCCCCTCCACAGCTGCCACAACTGGCCCTTGCTTTGACTTTCTAGCCCTAATTAAGTTGGAAGAACCTCAAATATGGTTTAGTTTTCACTGTCAGTCTCTCACTCCCTTTATTAATGACCATTAATGAAGCCTTAGCAGAATTAATTCAGAAATTGCAGCAGAGCTGCTGTTTGTGAACAGCAGTTCATGGGTAATGTGCTGCTCATCCAACAAATGCCAGAGCTCTGGGGAGATGGATCTGCTGTAATTCAGGAGATGAGCAGAGCACCAGGGCAGCTCCAGCCTGCAGAGAGCCAGGGAAGCTCCCTGGGCTGGGTGAGTGCTCCTGATGCCCACAGTGCCCTGGCTGGGGCTCACAGCAGCTCAGCTGAAGGGCAGTGACAATCCAGAGGGGAAATTGCCCTGGCCAGAGCTGCCAGGACTTGCTGTGACACCCACAGAGCCCCTGACACCCAGGGGAGCATCCCTGCCTCCCTCCAGCCCTTCATTCATTCACACAAGGAGCCCTCCCAGGAGAAATGAAAACCCACACAGGCCATCCCCACATGCACATTCCAGCCCTTATTTGCATTCTGCTTAGCACTAACCTAAGATTACTGGAGCTGGCAAGCCCCAGGCTGGACAGGGTTTATTTGGACTGCAGAGCCCCAGCACAGCAGTGGTTTCCATTCTCCATCAGCCCTGCTTAAGCTGTTCTGCTTCCCACGTGGAGTAATTCTGTTTAGACAAAGATTACACTGTCCACTGACACAATGACTCAAGGAGGCCCTTCAGCTTTCAGACCTGCCATGTAAGCTCACTGGTTTAACTTTTGCTCTTCTCCTTCCCAAACAAACAACCAAGCACCAAGCACTCAACAAAGGGGCTGGCAACTCTCACTGCAGTGACCTCCTGCCCAAACTGCTTCATCCTGCCTGAACTGCACAGTCTGAGGGACAGCAAGTGTGACAGCAAGGGTGACAGCAAGTGTGACAGCAAGGGTGACAGCAGTGCCACAACAGGGCCACTGCAGGGCCATGCCACACACAGGGCACAGATCACCCCCAAAGTAAGGCCAGGCACAGACACTCATGGCAGCCACCAAATCCTCCTACAGATCCCTGATCCATGTGTTCCTGATCCATGTACTCCTGATCCATGTACTCCTGTCCATGTGTTCCTGATCCATGTACTCCTGTCCATGTATTCCTGCAGTTTCCTGATCCATGTACTCCTGTTCATGTATTCCTGCAGTTTTCTGATCCATGTGTTCCTGTTCATGTATTCCTGATCCATGTACTCCTGTCCATGTGTTCCTGATCCATGTACTCCTGATCCATGTATCCCTGTTGATGTGTTCCTGATCCATGTGCTCCTGTCCATGTGTTCCTGATCCATGTACTCCTGTCCATGTATCCCTGTTCATGTATTCCTGATCCATGTACTCCTGTCCATGTGTTCCTGATCCATGTGTTCCTGATCCATGTACTCCTGTTCGTGTGTTCCTGATCCATGTATCCCTGTCCATGTGTTCCTGATCCAGGTACTCCTGTTCCATGTACTCCTGTTCATGTGTTCCTGATCCATGTGTCCCTGTTCATGTGTTCCTGATCCATGTACTCCTGTTCGTGTGTTCCTGATCCATATACTCCTGTCCATGTGTTCCTGATCCATGTACTCCTGTTCGTGTGTTCCTGATCCATGTACTCCTGTCCATGTGTTCCTGATCCATGTATCCCTGTTCATGTGTTCCTGATCCATGTACTCCTGTTGATGTATTCCTGATCCATGTACTCCTGTCCATGTATTCCTGATCCATGTAATCCTGTCCATGTGTTCCTCACCCAGGCTTTAAGCCCCCACTACATCCTGAGGCACAGACTATCACAGTTTAGCTCTGCTGTTAAAAAATTTGCTTCTCTTTGCTGTTTTGGACATGTTATCTGCAGATTTCAATTAATGAGACTGTTCCTGCATAGGAAGAGATGGGTGGAGAGGCTCCCCATTCCCTCTGCCTGTGTCACTTCAGACTCAGACTTCTGTCACATCTGACCTGGATTGTCATTTCCTTACTGAAGTTTTGCTCATTCTGGCTGTTCTCTCAATGTCTCCTGTTCCATTTCCTCCCTGCCCAAAGCAGGGCTGTACAAAGTGCACATTAAATCACAGAATGGTTTGGGTTGGAAGGAACCTTAGGGATCCTCCAGCTCCACCCCTGCCATGGCAGGGACACCTTCCCCTGTCCCTGCTCCCAGCCCTGTCCAGCCTGGCCCTGGGCACTGCCAGCCCCAGCTGCTCTGGGCACCTGTGCCAGGGCCTGCCCACCCTCCCAGGGAACAATTCCTTCCTGATCTCTAATTTCAACTTCTGCTTTGGCAGTTTACATCCATGCCCCCATGTCCTGTCACTCCATCCCTTGTCCCTCTCCAGCTCTCCTGGAGCCCCCTGAGGCACTGCAAGGGGCTCTGAGCTCTCCCTGAGCTTTTTCTTCTCCAGGTTGAATCCCTCCAGTCCTCAGAGCATCATCCTGGAGCCTCCCCTGGCCTGGCTCCAGCAGCTCCAGGTCCTGCCTGAGCTGGAGGCAGCTCTCACTGTGTTTGTGCTTGGCACTCTAAGTCTGTATATTCTGTAAGTACTACATTATTATAGATCAACTGTATGTATTATGAAAATAGAAAGAAAATGTGTCTATGGCAAAAATGTTTCTTAGCTGGATCCCTTTTCCACTCACTCCTCACCTTCTCTACCTGATTTACAGCCACTGCTGTAAATGTCCCCAGTCCCCTCATCCCTCCAGCTCCTGCTCAGGCAGCAGCAGCTCCAGCATTACCAAGGGAATTCCTCCTTCCCAAGATGTTCATGCACAAAAAGCACAAACAGAGGAATGCAGGTTCCAGGGTCTGCAGCAGCACCTCCCAAACCACAAAAAGCACAAAACAATGGGAAGGACTGACCAACCCTTAACCAGCCCTCTGCCCATGTGAATGCCTCTCCTCACAGTGCTTACAGCCCCCCTTGGTTAGGATTGTTACCAAACTCCCTGTGCAAAGCTGATCACGAGCACAGTGCTCTGCAGATCCTGAGCAGGACCCTCAGAGATGGCTCCAGCAGCTCCCCTCTGGCTGCTCTGCTGCCAAATGCTTTTGTGCAGCACAGTCCATCAGCTATTCCACCTCTGAGATTAGGGTTTGGTTCGTGCAGATTTTCTATTTGCAGCATTTTCCATTTCCAATTACTAAAGAATTCCTTCAGAGAATTATTTCTTGCTATTTTCCTCTAATTTTCCACAAGAAATTCCCTGAGCAACTTCACAGCAGATACACATCAAGAGGTAGACACTTCTTTTTTCCTGCTTTTTCTTCTGCATTTTCCTTCTCCACACCACCTGATGGCTATAAAAAAACCCAAGAACAGGATGAATGTGAATGGCCCAGGGTGACCAGAAAGCCATGAGCTCTTATTCCCCTTCTTCTCTGAAACAGATGCACAACACCTTGCAACCCTGAGTCCTTGGGGAAGGCTCCAAAGCCTGCCAGGAACACCTGAGACATCACACCTGGACAAGTGAGAGGAGGCTGGAGATGCACCAAGACAGAAACTGGGAATTGTGCTGCTGATGTGGGCCTGGGGTCCAGGACAAGGAGCAGGACAAGGAGCAGGACAAGGAGCAGGACAGCAGGACAAGGAGTAGGACAAGGAGCAGGACAAGGAGCAGGACAAGGAGCAGGACAAGGAGCAGGACAAGGAGCAGGACAGCAGGACAAGGAGCAGGACAGCAGGACAAGGAGCAGGACATCCCTCACCAGTGGGGTCCCAAACAAGGAGCAGGACAAGGAGCAGGACAGGGAGCAGGACAAGGAGCAGGACAAGGAGCAGGACATCCATCTCTGGGGTCCCAAACAAGGAGCAGGACAGAGCAGCCCTCACCTCCAGACAAGGAGCAGGACAGCAGGACAAGGAGCAGGACAGCAGGACATCCATCTCTGGGGTCCCAGACAAGGAGCAGGACAGAGCAGCCCTCACCTCTCCCCACTGGCCAAGGGATAAACCCTGCTCTGCTGCTCCCTTGCCAAAACCCAACAAATTGAAGAGGAAGGGGAGGAAGAAGGAGCTGCAGCAAGTGCTGGCAGAGGCAGCTGTGGTGTAGCTGCACTCCCAGCTCAGCAGCCCAGGAATGCAGCAGGGCTGACAAACCCCAGCTCTGTGCCCAGCACGGCTCCCAGATTAGAGCACATTGGAGGTTTTGTTCCATCAAGGCATTGCTGCTTGTGCCTGTCATCCCAGGCTGGGCCAGGCAGGAGCAAATTACCCATTTCACAACTACCTAGAAATAAAAGGAGTTTCATTTAAAGGAAAGCTTGGGTGCAGGAGCAGGTGCTGACTGAGTGATCACACGAATGATTCATCTCATGAATGATTTCCCAAGTTGGGTGCACTTAGCCTTGAATTCCTGTCTGTAGGCACAGTCACAATTCAATTAGAAGGCCAGCTTGCATAGCAAGTTTTAAAATTAAAGTCATCTCTGCTTGCTCAGAATATCAACCAGAAAAGCCATGGAAGTGGCTCATCTGCTGCAGCACTGCACTTCAGGAGGGGGAAGAAAACCAAGGAAACCAAAAATTCCTTATGTAACAATTGTCACCCTTGTGATATTTGTAAATACAACAAAGTCACTGAAATTACATTAAAAAGATGTCAACTTCAAGCAATTAAGCCTTCCTAGAGAGCTGTGCACTGAAAGTATCACCATTGCTAATGAAGTGCCCAGCCTTGAGCTGAACAATAAACAGGGATCCAGCCACATTTTGTCACAGAGAAGGACAAAGGTGAGTAAAGCACTAAAACCTTCCCAACAATAACAAAAAAAGGTTGAAAATGCAGTTTCTAGAACCAGATTGTGTAAGCTCAGTAGGACCTGGTGCCATTCCCAGCTGGCCAAGCAAGGGGCAGTGATTCCAATCCTGCCAGCCCCTGAATCCCACAGGTTTAATACCAACAATACCACACAAAGGTGAGGGGAAGGAGATGAAATACTGCAAAACAAGTTCAGCTGACAGAAGTATTTATCATTCCACCTCAAATTCAAAAATAACGAGGCAGGAGACTTCCAGCATGATGGATTTCAGTTGTTCCTGCTTTGTTTCTTGCACTCAGCCATGCAGACACTGCATGTGACCCTGCTGGAGGTGTACAAGCAATCTGGGTGGTACTGCTGCTGTCACCTGAGTATTTCTATTCCACACCTGCCTGAGAGGGCCAAGTGAAAGCCCAGAATTCTCCATGTAACCATAAAGGGACCTGTAAATCCTTCAGATGACATTTACCAAGCAGCCAGTTCTGCTGGGATCATCATCCTGCACTCTGCAACTCCTTAAAAGGCCTCAGGGACCCTTTTGGGAAGTCGAGATGGAATGAAAATACCAAGAACATTAATGGCACATTGATCAGGTTCCATCTGCTCCTCACAACAGAGAACACCAACCATCACTCCCAACTTTTCCAGTCTCAGAGCAATTTTTCCCTCTTCCATTTGAAGATTTAATAGACCTTAAAAAAAAATTCTTATTTTAGTTTCAATTCTTTTCTTCTGTATCTGGGGGTGGCTATGCCCCCAAGGGAGGACTTAAATCAAGATTAAGTACAAATATAGCTCAAGAAGATGTTTTGGAGGGAGAAGCATTGCACCTGTAGGCAGTTCTGGCTCCTCCAACACCAAGTGTTCCTTCCCCTCTTAGGCTGTTTCCGATAAACCTTCTCTGCAACAGGATTAAAGGCAGGCCTAAAATATCAGTGCTAATTTGGTGCTCATCAAGATGTCCTCAGGGAAACAGGATAAAAAGGAGAGACTAAGCATAATTATACAAGAGTAATATTGACAGGCAAGCTGGGCTTTAGCAACAGAAAGTCAAAAAGTTTTCCTTAATATTTCCTCTGAAGCACCTGTAGGTCACTGAATAAAGAGGCAAATAAAACAAAGGCACACTTCCTCCAGAAATCCAGTGGGAAAACTGGAAGGGAAGAGGGAAAAGAGAAAGTCAACTGTGGAAAAAGCACTAGAGGAGAATTTGTGAGTGCTGCTTTTGCACAATCAGATCTCCCTTGCTGTAAAGCATTGTCACAGCCCTGTCAGCCCTGTAACATTCATTTTCTCCAAGAAAATCCTGCTCTGTGGCAACTTTTCATGGCCCATCACTTTGAGCAGGACTGAAGAACACTAGCAAGGCTTGCAAATTGTATAAGCAAGCAGAATTGAGGTCAGCGTTGTCCCAGGGATTAGGGCAGCAATTCCTCATGCCCATGTCAGCAGGGCTGTGGGGCCAGCCCAGCCCTGCCCCACTGCTCCAGCCCATCACCCCCGGCCATGGGCACTCCTGCCTCACCTCCTCCCCAGGGAAACGAAGGGAAAGTGCAGCAGAAATCCACTGCAGCACCTGGGCAGTAACACCCTTCCACCACAGCCCTTTGAAAAGCAATTACTGGGGGAAAGAGAGGGGAAATCCAGTCTGGAGAGCTGAATTGCAGGTTATTATCTGCTGCGGTCAGGCACTGGGTAATGAGGCTTTTCCTGAAGAGAAACCCTGACTGGCATAACTAGAATGCAGCCAGGCCCTGCCTGTCTGCAACAGGAGCTCCTTCAGCTCAATCTTTAATGCAATTCCTGCAGCAAGGGCAGCACTCAGCACACCCTGCACTGCCTGACTTTGCTTTTCCCTGCAGAACCTGCCCCAAATCCCCAAATCTGCAACACTCAGCCATGAGAGCATCCCTGCAGCTCCCAGAGCTCCTCCTGTGTGCCTGGGCCATCCATTCTCTGTGCCAGCCTCTTCCCCCTGTCTCTGACATCTCCACCATTCCTCCCTCCCCAGCCAGGGGGGCAGGAGGTGCCCCCAAACATGAAATTATTCAGGGGTGAAGGACAGAGCAGGGGATGATGGCTGCAGCAGCAATGCCTCCACACAGACTCTAACACCACAGCACACATGGAGAACTGCAGGGATTCCTCTGTATCCCCAGCTCAGGGAAATTCAGAGTGCTCCAGCAAAGTTTAACACAAGGAATAACTATGGAGATGCACATTCACCAGTTCTGCTGTCCAGAAAACCCTCTGCTTTCATAATCTAAATAAAAAACAAGGAATAACTATGGAGATGCACACACACCAGTTCTGCCTACCAGAAAACCCTTTCCTTTCATAATCTAAATAAAAAACAAGGAATAACTATGGAGATGCACATTCACCAGTTCTGCCTACCAGAAAACCCTTCACTCTCATAATCTAAATAAAAAACAAGGAATAACTATGGAGATGCACATTCACCAGTTCTGCTGTCCAGAAAACTCTCTGCTTTCATAATCTAAATAAAAAACAAGGAATAACTATGGAGATGCACATTCACCAGTTCTGCCTACCAGAAAACCCTTTGCCTTCATAATCTAAATAAAAAACAAGGAATAACTATGGAGATGCACATTCACCAGTTCTGCTGACCAGAAAACCCTTTGCCTTCATAATCTAAATAAAAAACAAGGAATAACTATGGAGATGCACATTCACCAGTTCTGCTGACCAGA
>CM019919.1:10910788-10926964 GCA_009764595.1 Geothlypis trichas | reverse complement strand
GATTGTGGGGTTTGAGGGTCCCCAGGACAAGGTGAGGGATGAGAATTTGACTCATGTGCTCAGAAGGCTGATTTATATTATATTATATTATATTATTTATATTATATTATATATTTATTTATATTATATTATTATATATTTATTTATATTTATATTATTTATTTATATTATATTATTTATTTAATTTATACATTTTTTATTTATTATATTATTAATTATATTATATTACATTACATTACATATTATTTACTTATTATATTATATTACATTATTTACATTATTTAATTAGTGAAATTATATACTAAAACTATACAGAAAGGAGACATCAGAAGGCTGAACAAGAATGACAATGAGAGCTCATGGCTGACCCCTCAGTCTGACCCAGCTGCTGGTGATTGGTCATTAATTAAAAAGAATTCACATGGAACCGACCAAAGCTGCAGCTGTTGGTGAACAATCTCCAGACCCCATTCCCAAGCAATCAGATCATTCTTGTTTTCATTCTTTTCTGAGGCCTCTCAGCTTCCCAGGAGAAGCCCTGGGCCAGGAGGATTGTTCAGAGAATGTCCCAGTGACAGGTGATCCATCCCCTCTGTGCCCAGGCAGCCTGCAGTGCCCAGGGCTGGGCACAGAGGGACCCGGGCTGGGGTCATTTTGGAAGCAGTGCCCAGATAATGCAGCTCCTGCCTCCCCTGGCTCTGAGGGGCCTGTGCCAGCCTGGGCTCCATTAACCCTGCACAGACAGGGCCCTGTGCCACCCTGGCATCATTACCCTTCACAGACACAGGCCCTGTGCCACCCTGGGCTCCATTAACCCTGCACAGACACAGACAGGGCCCTGTGCCACCCTGGGCTCCATTAACCCTGCACAGACAGGGCCCTGTGCCAGCCTGGCTCCATTAACCCTGCACAGACACCTGTGCCACCCTGGGCTCCATTAACCCTGCACAGACACAGGCCCTGTGCCACCCTGGGCTCCATTAACCCTGCACAGACACAGACCCTGTGCCAGCCTGGGCTCCATTAACCCTGCACAGACACAGGCCCTGCGCCACCCTGGGCTCCATTAACCCTGCACAGACAGGGCCCTGTGCCACCCTGGGCTCCATTAACCCTGTACAGACACAGACAGGGCCCTGTGCCACCCTGGGCTCCATTAACCCTGCACAGACACAGACCCTGTGCCACCCTGGGCTCCATTAACCCTGCACAGACACAGACCCTGTGCCACCCTGGGCTCCATTAACCCTGCACAGGCACAGACAGGGCCCTGTGCCACCCTGGGCTCCATTAACCCTGCACAGACACAGGCCCTGTGCCACCCTGGGCTCCATTAACCCTGCACAGACAGGGCCCTGTGCCAGCCTGGGCTCCATTAACCCTGTACAGACACAGACAGGGCCCTGTGCCACCCTGGGCTCCATTAACCCTGCACAGACAGGGCCCTGTGCCAGCCTGGGCTCCATTAACCCTGCACAGACACAGCCCTGTGCCACCCTGGGCTCCATTAACCCTGCACAGACACAGGCCCTGTGCCACCCTGGGCTCCATTAACCCTTTGCAGACAGGGTGCAGTGTGTGGCACATGCCAATGACCCTGTTGGCAGTCTGGGCAGTGTCTGTGGACTCTGTGTGTGCAGTGAGTGTGGTTGGAGGTGCTGGCAGTGCTGGTGTGGGTGTGACATGCAGCTGGGTGCCTGCTTGCTAACTTATCATTTGTTTGTTTGCAATGAACAGCCCGAATCTCCCAAACCCGTCAAACACCAGGCAAGTGGCTTTTTTTAATGTTTTCAAGTTATGTAGGAGAACTGATGTACATTCTGCTCTTGGTGCTGATAATGTGGGAAACCTTGAAGGAGCTCACAGCTAGTGGAGAATTTTGGAAATAATTCACTGCCCTGGAGAGAGGGAAGAGTGAGCAGCTCATGGGTTTCTCAGCATTGCAAGGGATTTTAACCTCATTTATTGCAAAGGATTTTAACCACTTTTATTGCAAAGGATTTTAACCACTTTTATTGCAAGGGATTTTATCCACTTTTGAGCCCTGAAAATGAAATGTTTGCCCTCTCTTCACCACTCTCCTCCAAATTACTTTGTGTATAGTGGGTAATGTGCTGCTGAGAGAGTGCAGAACACTTTTTAAATATTAAACAAAGCACTAAATAAAAGATTTGATTAATGGAAGCCACAAAATTCTTTTGATTAAGTGCTTTGTCTGAATGCTTTTATAGCTTTGCAAATCACCAGTGAAGACTTTGATCTCAAGTGTGAAAGGCCTGGCATGACCAAAAGCCTTGAGCAATGAGGATTTCCCCAGACTTTCTAGGACAGGCAGTGTGAGCAGGGTGGGATCTCAGTGAGGTTTGCTCCTTTGAGCTGCAGCTGCTGGCAGTGCCCAGGCTGGCAGAGTGCTGGCACATCCCCTGCCCATGCCCATGCCAGGCTCCTGCTCCCCTGCTCTGTCTGATCCCGGTTTCTGGGGCACAGAAGGAGCTGCAGGGCTCCAGGTGAGCTCACCTGGAGAAGGCTCAGGTGGAAGTTGAGGGCAGGACTGTGGGCAGGATAAACAATTGCTGCCACAGGAGAAATGCCCAGTCTAACCCCAGCTGGGAAGTGATGCCTTTGAGCTTTTAAATAAAGCAAAGCTTTGTCCCAGCTCCCCAGGGTGTGACCAGCCATGGGAACTGAAGGGTTAATTCAGCTGGGTGAATCCCCCCTTGCATTTTTCTGATGAGTGCAAAGGGAGATAGTAAAGGGACCTTCAGGTGATGTGTGGGGAGCAGAAGGCAGTGCCTGGGCAGCTGAGGTGCCCTGGAGTGTGTGGCACAGTCATGCCCAGCTGTGTGCCCTGGAGTGTGTGGCACAGTCAGGCCCAGCTGTGGGGCTGTGCTCTCCTGCCCAGGAGCTGAGACACTGAATCCTCCCTCCTGCACACACCAGTCACTTCTGAGGGTTTTACTCAAATATTTGTCAAGTCCAAGAACAGGCAGAGTGGTGTTTGGTTGGACCCTCCTGTTGCTTGGAGCTGGGTGCCAGGGTGGCCATGGAAGGTTTGCTGGTGAACATTTGAACTGTGGCTGTGGAGAATGCTAACCCCAGGCTGGTGATGCTGCATAAGGCATGGAACCATTCACATTTGTGTTTCAATGTCACCTGCAAGTGCAGAGTGGATCCCTGCTGTGTGTGAGTAGCATGGAGCATCCCTGCCTGCCCACAGCCACACCCTGGGCTGCTGCTGCTGCTTTTCCTGGAGCTCACACAGTCCCTGGCCTTGTGTTCGTGGTGCTGCACGACCATTGCATGCCCTCACTTCTCCCACAGTTCCCATTCTGCTTTTTCCAAGAAGTTCTGGGCAGATGCAGTGCAGGGCTGTGCCCAGAGGCCAGGCTGAGTTCAGTGTCTGTGCAAAAGAGGGTTGGGTTGGGCTGAAGGCAGTGCCTGGAGAGAGGAAACCCCAAACCAGGAGCCTTTGGCACAGAGAGGGCTGTGACAGGGGTGAGTGTGCAGCACTGAGCTCTGCTGGTGTTCACCCTCAGCTGAGCATGCCCTGCTCCCTCAGCTCCCCTGGGGGATGGCAGCCAGGAGCAGCCAGAGCCCTTCATGGCTAAATGTGTTTATGCACCTCCTCTGCTGCTTTATTCCAGGTTTATCCCAGGTTTATTGCAGGTTTATTGCAGGTTTATTCCAGGTTTATCCCAGGTTTATTGCAGGTTTATTCCAGGTTTGTTGCAGGTTTATTCCAGGTTTATCCCAGGTTTATTCCAGGTTTATTGCAGGTTTATCCCAGGTTTATTCCAGGTTTATTCCAGGTTTATCCCAGGTTTATTCCAGGTTTATTCCAGGTTTATTCCAGGTTTATTGCAGGTTTATTCCAGGTTTATCCCAGGTTTATTCCAGGTTTATTCCAAGTTTATCCCAGGTTTATTGCAGGTTTATTGCAGGTTTATTCCAGGTTTATTCCAGGTTTATCCCAGGTTTATCGCAGGTTTATCCCAGGTTTATTCCAGGTTTATTCCAGGTTTATTGCAGGTTTATTGCAGGTTTATTGCAGGTTTATTCCAGGTTTATCGCAGGTTTATTCCAGGTTTATTCCAGGTTTATTCCAGGTTTATCCCAGGTTTATTCCAGGTTTATTCCAGGTTTATCCCAGGTTTATCCCAGGTTTATTCCAGGTTTATTCCAGGTTTATCCCAGGGTTATTCCAGGTTTATTCCAGGTTTATCCCAGGTTTATTCCAGGTTTATCCCAGGTTTATTCCAGGTTTATCGCAGGTTTATCCCAGGTTTATTCCAGGTTTATCCCAGGTTTATCCCAGGTTTATTCCAGGTTTATTCCAGGTTTATTCCAGGTTTATCCCAGGTTTATTCCAGGTATATTGCAGATTTATTGCAGGTTTATTCCAGGTTTATCCCAGGTTTATTGCAGGTTTATTCCAGGTTTATTGCAGGTTTATCCCAGGTTTATTCCAGGTTCATTCCAGGTTCATTCCAGGTTTATCCCAGGTTTATTCCAGGTTTATCCCAGGTTTATCCCAGGTTTATTCCAGGTTTATTCCAGGTTTATTCCAGGTTTATCCCAGGTTTATCCCAGGTTTATTCCAGGTTTATTCCAGGTATATCCCAGGTTCATCCCAGCCCAGGCAGTGCTGGTGGCACACAGCCATGCCATGCAGCACTCACTGGGCACTCAGGGCATTTCTTATCCAAAATAAAAGAAATGGGACGTGCCAGCTGTGCCAGCTGTGCCAGTCCCTGCCCTGGCTGGGCACTGTGGTTTCTCCCAGGAGCAGTGCTGAGGGATTGCTGCCCTGGGTCTTGGTGCTTGAGAGGAGGGGAGGTGGGAGCATCCCAGGCTCTGAGGCTTTTACTGGGGAAATCTGGAGAATATAACAGCACAGAGTGGCTGTAACAGGCACCCAGCTTCTCTCCAGTTGCAGGTTTTTGTCAATTTAAAAATGCTTTTAAGCTGTCACCTTGGCAGCCCTGCCATGGCACTGCTGGCTGTGCTCTGGGCTGGGACTCACATTTATTCTTCTGCATTTATTCCTTCTGCATTTATTCCTTCTGCATTTATTCCTTCTGCATTTATTCCTCCTGCATTTATTCCTTCTGCATTTATCTTTCTGCATTTATTCCTCCTGCATTTATTCCTTCTGCATCTATTCATTCTCCATTTATTCCTTCTGCATTTATTCCTTCTGCATCTATTCATTCTCCATTTATTCCTTCTGCATTTATTCCTCCTGCATTTATTCCTTCTGCATTTATTCCTTCTGCATTTATTCCTCCTGCATTTATTCCTCCTGCATTTATTCCTCCTGCATTTATTCCTCTTGCATTTATTCCTCCTTACCCACCCCAGCATTAGGGAATGTGTAGTCCCAAGGGAGCACATTTGGAAGTAAGCACCCTCTGAGCAGATAACTTGAGGTCACAGAAAAGAAGGAGCAGCCATTTATTTCCAGGAGAGCTTGAAACATATTTCAATATACAAATCAAACTCTTTTAGGTGTTAAGTAGTGAATTTTAAAAATTCCTGTCTAAGAATTGACCCCGTGTGGAAGCCTTAAGAGACTTAATGCTTCCTGTTCTTTGGTCTGGGCCTTTATTCACCAGGACTATAAATAATTGGAAAAAGCAGGTTCATGATGTCAGATTGGAGACTGCATTCCAGACAGCTTCACTTAATTTTTTTTTTCCCCACACCATCCTTCAGAGCAAGAAGACAATATATTTGTATATTTTCCTGTGTACATTTGTGCCTCCTGGGCTCTTGGAAGCAGCACAGACTTTTTTTGTTACCAGACCTCCTCACGGACAGAACTTGTAAAAGCTGTTGTGCAATTTCCTTGAGATAAGCACTTCAAATTCTAAACTCATTGGCCAGAGCTGACAGAAGCATTTAACAAGTGCGTTAAGCAGGCTGAGCAGGGCTGGCTGGGTTGAGCCATTTGAAAGCAGTGTTTGTAATGGTGCTGCTCAGTGCCCAGGTCAGAGGGGATGCCATGAGATGAGTTTCAGTCGGGCTGGCTGAAGGGGAGTTTCACTCACCTGAAAATGGGTATATCTGAGTTTGGAAATGGGTTTGAAAATTGGTATTTCTGAGTTTGGAAATGGGTGCTCTGAGATAGCTGTGTTGCCAGCACAAAGTTTAAACATAAAACCTTAAATCAGTTAAATTGCTTTCTTCCCTTAAGCACTCAAAGGTCTGTGCCTGATTTCATTAGCCCTAAATGTGAATTTTCTTTCCCATATTCAGTGATTTTCAGCATCCATCAAGCCCTGTCTGTCCCTGCTCTGTCTGTGTGTCTGTGTTGTTTTGATAAACAAACCATACCCAGATCCAGCCACGCTCACCCCTGGATGAGGCAGCTGCAGGCTGGGGGTGAGGGGAGGATGAGGATCCCCTTGGGGGCGGTGGCAGTGCCACCCAGGGGAGGTGGCAGGCAGAGCCCCTGTCCCTGTGCTCTGGTAAATCTGTCGTGTTTGTGTCTCTGTGCTTTGCAGGGGGAGCTGGAGAGGCAGCTGCTGCAGGCCAACCCCATCCTGGAGTCCTTTGGCAACGCCAAGACCGTGAAGAACGACAACTCCTCCCGCTTTGTGAGTGCCCTGAGCCCTGCAGAGCCACCTGTGCCCTGCCCTGAGCCCTGCAGAGCCACCTGTGCCCTGCCCTGAGCCCAGAGCTGTGCCCTGAGCTGTGCCCTGAGCCCTGCAGAGCTGTGCCCTGAGCCCTGCAGAGCTGTGCCCTGAGCCCTGCCCTGAGCCCTGCAGAGCTGTGCCCTGAGCTGTGCCCTGAGCCCTGCACAGCCCCCTGAGCCCTGCACAGCCCCCTGAGCCCTGCCCTGAGCCCTGCAGAGCTGTGCCCAGAGCTATGCCCTGAGCCCTGCAGAGCCTGGGCACCTCATCCCTGAGCTGTGCCCTGAGCCCTGCACAGCCTGGGCACCTCATCCCAGAGCTGTGCCCTGATCCCTGCCCTGATCCCAGAGCTGTGCCCTGGTCCCAGAGCTGTGCCCTGATCTCAGAGCTGTGCCCTGATCCTAGAGCTGTGCCCTGATCCCTGCCCTGATCCTAGAGCTGTGCCCTGATCCCTGCCCTCATCCCAGAGCTGTGCCCTGATCCCAGAGCTGTGCCCTGAGCCCTGCCCTGAGCCCAGAGCTGTGCCCTGAGCCCTGCCCTGAGCCCAGAGCTGTGCCCTGCCCCTGCTGCAGCAGCAGTCCCCTGTGCCAGGTGCTCTCTGATGTCTCAGGAGGTTTCTCTCTCCTCCTCCTCCATGGACCCAGGTTTCCTTACAGTGCCTTCTGCTCTCTGGGCTCACTGAAGGCACCTCCCCAAAGTGATTTTATTCTAACTCCAGCCATCCTGAGCTGACAGCAGCTCAGAATCCATCAAATGGAGCTGGGCTGGGAGCTGGGCTGTGTTTGTGCTGCTGCCTTGCTGTCAGGTGCCCAGGACTGGGGCATCCCATGGGCCTGGCACAGCCTGCAGCCTCCCTGTGCAGAGCTGGGACTTTATCCAGTGCCTGGGTTGGAGAGAACATCCTCAGTTTCTGCAAAGGCACATATAAAACCCCATCCAAGTGTCCTGATTCACTGCAGGAAGGTCAAGAGCACAGAGTGACCCAGCCCAGGTGGCACTGCTGGAGCTCTCTGTGTTTTCCTTGGGTCCCTGCCTGCTGTTCACAGGGTTTGGTGGCTGATAACCACTTCTGATGGGTTCCATTGTTTTAAAAATTGTGGTGGAGCTCAGGATGAATAAATAGCTTTTTACCACTTCTTAGAACTTCCTCTCCTTTGAAGGAAAAGAAAAAAGAGTCATCTCTTATTTCAGGGGGAAGATGTTTTTAGTACAACTTCAAAAGTGTTCAGGAGGTATTAAATCATTTTGCTTGCAAGAACAGCACTAAAATTTACAGAACAAATGAAAGATTTCTTGTCTGCCTTTGACATTTCAACAGTTGCTTGGATTTATAATGCATGAACTCAACTCCATGATAAGAACTCTGGAAAACTGTATGACTAAATCCATCAGCCCCTTCAGCTGAGAGGGGAGAGCACAGTTCTGTGGAAATTCAGCTTTTTTCATTTGACAGCCCTGTTATTTATAATGTTTCCTGATCTTATAGAAGCTGGGTACAGGATTTATAACATCAACAGGTTTCAGTGCACAGTGATTGCACTTTGTTACCTGTCTTGAATCCATCAGAGGCTGTACTCATTTAATGAGAATACTTCTTCCCCTAAAAGATGTTAGCATCTGGTTTGTGTTATTTTGAGCTCTCCATTTCCATCATGAACATAATCACTCTGATGGCTCCAGCTCTGTTTTCATAAAGGAACCAGTATAATTCATCCCAGATGGTCTCATCTCATGCAGAAAAAAATCATCTTCAACAGCCATTTCCAAACCTGATGTAAAAATCTGTGTCCTCCCACAGAGTGAGAGCTGGTTCAGCCTTGCCCTGCTGCTGGTAGCCCAGGCAGGGCTCAGAGTGGCCAATGGATTTTATTTTCCTTTTTTCTCACACCAAAGGCAGCTCCCTTGTGTTCCAGGGCTCAGTGTGTGTTTGCAGTGTCCTTGCTGGGTTGATGTGCAGCACTCCCTGCTTTCCCAGAGCCCTGAGATGAGCTGCAGAGGAGCTCTGGAGCCTTTTGGAAAAGGAGGAGGAATCCTTTGGGTCAGGCAGCACCTGAGATTGAGGAGCTGAGGCCCCTTCAGGCACCAGGGATGGGCACACCTGGAACCCCAGCATTGCTCCCCACCTCAGTGTTTGCTCAGGGAAATGCAGCCTCACCCTCAGAGGGGTTTGGATCCCAAATAAATCTGCCCTGGCAGTTCCCAGTCCTGGAGGGGGTTTGTGTGCTGTGTGCTCCCTTGGAATGAGCCCATGGAAGGGGAAAGGTTCCCTCTGAAACTGGGGAATCCTTGAGCCCTGAGTGCATTTGGGTTGTCTCTGGTATGGACAGCATTGTCTTAATTCAAAAAAAAAAAGTAATTATGAAAAAATCTTCTTTCCTTTGCAGGGCAAATTCATCAGGATTAACTTTGATGTCACTGGGTACATTGTTGGGGCCAACATTGAGACCTGTATCCTTTTTCCTGCCACATCTTGCAAAATGCAGCTGCCCTGCTTTGTTTTGCTTTTAACCCTAGAATTCACTGGAATGCAGGGAGAGGTTGCCACACTTGGACGTTCCTTTGCCAGCATCCATCTCTCCCTTTGTTTCAAAATAACTGCTCAAATATCACAGACTCAGCAGCTTCTGTGTGCTCAGAAATGCTCAACTCCCAAATCCCAGCCCTGGAACCTGCAGGCTGGTCAGGCTGGCCTTAAAGCAGGCTGTGTTAGGAAGGGAAAGCATGTGAAATGTGAAATGTGAAATGTGCTTCTTGTGGGAGCATCCTGAACATCCCCAACGCCTTCCTGAGGAGGGGCTGAGCCTCTGTGTGTGCCAGGAGCAGCCCCTGCTGCTCCAGGACAGAGCCCAGCTCTCCATGAAGGTTCAGTAACACAAGGCCTTCTATTATGCCTAATTAATTGTAATTAATACCAAAGCGAATTCGGTTTTAGCTCGAAGAGTTGTTCTTGTTGATGAGTGTAAAACCAAGTCAGAGTACTGGCACTGAAAGCCCTTCCCTGAAGTTGTTTTCTCTGTGCTGAAGATGTATTGTGTAATTTTGAGTTTTCTGGGAGAGCAGCAGTGTTCATAAAAGGATGGAGTTGGGAGTCTTGCTAAACAGCACAAAGTGAATATTGATCATAAACAATGCTCTAGTTAAGTTTCCATTTGGTTCCTGTGTTTTGAAACTGCTTGATCTGAGCATGAAGTGTTTGGAATTGTCAGAAAATGTGATTTCCCAATAAGGCTGGGAAAGATCTATAGTTATTCAAAATATGCTGCAATGATAAGTGGGGTTTTTTGTCATTCAGCACAGCACAGGATGAAGGCAGCCTTTAGGAAAGTCCAGATGAATTGTTTTACCCAGAGCTTTGTGAAACCAGGAGGATTTAACTCTTGGGGAATTTCTTCTTCATCACAGGAACCCACCCTTGGCACTGTCATTTCAAATCCCTGTCCTACATTTGCTTTATAATATGGGACATCAAGAAATAAAAAAATGAAATGAGATTACAGCTCATGGCAGCTAATGAGGCACTACCTGCTGCAGAGATGGAATCTGGGAGCTGGTGAAGGGCAGTGTGGGTTGTTATGGGGAAATGCAGTGCTTGGAAGGAATGGCAGATGCACTTTGGGTGATAAAGGACTTGTGAGTTCAGCAGCTGCTGCTTTTTGGGATCAGGAGTTCACTGGGACCCAGTGGAAGTGATGATGGAGAAGGATGGGAGCTCCCCCTCACCAAAAGTGCAGCTGGTCCATGGCAGACAGTGGTGGCTGCCCAGAGCAGGGGATGCAGGAAAATGCAGAAATGCAGGGGATGCAGGGAAATGCAGAAATGCAGGGGATGCAGGGAAATGCAGAAATGCAGAAATGCAGGGGATGCAGGGATGGGAGTGTAGAAGTGTCAGCAGTTGGCTGAGATGAACAGTGGGTTTCTACCAGCTGGAAATCTCTTACTCAGTCACTAAAGTCCATGTTGGATCTGGTCCTGTCACTGAATGCCAGCCTGGTCTGGGGTGAAGGGACCTCAGTGCCCATCCTGCCATGGCAGGGACACCTCCACTGTCCCAGGCTCACCTCTCACTGTCCCATGGACACCTCCCACTGTACCAGGGACACCTCCACTGCTCCAGGGACACCTCCACTGTCCCAGGATCACCTCCCACTGTCCCAGGATCACCTCCCACTGCCCCAGGAACACCTCCCACTGTCCCAGGGACACCTCTCACTGTCCCAGGTGCTCCAGCCCCAGTGTCCAGCCTGGCCCTGGGCACTGCCAGGGATGCAGGGGCAGCCCCAGCAGCCCTGGACATTACTCCTACCATTCTCTGGTCTCAGGCTGGTTCCCCAGCCTGCTCTGGAGCTCTCAGTGGGTGTGAAGCAGGGATTGCAGGTGGCCCTTGACTGCAGGTGACCCCAGACCTGCTGGAGAAGTCCCGCGCCGTGCGCCAGGCCAAGGACGAGCGCACCTTCCACATCTTCTACCAGCTGGTGGCTGGAGCAGGAGAGCACCTCAAGTGTAAGCTGGGGATCCCATCTGACACCCCCTGGGGGCTGAATTGGTTGTTTGAGGGGTACAGGGTGGGTCTGAGTGATTCTGTGGTTGTGAGTGGTGAGCTTTGAAGGAGAGGCTGGGTAGCTTTGTCCTGAAATCACTGCTGGGTTCTGGGGGTGTCACAGGGGTCCCAGGATGAGGGAAGAGATGAGAATCTTGACTCCATGCTTCAGAAGGCTGATTATTTTATGATATATATTATATTAAAAGAAAATGATATATTAAAAGTATACTAAAAGAATAGAAGAAAGGATTTCATCAGAAGGCTTGAGAGGAAAGGAAAAGAAAAGAATGATAATAAAATCTCAGCCTCAGCACTGGTGGCTGTCATTGGTCATCAAGTAAAAACAATTCCACATGCTGGGTAAACAGTTCTCCAGATCACATTCCAAAGCAGCAAAACAGGGAGAAGCTGAAGCTTCCCAGCTTCTCAGGAGAAAAGATCTTAAAGAAGGGATGTTTCAGCAAATATGTCTGTGCCACTGAGTTTTATCAGATGTGCTGGGGAGCCACTCTGCCATTCCAAGGCAGTGTCCCCTCCCTGCCAAAGCCCAGTTTGCAATCCCTGCACTGGAGTGCAAAGTTCCCAGCTGCAAACAGCCAGCCCCATCTCCTCCAGCCTGCAGAGGAATGGAACCCAAACCCAGTGAAACCTGGGCTTCCTTCAGGCCATGGCAGTGCTGGGGTGGTTGTCTCAGCTCTGTTTGGGGATTTTTACCTCCTTGGGAATTCCTGGTGGGTTGTGATCAGTGAAGCTGATAAAGATGCAGACTTCAGAGAGCTGGTGCACTCCTCCTGTAGGAGATAAACTGGTGCTCACATCCTTGATGGGATCATCAATCCCCAGCTCCATTTCTGCCTGGGTCTGTCACCTTTCAGTAGAGATTTCCTTTAGGATACTCCAGATGAGGATCTGAGGTGGATCTGGTAATGTTCTGGGGCTGCTTTAATGCATTGAGGAGCTCCTGGAGGTTGCTGCAGGGAGGGTCTGAGTCTGGCCTCAGCTTGGGAGGTGCACTTGGATTTTAGGGTATTTTTAGGGTTTCAGAAGCTGCTCTCCTGGCTTGTAGCCACCTCTGAGGGACTGGTTTCCCAAAGCAGAGCTGGGGAATTGAGTGAGAACAGAGCACGGGTGGGTGTGAACAGCATTGCTGAGTTTATTTTTCTGTCTCTTCCCCTTCCCCCAACACAGCTGACCTGCTGCTCGAGGGATTTAACAATTACAGATTTTTATCTAATGGCTACATCCCCATCCCTGGGCAACAGGACAAGGACAACTTCCAGGAGACAATGGAAGCCATGCATATCATGGGCTTTTCACACGATGAGATCTTGTGTAAGTTCTGGAGCCTCTGCAATTTCCAGGGTCCTTTTCCCTCTCACACACACTCTGCTAATGTAGTGTCACCAAATTTAATGTTGCTTCTAACAGCCTGAAGAAAATGTTTGCTTAACTCCAACTGGAGTTGAATTCAAGCCATTTGCCCAAAAAGCACAGCACAAACTGTGTCCTCCCTGAACTTCTTTCTCCTTGCAATCTGGAAGGAGAGTGACACAGGAAACAGGAGGAAAATGTGTTCAGCTGAGGCCTGTGCCATGGAACTGATGCAATGTCCCTTTTATCACAGCCATGCTCAAAGTGGTGTCCTCAGTGCTGCAGTTTGGAAACATTTCCTTTAAGAAGGAGAGGAACACAGACCAGGCCTCCATGCCAGAGAACACTGGTGAGTTCCCATGTCTGGGGGTGTCCTTGGGCTCCTGCCTGCCCTGTCCAGGCAGTCTTGGCAAGCACAGAGCTGTGCTGAGCATCCTTGGGAGGGCTCTGGGCTGATGGCACCAACAAACAATTCCTAAAGCTCTCCCTTCCATCTCCTGCTGCAGACAAATGCAGTGTCCATCAGGGGAATTGATGCTGTTTGCATTGCTGCTAAGCTTGGAACCAGTGTTTGGGTTGTAATCTTGTTTATTGCTCTCTCCAAAGATTTAAGCCCTAGCAAGAAGTTCATGCTTAAATCAGTTTGTTTGCTTTGGTTGCTGAGAGCAGTTTTGTTGCCAATGATAAGAGCCCTGGAGCCAAGCACAACTTGCCTGGTGCAGTGGCTGAGGACAGGAATGCTGCATTGAGAGCAGCTCACTTCTGAGTGTCCTGGCAGTGTGGCTGACACTGAATTTATCAGTGCCTGCAATGCAATCAGCATTTGGAAGGATACATTTCTTCCCCCACCCAAAAAAACCCCCAAAAAGCTGCTGAGAGGCACATTTGAGGTTTTTATTGGAGGCTGCAGTGCCAGCCTTTGAAATGTTCTCATGAGAGGCAGTTTGGAGTGCTGGCATCACTGGAGGGGCAGGGGAACCCCATTCCCAGGAGCTGCTGACATGGACAGCTCAGCTTCTTGTCTGGTGTCATTCTGTGGCTGCCCCAAATTCCTGAGCTCCTGGGTCACTTGCAAAGCCCAAAATTGTCCTTTCTGAGGGCAGTGGTGCTGCCCAGGTTAGAGGTCAGGAGTGCTGACCTGGCTTTTGGCACTTTGTGTTGCAGTGAGGAGAGAAGATGGGTGTGGGGTTAATTTTTGGGCTTTTCCTGGTTTAGAGAGCCCACCCAGGTCATGGTCCATGTGGAAGGTGTGGTGTGGAAAGACAGAGATTCTTCCTGGCTGCTTTTAGTTGCATTACCATTGGTTTTTAGACATCAATTCTGAATTACAACACTGGCTATAAATACATTGATACTCTTGGATATTTATAGTACTGGATCCAAAATTCTGATTCTAAAGCCAAAAGGATGAAAAGCTCAGATCACAAAGCACATTCTGCTCTCTTATATTTAAAAATTTGGTATATGGTCTAAGTTACTGATCTTTCTGAAGGAATTGAGGGTAACTGAGCTCTCTTTTCTTGTCACATCCCATTGTGAGGGTTTCCCTGCACCCTCTGCAGAAATCAGGGTGTCCCTACAGGGACTGCCCTTGCTCAGAGCCTGGGTGTGACACAGGCACTGCCTCTGAGGGTGGCAGGAGTTTGTGGGCATGAGATGGGAACCCATCCAAAGAACCTGGGAAGCAAATTCTCCCCTGGAGATGGGAAATGGAGATAAACAAATGCAGGGCTCAAGTGCAGCTATCAGAGCAGCCACAGAGCCCTTGTGGCTCAGGAGGGTGGGAAGCTGTGCTTGGAGAGTCAGTTCATGCTCACCAGGTTGGGGAGGGACCGTGCAGCTGGGAGGGCAGAAGTTCAAAGCAACCTCATAAAGTTCATGTTCACCTCTGATAGGAGCTCCTCAGCATCTTGGCTCTGTAATTCATTCAGAACTTTCTGTCAAACCCCAGCAGTAATGAAACATGGGTCAGGACATCAGGGTTTTCTCCAGTCCCACCTGTTAAATTGTCCTTTCTCATTACAAACAAACAAGGAGGTGCCCTGCCTGTGCCAGGGGGTGAACTGGGTGATACATGAGGTCTCTTCTACCACCTGCTCTGGATTATTGGGTGGGATCTCACCTGCTGTGGTTTATTGGGATCATTGGCTGGGACCTCACCTGCTGTGGTTTATTGGGATCATTGGCTGGGACCTCACCTGCTGTGGTTTATTGGGATCATTGGCTGGGATCATTCTCACCTGCTGTGGTTTATTGGGATCATTCTCACCTGCTGTGGTTTATTGAGATCACTGGCTGGGATCTCACCTGCTGTGGTTTATTGGGATTATTGGCTGGGATCTCACCTGCTCTGGTTTATTGGGATCATTCTCACCTGCTGTGGTTTATTGGGATCATTGGCTGGGATCACTCCTGCTGTGGTTTATTGGGATCATTCTCTCCTGCTGTGGTTTATTGAGATCACTGGCTGGGATCTCACCTGCTGTGGTTTATTGGGATTATTGGCTGGGATCATTCTCACCTGCTGTGGTTTATTGGGATCATTCTCACCTGCTGTGGTTTATTGGGATCATTGGCTGGGATCACTCCTGCTGTGGTTTATTGGGATCATTCTCACCTGCTGTGGTTTATTGGGATCACTCCTGTTGTGGTTTATTGGGATCACACCTGCTGTGGTTTATTGGGATCACTCCTGTTGTGGTTTATTGGGATCATTCTCACCTGCTGTGGTTTATTGGGATCATTGGCTGGGATCTCACCTGCTGTGGTTTATTGGGATCATTGGCTGGGATCATTCTCACCTGCTGTGGTTTATTGGGATCACACCTGCTGTGGTTTATTGGGATCATTCTCACCTGCTGTGGTTTATTGGGATTGTTCTCACCTGCTGAGGTTTATCGGGATCATTCTCACCTGCTGTGGTTTATTGGGATTGTTCTCACCTGCTGTGGTTTATTGGGATCATTCTCACCTGCAGCACAGTTTATGACTGACTGGAAAGGCTGGGACAATAAAGTCCATGTCCCTGGGTTATGGAAGGAGCTGAGTGTGGTGTTTGGGGTGCTCTGGGTCCCTCCTTCCTTGCACTGCAATATCCTTTTCAGCATCCCCTGGCTACTTAATATTTCCAAGTTCTTGTTTTATTTGTTTGTTTTAAAGATCCTGAGAGCACTTCCTGCTTGGCCCCTGAGGTTGTGGGTTTAATCTGATGTGCTGGTGCAGATTTGTACACTCAGAGCCCAGAAATGCTCCTGTGTGCAGCTGGAGAGAAGAGTGCTCAGTTTGTGACACTCCCCTGATCTCACTGCTTGTGTGTCAGGTCATGAACCCTTCTAGTGAACATATGGCCAGACAGAGAATCTCAACATTAAAGAGCAGTAATAGTTTTCTTAATACTAAAGAAAAAAATATTGTAGCAGAAACTCTCATATATTAGTATGAACATCTGTTTTCCAATGTTGATTTGAAAAAACCAGCTTTTTATTTTCATTTTGACAGTAAAAGAAGCTATCAGATGATAAAGATAAGGGGCCAAGTTCATACTGGGTGGTGTGGAGAGCTTCCTGCTAAAGGGCAACACTTCCCTGGACCTAAAAATACCTTCAGTGTCACTGTCATTTTTAGAAGTGT
>CM019919.1:10889135-10910288 GCA_009764595.1 Geothlypis trichas | reverse complement strand
GAAAGAGACTTTGGACTCATGCAAATGCTGGGGATACAAAGTATTTAGGCTGCCAAAATCAAAGCCAAGACCTGCTCTGCCAGCAGGGATGGCAATCAGGTAAGGTCAGCTGAATTAGCACCCAGAACGGATCCCAGAATTGCTACTTACATAGATGAGCCCAGAGTAATAGCGATCCTTTAAATTATGCAATACAGAGGCTTCATTTAAACAGGTTAATTCTGCCATGTCTTCCACTTTGGAGAACTTGGGAGGATTCATCTTCTGAACATCATCTTTATTGACGAGCGCCTTCTTCCCGTTCTCCGCCAGTTCCACCAACACCTCGTCCCCCTTCTCCTCCTTGATGCTGGCTGCCTCGAAGCCATGGCGCTCCGAGGGGATCCACACCAGCTTCTTGGCAGTCCAGTCAGCCTGGGTGGCAGGGTTGTAGATCACAGCCCTGTCCACGAAGAGGTAGCGCTCCGGATCCTCCTGGCCCGACCTCTGCGCCATCCCGCCAAGAGAAGGGCTCTGCTCCCAGTCACCCTGTAGGGAGAGGGAAAGGCAAGGAGATCGTTACACACAGCCTCACAACACAGGGACCCAGCTCCTGCTCCTGCACCACCTCCTGCTCCAGCACCAGCTCCTGCTCCTGCTCCAGGAGAAGCAGCACCAGGCATCGCTCCCAGCCTGGAGCAGCTGCTGCGCAGCCGAGGCCCTGCTCACACACCTGTGCCACACAACAGCTCAGACACCTGCCAAGTGCCACCCAAACCCAGGGCACACAAAGCTCAGTTACCCACCAAATGTCACCCAAACCCAGGGCACACAAAGCTCAGTCACCTGCCAAGTGCCACCCAAACCCAGGGCACACAAAGCTCAGTTACCCATCAAGTGCCACCCAAACCCAGGGCACACAAAGCTCAGTTACCCATCAAGTGCCACCCAAACCCAGGGCACACAAAGCTCAGTTACCCACCAAGTGCCACCCAAACCCAGGGCACACAAAGCTCAGTTACCCACCAAGTGCCACCCAAAACCAGGGCACACAAAGCTCAGTTACCTGCCAAGTGCCACCCAAAACCAGGGCACACAAAGCTCAGCTACCCACCAAATGTCACCCAAACCCAGGGCACACAAAGCTCAGTTACCCATCGAGTGCCACCCAAACCCAGGGCACACAAAGCTCACCCAAACCCAGGGCACACAAAGCTCAGTTACCCACCAAGTGCCACCCAAACCCAGGGCAGGACAGCCAGCAGGGTTCCAGCTGTGCAGCAGACAGCTGGAAGAGACATCACAGCAAGAGCTGCAGCAGGAAAAAACACACACCTGAACATGCACCTGTGTGCTGGGCTTAGATAAGGAACGGGAGCAAACAGAGCAGGAGCTTGGCACTAAACTCAGCTGTGATGGAACAGTGAAAAACAAAAATGCAGAGATTGATACAAACCCATAAATCTGCTCAGTGGATTCTGCTGCAAAAACCAGAAGGCGGCAAGGAGGAGTTTTAAAAATGTGGATTTTCAGCTACAGAAAAGAACTTGGGACACTTGGGGTTTCTGCAAGCCATCCAGGCAGCTAAAGCTCACTCATATTCTCCCTGAAAAGCTTTGCATTTCTACAGCCTGCTCCCGTTCTCAGTCCAGAGTGCTGACATCACCATATTCCAAAAAATGTCTCCAGATCTCAAGTTTACCTCCAGGCTCAAAACACTGCAAGGAATGATGCTGGATTTTCCAACAGCTCCACGGGTAATTTGAAGCAGAGAGAAAAACCACTGACTGACAAGAGCCCCTGCACACTCATTTTACCTGGCTGCCTCTACCCAAGAGAGGCCCCTGCCACCACAGCCAGGATTCCTGGAGCTGCCAGATCCATCTGCAACTGCCCACAGAGCACCAAGGTAAAGCCTGACAAACACATACCACCTTCCCTGCTCAAGAACCCCACACTGGCTATGGAATCCTTTCCCAGCAGGTACCCCAAAGGCCAGCTTAGGAACAAAGCCAGGGAGGTTCCCAAAGTGCATTTGTCACCTTTCCTACTATGGCACGCGCCCTGATGGAAGTTCTGCAAGCCAACCCTCCCGAGAAGAACGTGTAATTAAACAGGATAATTGTGTCTCCAGCTAAGGCAGAGAGATTTGTTACATTGTCCAACTTTAGTGCAAAGCAAGCCTGAAGTCACTGAACCCTTTGGAGGTGTGAGGAGCAGATCCCTTAGCACAGATGGCTTAATTCAAATCAAGAGATGATGACTCAACATTTAAAGTATTTTAGAAGAGGCTCTCAGAGAAAATTTCCATGCACAAAGATGGAACCGTCGAGGGCACACCTCTCAGCGATAGCTGGACTCCTCCGCCAGGAAATTGACGGTTTGGTCAATGAACGCCACATTCGGCTGGAGAAAGCGACAGATGAAACAGACCAGCCTTGTCACCCACGTGGGAAAGGTGACGGTGCCCACCGTGCCAGGCTCCAGCCCAAGGTCTAACAAAGCCCGGGAACGGAAGTGCCACCCTGGCGTGCCAATGGCCCTCGGTGCCAGGTCTGAGCGCTGCCGGGCAGGTGAGACGCAGCCCGGGGCAGCCAGCGCTCCGCTCCACACCAAGGGGCACCCGAACCTGAAGGTCAAATAAAGCTCATACAACGAAATGAACATCACTGCTCCCAGGGGAATTAAAGGGTGCAGACGGAGATGAATGCATTCATAGAGGAGGGCACGCACCGGTCACACGCCAACGGTGTGAGAGACTGAGAGCAGCTCTGAGCTAAACCCAAAGCTCGGGGGGCACAAACACCTTCAGGGCCATTCTCCCAGCCGGGCTCCCGGCCCCACAAAGCCCAGCACAAAAGACCCTCGGCAGAAGCAAGGCGAGCTGCAGCTCACCCTAGCCAGGGCTGCTCCGCTAACAATGGCATTCAAATGAAACACACAAATGAGCACATTTATCATGCAGGAATCCAGCACTCCCAACAGACGACGTGCGAATAAAGGCAAAAAAAAAAAAAAAAAATCCCAAAAAAACCCTCAGACACGTTGTGAACAAAAGGGGGGCGGGGGGCGCGGCGGGGCAGGGCCGGCGGGGCAGCCCCGGGCCCGAGCAGCGCCCCGGGGCCGCGGCCGCGCTGCCGCTCGCCGGGCCCGAAGGACAAAGAGGCGGCCGCGGCTCGGCCCGGCGGCGCCCGCAGCGGCCGCGGCTCCGCGCCCCCCGCCCGGGGCCCGCGGGGAAGGCAGAAAATGGCCGAAAACGGCCGGGAACGGCCCCCTCCTCTCGCGGCCGGGGCCGGCACCGGCAGCGGGGGGGAGGGCGGCGCGGGCGGACGGCCCAACAAGGGGGTCTTTGTGTGCCGGGCCCGCCGCCCCCGCCACACCCCCGCCGCGGGCGGGCCCCGCCGAGCCGCCCCCCTCCCGGTGCCGCGGCCCCGCCGCCGGCCCCGCCGGCTCACCTGTGCAGCGCCGGCCGCCGCCCGCCCGCCGGCTCCGCCGCGCCCGCTCCGCCCCGAGCCCGCCGCGCTCCTTTAGCGCCGCGCCGGCCCCGCCGCCCCCCGCCGCACCGCCCGCCCCCGCCGCCGCGCGCCGCGCGCCCATTGGTCCGTAGCCGCGTCCGTCAGCGTCTTCGCGCGCTCCCCATTGGCCCGCGCCCCGGCCGCTCTCCGGCCACAGCCATAGCAACCTCCGCACGCCGTGGGCCGGCCCGCCCCCGCGCCGCGCCCCGCCTTCTCAGCGCCCATTGGCTCTCGTCACCCCGCAGCGGCGCTCTGATTGGGCGGTCGCCACGCCCGTCATGGCGGGCCCCGCCCCGCGCTGCAGCACGGCCGGCGGGGGCGCGTCCCCGGTGCTGCGGCGAGCGGCGGGAGCGCGCCTCCCCCGCACCCGTCCGCGCGCCCCCGCCGCCCGTCCCTGCCACCGTCCCCGTCCCCGCCACCGCCAATGCGGCCGGGATCGGTGCCGGGCTGTGCAGAGCCCCGGCCCGCTCCCCACGCGGCCCGTCCCGCTGAGCCGGCCGCAGCCCTCGGTGACCGCCCCGGGTCACTCCCGCACGGTCGCAGACACGCGGTGTCCCGGCCGAGTGTCCCCAGGCCTCCTCTGCAGCACTCGGGCCCCGTGCCCGGCCCGGCTCCCGTTCTCCGCTCCTGAGCCGTGTCCCTGGGGCTCCGATCGCGGCGCGGCCAGGGTGCGGAGCGGCGGCGGGAGCGGAGCCTCCGAGCGCCCCGGGGCTCGCTGCGCTCTGACAGGGATGGATGCCTCGGGGAACCGCGCTCCCGGTCCATCACGGACAGCTTCCCCGCTCCACGGCTTTCCAGAGCCTCCCTCCCTGGCCGAGCCTCCCGGGCCCGCCCGGTGCCTCCAGCCCGGCGGGGTGGGCACGGCCCCGGCCCGAAGCACGGCTGTGGAGCCCCGGGGCTGCTGCTCCGAGCGAGGGGCTCCGCGTTAAAGCCTTTTTGTGGAAGGAATTTGTGTTGGATCCTCCCGGCTGCGAGCGGGGCGAGGAGCGGGGAGATGCGGCAGGAGGGAGCATCGGAGCTGGAATCTGGGGGATCCCGGGCAGGGCTGGGGACAGCAGCAGGGATGTGTCCGCTTGTCCCCACGCAGGGATGTGTCCCCTTGTCCCCGCGCAGGGATGTGTCCCCTTGTCCCCACGCAGGGATGTGTCCCCTTGTCCCCACGCAGGGATGTGTCCCCTTGTCGCCGTGCTTGGGAAGCAGGACTGTCGGTGATCTGGAAGTGTTTCAAATCACACCTGCCTTTGCAATCCAACTTAAAATTTTTGGATGGATTGCAGGGTTCAAAAGGAGGCACTCAGACAAATATGGGTTGCCAGGCTCCTGGCACGGAGCTGGGGTCACCCCAAAGGAGGCACTCAGACAAACAGGGGGTGCCAGGCTCCTGGCACAGAGCAGGGATCACTGGCTCACCCCAGAGGAGGCTGTCAGGTGAAGGTGGGGTGCCAGGCTCACCCCAGCCCATCACTGCACACAGATCATCTCCTGCACAGCTCCTGGCGCCCGGGTTTCTCTGAAAGCCTCCCTGGTAATTACCATTGCAGTGGGAGGTCTTGCACGTCCTGTTTCTCCGAAAATTCAGGGTGTTGACTCTCAGGCAGATGAAAGCCCAAAGGCTCAACTGGTTCCTCCCCTGGTTAGGCTGTGCAAGGGCTGTGCCACTCCCGGCCAGCTCCAGCTCCAGCTCCAGCTTGGTGGCCACTGCCCCGAGCAGCCCCAGGCACCGAGTGAGGCAACCCCACGTGGATTTGGGTTGCCTAAACTCGGGCATGTCCCAGGATCTCCACGTTTCCCTTGCTCAGCCATCAGGTCTCTGTGAGGTGAGGCACTCAGCAGTGCTCACAGAGCAACAGCAGCTCCCTGGCAGTGCCAGAACTTTCCAGTGGAGAAGCCTGATGAGGTTTTTGCTCCCTTTGGAAAGATCACGGGCACCAGGAGCAGCACCTGGAGCAGCACCTGGAGCAGCACCATCACCTGTGGTCACCCCTAAAGGCAGCCAAGGCCTGGGGATGGAGCAGCATCCAAACCTCAACACCCTCACACCCCAGGGCAGCATCTCCACATCTCCCAGATTCCAGAAAACTTCAATTTTTACACATTCAGCACCATTTAAAAGAGAAATGGAAACACCGCCCAGAAAACATTAATCTAGGCACAAGCTGTTTGAGGAGTTTAGTTTCTTCTAGGAAATTATTTCCATGGAAAATCTTTGAGGATCCTGTAGATGCCATGTGGAGCGTGTCAGGGTGTAGCATTGGGTTATTATTTTTATCACACAATTATTTTTATCCAAGCTCCTGTTAGGAAGGAATTCTCCAAATCCACTCAATGCCCTTAACCCATGGAGGGAGAGATAATATTTCTGTCCAACCCAGGAGACTGGAAAGAGGAGAGGCTGAAGAAAGCAGAGAGAAACATCTTCCATACAGATTTTTATTTAAATCGAAACTCAGCTGGTCATTAATCCTAAAATTGGCCCTGTACCTTTACACAGAAGTCTCTTGATGCTGTGGCTACCAGGGCAAGCTTGAGGCCAAGCCTGTCCCAGGGGTGTTCCAGAGCTGGGACCAGGCAGCTCAATCAGAACCACGTGAGCCTGAAGCAGCACCTGATATGTTTGAAACAACACAGAGAATTTAAGCAAAAAATTTGTTTAAATTCCATTTGTTCCTCATTTAGAGGTCTTGCTGCTGGTGGCATGTCCTGTGCAGCTCCTTCCCACACTGGGTGATGCTCCCCTCCCTCCTGGGACAGCACCAGGCAGGACAAACTTCAGACACCCCTGGCACCCCAAGGCTGTTTGTGCTGTCCCATGTCCCTGCAGCATCCACAATAAGCCAAAATCCCTCATTCCTTGTCTATTTGGCATTTTTTCCTCCCTTTCTGTCTGTGGGAGATTTTGGGTGCATCTCCAAGAGTTACAGACCTGGGTCTGGCCCCCAGGAGCCCCTGCAGAGCAGAACTCCTCAGGATTCTGCTCAGATTTGTCCCCCATAACTCCAAGCCCTGAGCAGTTTGGAGCCAGGGTTTAGATTCAATATTTAAATGCAGAGGTCTCATATGCCCAGAAGGAGGTTTGAGCCTTGTGGTGACAAGGGGACACCTAATTAAAATCCATTTGAATTCATTTCCCAGTTCAAATGCTGAGCTGCTGTGACTTTGGGTGGCCACAGGGAAGAGATGTCACCATGGCAGAGGTGAGGTGACACCTGAGGCACAGGGTGCTGTGACTCCTTCAAGGGAAGGTGGAGGAAAAGGCAGAACTGCTCCAGTGCAAACCGCCTGCTTTGTTGTGTGGGATCAAAACAGAGAGGTGTAGGGATAAAAGATAAATTATTCCACGAGAAAATTGCTTTATAATAAACATTTCTATGTGAGAAGCATGAAAGGAATGGGAAATTCAAGCCTCATGCTTGATGCTTGAGTTTCAAAGCTTTCTGAGCTGTACTAAATGGCAGTCAGATGAGGTTAACATTTATTTCTTGCAGCAGACTGTCCTCCAGGGCCACACCACTTATTCCACCTCGTGTGTCAATAGGAAACGTTCCCAAACAGGAGGGATCAGCACCAAACACCAGCTCCATTGTCTCACCCAGCATATATTTGAGTCCTGGAGAGTTTTAAAAGTTCTCTAAATCAGGAATGGAAAGTGTGCTCCTTCCTGTCCACAGGGGATTGCACAAGGGCTGGCCAGGCTGCAGTGCCCCTGATGTCACAGCAGCAGAAATAGCCCCTGTGCAGGGCTGAGGGGATGGTCTGGGTTTGCATTGCTCCCAGCACACCTGGCAGCCAAGCAAGGCACTCCATGGAGCACCCCGAGCCTCCTGGAGATGGAGGGGCTGGAGTGAGGACAGGCTGAGATCCATCCCACACACACATCACACAATCACACAATCACAGAATCATACAGAATCACAGAATCACACAGAATCACACAATCACAGAATCACACAGAATCACAGAATCACAGAATCACAGAATCACACAGAATCACACAATCACAGAATCACAGAATCACACAGAATCACACAATCACAGAATCACAGAATCACACACAATCACACAATCACAGACTTACAGAAACAGAGAATCACAGAATCACAGAATCACACAGAATCACACAGAATCACACAATCACACAGAATCACACAATCACACAATCACACACAATCACACACAATCACACACAATCACACACAATCACACAGTCACAGAATCACAGGATCACACACAGTCACACACAATCTCACAATCACAGAATCACAGAATCTCACAATCACAGACTCACAGACTCACAGAATCACACAGAATCACACAATCACACAATCACAGAATCACAGAATCACACAATCACAGAATTCACAGAATCCCTGGGTTGGAAGAGACCTTCAAGATCACCCAGTCCACCCCAGCCCCAGCCCCTCAACCAAACCCTGGCCCCCAGTGCCACATCCAGGCTTTGTTAAACACACCCAGGGATGGGGACTGCACCACCTCCCCGGGCAGGCATTCCAGAACTTTATCACCCTTTCTGTAAAACACTTTCCCTGCTCTCCAGCCTGTATTTCCCTTGGTGCAGCTCGAGGCTGTGTGCTCTGGTTGTGTCAGTGCTGCTGGAGACAGAGCCCAGCCCCAGCTGAGCACAGGCACCTTTCAGGAGCTGCAGAGTGATGGGGGCAGCCCTGAGTCTCCTTTTCTCCAGGCTGAGCACCCCCAGCTCCCTCAGGGGTTCCTCTCAGGGTTTGGGTTCCTCTCCAGCCCTGTTCCCCTCCTCTGGACGTGCTCCAGCCCCTCCATCCCAAACTGGGGGCCCAGCACTGGGCACAGCACTCGGGATGTGCCCTCAGCATCTGAGGAATCCCTGCCCTGCTCCTGCTGCCACACCAGTCCTGAGCCAGGCCAGCAGCACCAGGATCCCAGATGATGCTGGATCAGCCCCTGGGTGTGCAGGGGGACCAGGCTCAGCTGCTCCTGGCTTCCCTCTCTCCACCCATCTCTGGCAAGGAGTGGAAGCTGGAAAGGCACAGCAGCATTTTCACAGCTTCCTTCCACTCCCAGCACGAGGGTTTGTTTGGTGTGCAGGGTTCTTCCCTCAAGGGAAAGGAGGGATCATTCTCAAATCTCAGTTAAACCCTTGCAGAAATCTGAACCTCCCTTCTCCCCTCGGAGCAGGAATTTGTCAGATCTGCCCTCCCTGCCCTGCTCACCATGCTCTGGGATTGGAAATGTGCCAGGAAAACCACGTGGGCAGGTTTGGGAAGCTGCCCTGGTACCTGTGTCTGACTGAGGGCCTTCAATTCTCACCCCAGGTACACCAGCCTGCACTGCTGCAGCACTCCTCCCTTATAATATTGTTTTTAAGGGAAATTATTTACTTATTACACAGTGGAAAGGCCAGAAGGAAGTTTCATTGGGCACCTTAGAATCAGAGGGTGAATCAAGCTGGAATGAACATCACAAGATCACCTAGCTCAAGCCAGCTAGAGTTTTGCACACTTAGATAAAGAAAATGGTGGAAGTGCCCCACGGATCCACTTGCAAAGGGCACATTTCCCCAGGGATCCCAGCCCTGCCCAGAGCTGGCCTTTACTCAGCACAACTGCAGGATTAGGTGTGTGGATGCCAGCAGCATGAGCCTGTCCTGCAGAATTCCCCAATGGGAAAGGTTCCCTTCCTCACATTGTGGCTGTGGGGTTTGTTTGTATCTGCATTTCCCACTGACAGGGCTCAGTCCTGGTCCAGCACCCCCACCCTGGCTGGGAACCCCATCTATCCACACTGCCCACACTACTGGGGAAATAAATGCCCCATGAAATGGGGAAATAATGTCCCAAATAATGTCCCAGAAAATGGGGAAATAATGCTCCATCCAATGGGGAAATAATGCCCCATCCAATGGGGAAATAATGCCCCATCCAATAGGGAAATAATGCTCCATCCAATGGGGAAATAATGTCCCATCCAATGGGGAAATAATGCCCCATCCAATGGGGAAATAATGCTCCATCCAATAGGGAAATAATGCTCCATCCAATGGGGAAATAATGCCCCAGAAAATGGGGAAAAAAGTGCCCCATTTGTATCCCAGCAGGATTTTCTGATATTTGTCACATAAAAACATGTGCCAAAGAGGAGAAAAACCCTTCAGAGCCCCTCTGAGGAGCAAACAGCCAAGAACTGATGAGGACAGCATCCAACAAAGCCCAGAGGAGAACCTTCCAGCAGGAGTGGAGATCTGATGGCTGCTGGGTGGCTTGGAAGCCTGGGCCCCATTTTTAAAGACCAATAACCCATTTGGGATGTCTCCCTGCCTTGTGAGAAGGTGTGAGCTCCTCAGGGCCCCCTTGAGAGGGCAAGGCCACTGCCCAGAGCACCAGCAGTGTCCAGGGCCAGCAGCAACCTCAGCTCCTTGAGACCTGACCACAGGAGCTGGTGTCTGCCTAAAAACCCCCAGAGGAGCATTCCCAAGGCCTGCCTCGTGTTTGGGCAGGGGCACAGGTGCTGCCAGCTGCCCTGACCCTGCACAACCCTCTGACACTTCAAAGGGAGTGTTTGCCCAGCCAGGCTCCAGCCCTGCACCCCTGGCCAGCCCCAGTGCCCTGCAAGTGATGGCAGGCAGGGTTTGCCCAGGCAATTCCAGTGTGGAGCCTCCTGTTAGGCTGTGCACTCTTTAATTGGAGCTGATTTATGGCATTTTTATTGCTGCAGACAGCCAGCAGTTGGCACAGCAGGCAGCTTTAATATTACTTTTGCATTTTGTTATTGAATCACCAGCTTGGAAGGCAGTAGTGGGGCTTTTTATAGCCTCAGCCTGGCAGCACAGCTCCTCCCTGGGCTCTGGAGAGCTCAGGGTGCCCCTGGGGGCCAGCAGGAGCATGGCCTGACCACAGCACAGCACTCGGGGTGCTCATGGTGCCTTTACAGAACCCTGAGGGTCTTACCTGGAGATTTGCACCCTCATAGTGTGCAAAACACAGCCTGTGCTGTGGAACAGGGGTACAGTCCAGGCTGCAGCTCGAGCTCAGGACAGCTCAGGAGGCAGAGCAGCACGTGCCAGCTGCTGCCACCCTCCTGTGTGCAGCACAGCCTGTGACAGGCACAGTGGCCTTGGGATGTGCCTTTTGCTGCAGCTCACCCTCCCCATCCAGGGCATCACTGCCTTCCAGACCCACAGGTGTGCAGGATCTGTGTCCTGCTCCAGCTCCCCTCTGTGAGGGGTGGGATAAAGTGTGCCTGGGAGAGATCAACGTGATCTCTGTTATCAATCTATCACACAGAGCTGGTTTTGGCATGTTCTGGAGGAGCCCATTCACCTTCACAGTTCTCCTCTGTGGTCATTCATCTTTGGCTTGAAAGCAGGAGGCTCCAAGCTGCACACACTGGTTGATGGCAACTGGAGGAACCCTCGACCCCAGAGCCCAGCAGCTGAGGGCAGGGCCTGCGAGCTGGAGATCAGATCTGGATGGGGAATGTCCCTACAGGGGAATGTCCCTCTAGGAGAATGTCCCCGCAGGAGAATTTCCCTGCAGGAGAATGTCCCTGTAGGAGAATGTCCCTGCACGGGAATGTCCCTGCACGGGAATGTCCCTGCACGGGAATGTCCCCACACAGGGATGTCCCTGCAGGAGAATGTCCCTGCACAGGGATGTCCCTGCAGGAGAATGTCCCTACATGGGAATGTCCCTACATGGGAATGTCCCTGCAGGAAAATGTCCCTGTAGGAGAACATCCCTACACGGGAATGTCCCTGCAGGAGAATGTCCCTGCACAGGGATGTCCCTGCAGGAGAATGTCCCTACACAGGGATGTCCCTACACAGGGATGTCCCTACACAGGAGTGTCCCTGCACAGGGATGTCCCTACACAGGGATGTCCCTACACAGGGATGTCCCTGCAGTCCCGCTCCTGCTCCCACCCCAGTGGCAGCCCCGGCTCTGTGTGGCGCAGGGAGTTCCCCTGGCAGCCGCAGGCACCGTCTCATTCAGTGTCGCTCAATGGGATTTAATGATTGCCCGAACCCTGCCGGTTAATTACCCAGCCAATACTCGGCTATCAGCCTCGCTGCGTTTGTAACTCACACACCCGGCCTGGCCGGGCTGGGATCGATCCCAGCAGATCCCAGTTTATCCCGGCAGAGGGATGCCCTGGGCAGTGAGGATGGGCAGGGTGAGGGGCAGTTAACCCTGGCACAGCCCACGGGCTCATGGCCCTGCACAGCCCGGCCCTGTGCCAAGGGGAAAAGGAGCTGGCACATCCCTGTGGGGTCAGGCTGTGTCCCCTCTGTGCCCTGAGCACTGGGTCCTGCTGGCAGTGTCTGTCCTCTCCACACACCAGGAATGTCCTCTGCAGCTCTTCCCTGTCCCCAGGCACGGCCCTCAAAGGATCACAGCATCATCAGGGCTGGAAGGGACCTCTGGAGAGCACCTGGTCCAGTCCCTGCCAGGCAGGGTCACCCTGAGCAGGTGACACAGGAACTCACCCAGGTGAGGCTCCAGTGCCTTTGCTGATGGGGTGAGCTGTGCCCAGCTGGCAGAAGGGCACCTGCAGCAGCTCCTGGGCTGGCTGGGCAAAGCCTCAGCCTCCCCTTCACATAGCCCAGCCCTGGCAAAGCTGAGAACCCCCTCACCAAACCCAGCAGGGACAGCTCACCCACAGGGTGACTTCTGAAATATCTTCAGAGCTTCCTCCCACCCTGCAAACGGATTGAGCTCTGTCGGTGGAAAATGCAGAAGCTGCCATGGGAGGAGTGGGAGAAAACCACAGCCCAGAGCCTGGAGCTGTTGGGTGGCACAGAAGTGGGTGCAGAAATGCAGAGTGCAGCTCCTGCAGCCTGGCATCAGGGCTGAAAGGGCAGAGCACAGGCACCAGGGTGCTGCCAGCATGGGCATCCCACCCCTCTCACCAGCAGAACCTGATCCCCACGGCCATTTCTGGGAACATCTTCATGTCCCTGTCCCTGTGAGCATCTCCCCATTCCCACGAGCACTGCCCTGCTCCCATGCAGGCAGCATCCCCAAATCCCACCCTGGCATGGGCACAGCCTGTGCCAGTGGCACGGAGAGGCTCACATGCTGCTCAATAACCGTGCCCAGACAGAGGAGGGCAGAGCACCACAGCGGCCACGCTCAGCAGAGCTTTAGGGTGACAAGACAAAGGTGATTTGCAAATGATTCAGTGATTGAGTTTTCAATTGGACTCGTGCCTTTCCTCACCTGTTGAAGATGGATGAGGTCGGTGTGAGGCTCTGGAAGGGCAGTTTGTAAAACAAACAAGCAGGCTATTAATTATCCTGCATGCTAGCCTTGGCTGGAGGGCGCTGCAGGAAGGTCTGCTGCTCCTCAGGGGTGAGCCCTGCCGGGTTCAGGAGCTGCTCCTGGCGCTGGGATTTGTGCTGCCAGCTCTGTGCAAGCCCTGCAGAGCCCGGTGGCACCAGTCTGGTGAGCCTGACGGGCACAGGAATTGAAGGGCATCTGCAGATGGAGCCTTGGGACCTCCCCCACCTCTGCTGAAGGATCCTGGGGCTGCATTTCTAACAGACTCCCTTGCTGTGCGTGCATTTACACCCCAGGGTTTAAAGAGGCTGGAATGAATGTGTCTTTGGTAGCTCAGCTCTTTGTCATGGTTTATTTATTAATTATTTCTTAGCTGTCATTTTATATGTGTGCTGTTACTCAATCACCAGCAGGGTGGAAGCTAAACCTGACTCTAGAGAGAATAAAATGCCCTTTTCCTGTGCTGTTTTCTACTGGAACAGCCTCTGCAGGTGCTGCTGTGCCTGAAGGGCAGAGAGTCAAGGGATTTTTCAGTGTTAAATCATGTGGAAATCAGCACAGAGAGGGAGTGTTCATGCAGGGGCTGTGCCCGAGTAGTGCTGAGCAATGATGGGTTTGCTTGGTGCAAAGAACACCAAAGGAGATGAAACAGCACAGGAGGAACCAGCAGGGCTTTGAGGTGAAGGAATCCCTAATTCCTGGAATTCCTGATCCCAATTCCAGCTCTGCAGCAAAGCAAGGAGGAACCACGGACAAAAACCACTGGGCCACTGCACCAGGGGCCACTGTCAGCTCTGGGGGCATGGAAATACCCGGGGGGAGCAAAGCCCCCGGTTTAGGGTGTGCAAAGGGGGAACTGTGCCACAGGCAGCAGCTCCTGAGCGTTGGAAAGGAGGGCAGCCCGTGCTGGGGGAACAGAGCTCGTGGCTCACAGCAGGACATGCAGCCAGGGGGGGTTTCACACACACGGCCTTGTCAGGAATTTCATTTTCCACAGGGCTCTTTCCCCTCCATCCTCCCGTTTCAATTTAAATTCCCTGTCAGGGTCCCAAAAGAGGCCAATCTTCACCCCCAGCCGAACGTCTGCAGGACCTGTCATGAGTTAGGGCTGAACTGCTGCCAGCCCTTCTGGTACCGTTTAGAGAGGCCCTGGCTGCCGGCCAGACCCAGCGCTGGGGGAGAGAACGGCAGAGCTTGACAGGAGTGAAGATATTGCAGGAAGGATGTCTGCGAGACAATCCTGCCCCGGGAGGGTCAGAGCCCCTGCAGCCCCTTCCCCATCCCGAGAGGATCAGAGCCCCTGCAGCCCCTTCCCCATCCCGGGAGGGTCACAGCCCCCTGCAGCCCCTTCCCCATCCCGGGAGGGTCAGAGCCCCCTGCAGCCCCTTCCCCACCCCGGGAGGGTCACAGCTCCCTGCAGCCCCTTCCCTATCTCTGGAGGGTCACAGCCCTCTGCAGCCCCTTCCCCATCTCTGGAGGGTCACAGCCCCTGCAGCCCCTTCCCCATCCCGGGAGGGTCACAGCCCTCTGCAGCCCCTTCCCCATCTCTGGAGGGTCACAGCCCCCTACAGCCCCTTCCCCATCCCGGGAGGATCAGAGCCCCCTGCCACAGAGGGGATGAATATTTGCCATTTTCCATCAGCCTGGAAGAGGCACCCAGGATCGCGGGCAGGCCGCAATTAAACCGGATTGCGATGTGATTAACGCCGGCCCTGCCGAGCTCAGCCACCCGCGGAGCCGCGGCTGCGGAGGGGTTAACGGTGCTGACACCGGGAATCACCGCGGCTGCGGAGGGGTTAACGGTGCTGACACCGGGAATCACCGGGAATCGCCGGGGCTGCGGAGGGGTTAACGGTGTGTCACCGGGAATCACCGGGGCTACGAAAGGGTTAACGGCGCTGTCACCGGGGATCCCCGCGGTCCCCTCCCCAGACAGGGAGCTGTCCCAGGGCCGCTCGCGGTGCTCCACCGGCAGGGCTGGCTGCAGACAGCGGGTGACCCCGGAGGAGGGGACGCGGCTGTCCCCAGCCCCAGGGGTGGGCTGCAGGGAACTCTGTCCAAGGTTTTCTTCTACTCCTCGTTATCCTGCTGTGACTTTGCCAGCAATAAATTCATTTCATAGCTGCAGTTGGAGCCCGGTTTGCCCGTGCCGGTATCTGCTGAGGGATCTCTCCCGGTCCTTATCTCAGATCCATCACTTTCCATGCACTCACCCCCTCGTGCCCCCGTGCCCCTCAGCACCAGGGCTGTGGCTGCAGCTCCTGCTCCCAGCCAGCCCCAGCAGTGTCCCCACACAGCGCTGTCCCCTGTCCCCACTGCCTGCTCCTGGGCCAGGCCCCACTCTGACAGTGCTGCTGTGTCCCTGCAGCAGAGACATCTGTCCCCCAACGGGCACATCCCTGGCTGGAAATGCCACGGGGAAAAAGGAGCCAGGCTGGTCCCTGCAGGGCTCTCCATCTGACACTGCAGCACCCCAGGGCTTAGAGCACCCAGCCCCAGCTCTGCCAACTCACACTGGCTGTTCACACTTTCAGCCTTCCCTTCATAGGCACAAAAATTAACTTTTTTCCTCTTTTTCAGCCCCTTGACTCTCTGGTTTCCTAAAACATCCTCGCTGCTGCTCGGGAATAACCAAAAGCTGGAAGTGCAGGGGGAGGAACGTGTGCAGGCAGGCTGGACCACACACAGCCCGGACCAGGAGCTGGGAGAAAATGGATTTGTTCATTCCAAATTCCATCCCCCCTTTCCTGGGCTTTGCTGGAGGTGCTGTCCCTGCCCCACAGGGACAGGGGAATGATGTGGCTGGGTTAGGTGGAACCCACTTTTACAGGGCTGCCTCATTTCTCCCCTCCCTGGTTCTACTACAGGTGTTTGGTGCCTGATCTCTGCATTCCTGGCATGCCTGGAATTCCCTGATGCTTAACCTCAGATCCGAATTTCCTGGATTTGTAACATTTGGGTTTAATTGAGTAGCAATGACCTTGTACAATTATCCACCCAAACTTCTGCTGTTTGAGCCCCTCCTTAACCCCAGCTTGACAGCATTTTTGAACGTAACTTCTGAATTTTTTTGATGCCAAATCAGCCTCCAGAGCCTCGGCTCTGTCCTTCTGTTCAAACCCATCTGATAGCCCAGATCTGGTGTTGAAAGGAGTGGCTCCAGACAGAAATCTCTCCCAGTCTCACACTCAGGTGCTGTGCAGCTTGGTGGGATGCAGACCCGGAGCACCCCAACCTCCCATCCCACAGGGATTGCTGACACCTCCAGGGAGCTCAGGCTCCCTCCCAGCCATCAGCTTTTTCTCTCTCAGCCCTGAAAAAGTCCCTCCAGTATTTCCAAGGTGCTGAGCTGTGGTGCAGAGCTGTTTGGCCCCCCAGGAGCTGCAGGATGAGCGGGTGTGAGGCAGCTCCAGAGCTCAGGGCCTGGCTGCTCTGTGCCAGGTTTTACCTGGGCTTTGCTGCTTGCAGAAATTGTGTTTGCTTGCTGGGAATAACTGCAGGGCAGGTGGTGAAGGGTGGAAACCTGAAAGCCCTTGAAGGCAAATATCCACAGTGGAAATGTGTGAAATTCTTCTCAGGGAGAATTTTTCCACAGAAAGGGTGGCCAAGCATGGGAAGGGCTCCTCAGGGACATGGTGGGGTCCCTGGAGTGTCCAAGAAACACCTGGGGGTGGCAAGGTGAGGCATCGGGCTCAGGCTGGACTCAGTGGTGTTGGAAGACTTTCCAACCTAATGGTTCTGTGATCCTGTGTGATTTACACCGCGTTTACACCGCGTTTACACCGCGTTTACACCGCGGATCAGCGGGCCAGGCCCGGTGGCTCCGGCAGGCTCGGTGCCCCGGGGATGGAGGATGCCGAGGGCTGCGGGCCGGGCTGGGCTGGAAGAGGCCGCACAAACCCCGATTGCATCCCTGCCATGGTCCTGCCCTTCCTCCACGGCAGCAGGAATTGCCCCTCCGGGCTGCCCGGGTGGAAAATCAGCGGGATCGGGGCAGGGCTGAGTCACAGCGGCGCGGCCCGCCCGGCCCGGCCCGGCCCTGCTCGCTCAGCGCCTTCCTATCGCCGGAATCGCCTCCTATCGCCGGAGCCGCTCCTCATCGCCCAGAATCGCCTCCTATCGCCTGGAGCCGCTCCTCATCGCCCGGAATCGCCTCCTCGGAGGAGCTGCTGCCGGGGAATGGCACTCAGCAAGTCTGAGCAGCCCCCACGCCCTGCTGCAGCTCAGCCTCCCCCGGCCTGGCCAGCCGGGATGGGCTGGAGAGGAGGAGGAGGAGGAGGAGGTGATGATGGTGATGATGGTGATGATGATGATTGTGATGGTGATGTGATGGTGATGGTGGTGATGATGGTGATGGTGATGGTGGTGATGATGGTGATGATGGTGGTGTTGATCCAGGACCCATCCCGGGAGCTGCTGCCCCACACCTCACTGTCACTGTAGGACACGAGAGAACACAAGCACACACCACTGCTCTCAAGGTGAACAAAAAAAGGAAGTTTATTATGTGACTCCAACATTTATAGATTTCCAAAAGTGGCAGTGGATTGGAGGGTGACAGTGCCACCTCTCCAATGACACTGGACAAACCAACAGTCCATCAAATCTCTCCTCCTCCATAAAAGAATGCAAAACAATGAGATATTTACAGAAAGTGTGCGAGAAAGTTTATTAAAGAATGTCAACATCAGAAGGCTTAGAAAATCTTAAAAAACCAGGGCAACACCTCACCGTTGCCACTGTCACCTGTGGGCGGCCCTGCCAGGGGCCCAGCAGTGCCCTTTGGAGACACCCTGGCAGGCAGCTCAGCTCAGATCCCCTCTGTGCCCAGCCCAGGTCTCCCATGCCCAGCCCAGGTTCTGTGTGCCCAGCCCATGTCCCCTGTGCCCAGCCCAGGTTCTGTGTGCCCAGCCCATGTCCCCTGTGCCCAGCCCATGTCCCCTGTGCCCAGCCCAGGTCTCCCATGCCCAGCTCATGTCCCCTGTGCCCAGCCCATGTCCCCTATGCCCAGCCCAGGTCTCCCATGCCCAGCCCAGGTTCTGTGTGCCCAGCCCAGGTTCTGTGTGCCCAGCCCATGTCCCCTGTGCCCAGCCCATGTCCCCTGTGCCCAGCCCATGTACCCTGTGCCCAGCCCATGTCCCCTGTGCCCAGCCCATGTCCCCTGTGCCCAGCCCATGTACCCTGTGCCCAGCCCAGGTTCTGTGTGCCCAGCCCATGTCCCCTGTGCCCAGCCCAGGTCTCCCATGCCCAGCCCATGTCCCCTGTGCCCAGCCCATGTCCCCTGTGCCCAGCCCAGGTTCTGTGTGCCCAGCCCATGTCCCCTGTGCCCAGCCCATGTCCCCTGTGCTCAGCCCATGCCCCCTGTGTCCAGCCCATGTCCCCTGTGCCCAGCCCAGGTTCTGTGTGCCCAGCCCATGTCCCCTGTGCCCAGCCCATGCCCCCTGTGCTCAGCCCATGTCCCCTGTGCCCAGCCCATGTCCCCTGTGCCCAGCCCAGGTCTCCCATTGCCCAGCCCATGTCCCCTGTGCCCCGCAGCCTGGCAGTGCCCCGGTGCTGTCAGTGACTCTCTGTCCCTGGTGCCACCGCCCTGCTCCACCCCATGGCCCTGCTCTCCCTGCCCTGGTTCACAGCCCCAGGTCTCCTCTGTCTCCAGCTCCCAGCCAAGGCTGGGGTGTGAATCACTCTCCCAGAGCCATGGGTGATGCCCAGGGCTGGTTTATCTCCCCAGCCGTGCCAGGAGTGGGGCTGTGCAGGGAGGGGATGCAGAGGAGCCTGCTTCCCTCCAGCATCCCCAGCCCAGCTTTGGAGCTGTCCCCATTTACTGACCTGGGGGACATGGCCATGGCCACAGAGAAGATATCTGAGTGGGAATGTTTTCACCTGGCTTTGGGTATTTTCACCTTCCCCCTTTACCCTGTCACTCCCCTCTCCTGTTGTGCCATATCTCCAATTTCCAGAGCAGAGCAGAAGCTTTGCCATTATAGTTTTGTCCCCAAATGTTTTTACCTTTGTTACTTTTTTTTACAGAAAATGTTCTGGGCTTCAGCTTTTTGTAAAAAACTCACCAAGAAGTGAAATAACCCCTGGAGCCCCTGCTGAGCCACCTGGCTCCCAGCTCATGTCACCCAGTTGAAGTGGTTTGATCTTTTGTCTTCTCTGTCACCTCCCATAATCACATCATTTTCTCTTTGTGGAAACTGCCTTTGGTGGGGAGAGGAAGATTTAATGGCTGATAGAGGGGGGAAGGAGAAATCCAATGGGAACAGTGGGCAGAAGTGACCAGGGAAGAGTCAGATCGGTATCAGCAGGTACAAGTTGTCCCGTGGATACTTCCCCACCCTCCAACTTTTGTTGTGCAAGATTTTCCGAGCCTGGTGTGGTTTGTTGGTTTAGCAAATCTCCACAGATCTCCTTCTCAGGCACTTTCTCAGTGTCTCCTGCAATCCTGAGCCTCCTGCAGACACAGCCTCGGCAGGGAGTTCCCTGACCCACCCCGTTCCTTTGGGCTGCCTTTGGCTCCTGGGCCCTCAGCAGTGCAGTGGAGGGGTGATGAGCAGGCTCATCCCCATTTTTAGGGGTAACTCTGTTCTCTCAAACCCTTGGGCCACCTCCATCCAGGCTGAGCAGCTCCAGGGGCATCGCTGCTATTGCAGAATTCAGCCCTGAGGAGCTGAGGGAGCAACAACCAGAGACAAGTCACCATCCCAAATGGGCCCTGTCCATTCCTGGGCATCACTGGATGGGGAACAAAATGGAAAGAGTCCCCCAGCCCAGGGCAGCTGGAGCAGAGCAGTGAGTGAGGGGCTCTGCTCACCCATCTCCAACCAGGCAGGGTGTGCAGGTGTCCCTCAGTCCTGTCCTGGCTGTGCAGGTGTCCCTTGGTCCTGTCCCACTCAGGGGGTCCCTGCTGTCCCACCCTGGCTGTGCCCTCACCCTGAGCCCTGCAGGACCCGGGCAGGGGCAGTTCCCAGGGCACAGGGCACTGTCTGTGTGTGCAGGGGCAGTTCCCAGGGCACAGGGCACTGTCTGTGTGTGCAGGGGCAGTTCCCAGGGCACAGGGCACTCTCTGTGTGTGCAGGGGCAGTTCCCAGGGCACTGTCTGTGTGTGCAGGGGCAGTTCCCAGGGCACAGGGCACTGTCTGTGTGTGCAGGGGCAGTTCCCAGGGCACAGGGCACTCTCTGTGTGTGCAGGGGCAGTTCTCAGGGCACAGGGCACTCTCTGTGTGTGCAGTGGCAGTTCCCAGGGCACAGGGCACTGTCTGTGTGTGCAGGGGCAGTTCCCAGGGCACAGGGCACTGTCTGTGTGTGCAGGGGCAGTTCCCAGGGCACAGGGCACTGTCTGTGTGTGCAGGGGCAGGGCTGGCACTGTGGGGTCACACACTGTCCCCGTGCCCAGGGCTGTGCCCACAGAGCCTGGAGAAGGAGCCTGGTGAGTGTTTCCTAAGCCTGCCCCTTGCTTGCTCCCAGCCCAGCCTAACTGGGCTGAGCAGGGCTGCCTGACTGGTTTCTATCCAGCCCGGCTGGTTTGGTGCTGCCTCGCTGCTTGCTGGCGAGACAAGTGTATTTTCTGGTTCTGCTGGCAGCAGCTTTCATGTGGGATGAGCTGCTCTGCTGCCCTGAGCTGCAGCCTGGCACTGGGGCAGCTCCTGGGCACACACAGCTCTGTGCTGGTGCCACCAGCCCCTCCTCACCAGGGACATCCACGGGGACATCCCAGCCCACGTTGTCCCCTGTGTGGCAGCTCCTGGGCACACACAGCTCTGTGCTGGTGCCACCAGCCCCTCCTCACCAGGGACATCCATGGGGACATCCCAGCCCACGTTGTCCCCTGTGTGGCAGCCCTGGAAGGCCTCCCTGGCTCAGCTCTGTGCTGGTGCCCAGGGGATGCTCACCCAAAGGGCAGCAGAGCTCCTCAGGCTCTGTGCTGGGTGGCCAAACCCTGTCTGCCCCAGTGCCAGGAAGGCAGAGAAAGGCTCATCCCCGAGAAGGGAGATCTGTGAGCCCTGGAGGTGCTCAGGAAGTGGCAGGATGAGCACCCAGTGCTGCTCTGGTGTGAGTGGTGATGGGTCACACACGTGGACTTGGTGCTCTCAGAGGTCTCTTCCATCTAATGATGACATGATTCTGTGATCACCCCAAACCTGGACAAGCTGCTGGAGGGTTTGGGTTTAGGGAGGCTCCTTACTTGACCCAGGGCATGTGCAACAAAGCCAGGACTGGATGCAGATCTCCTAAATCTCCTTGGAATCTCCTCTGCCAGGCCTGGCTTCTTCTGCCAAGTCATGTCAAGGGTCAGTGACAGAGGTGAGAGCAAAGAACCCAACCCAAGTGTCCCAGCTCCTCCTCCCCTCTGTTTGTTTCCACCAGGCTGACTCTCCACAAATAAGGAT
>CM019919.1:10838920-10888635 GCA_009764595.1 Geothlypis trichas | reverse complement strand
GTCCAGGGCTGTTCCAGCCTTTGCTGTCTCGGTGTGGCCCAACGCAGCCTGGGCAGGGCTCTCAGTGCTGTGGGGCACCGACCATGGGGTCTCTGCCCACGCAGGAGCAGTGGGGACCTCTGGCCATCCATCCCTCCACTCCCCTGCATCATCACCCACATCCCCATGGAGGGGGTCAGTGCAGAGCCCAAACTGCCCAGAGCTGCTCCAGAGCTGGTGGGGCTGGAGAGGAGCTGATGGAGCTGGAGAAGGGCTAGTGTAGCTGGAGCAGAGCTGGTGGGGCTGGAGAGGAGCTGATGGAGCTGGAGAAGGGCTAATGTAGCTGGAGCAGAGCTGGTGGGGCTGCATGGCTCCCACCTGAGCACAGCCCACCTCACACCAGCCTGGGGGAAATGAGCTGTTTAATGAACACATCCTGTGTTTGCAGAGCACCCGCCAGCTGTGACAATGCAGATGTTTCCTGTCTCCCTGGAGCTGCTGGGAGCCTTTTCCCAGCTGGGAGCAGTTCCTGCATTCGGGCTGGGTCTGGGGGATCACACAGACCTCGGGCAGTGAGATGTGCCTGGGCAGTGCCAAGGCAGTGCCCATCCCACCCTCCTGCTCGGCCTGGCTGGGAGGCAGCTCCAGGAGCTGAGCCCAGCTCCAAGGGCGGTGCAGGGAGGCTGCCCCAGCCCTCCCATAGAGTGTGAGCAGCCCTGAGCAGGACATGGGGCCTGCAGGTGGGCAGGAAGATCCCCCGTGTGAGCAGGATGGAGGATGTGACTCTATTGACTGTCCTCCCTTGTTGAGTCTCTGTCATTTCCTTGTCTGGACCCCCAGAGCCGAGTCTTGCCACATCCTGTGGCTCGGGACTGCATTTGGGAAGCAGATAAAGCCAGGTTCACCCCCTTTTCTGCTGGAGCAGAGTGCAGCTGGTGCAGCCCTCACAGGCAGCTTCTGCTTTCCAGGAGGGTGGCTGGAGCCAGCCTGCCTCTGCTCCCTGAACAGCTTTTGGGATGGATCAGCCTGCCTCTGCTCCCTGCACAGCTTTTGGGATGGATCAGCCTGCCTCTGCTCCCTGCACAGCTTTGGGGACAACAGGAGCCAGCCTGCCTCTTCTCCCTGCACAGCTTTTGGGCTTTGAGGCAGGGAATGAGCTGAACTGAGGGGGTTTAGCCCCGAGTTTTCCTGCGGAGCTGCAGTGAGCCCTGTCCTGACTCTCTCCCTGTTTCCCTCCCCAAGCCCTGGAGCCGGCAGTGCCTGGGCATGACCCGGCCTCACCCGGGCTGACCTGAGCGCTGTTCCTGCCGTGCTGAGTGAGCAGGGAATGTTTCCCGGGCTGCCTCAGAGCTGGGGCAGGCGATGGGTGAGGGTGCCACCCTCCGTGAGGATTTCTACCTGCGCTGTTCCCGGTGCATTCCCTTCCTCCCTGTTGTTGTCGAGGTGGTCACGACATAAAGCAGAGACTACAAGTAGTCTCAGTTGGCAACACTTTATTTTTTAACATGGCTAACTTTTATACACTTCTCAATTGTTGATACTTCTTCTACTTGATCTATTAGCCACAATAAATCAACATAATGCTATTAGTTAAAGTTATAATGACTCTACTTATCTTTCTAACATTATTTTATCTAACTGCAAAGTATTTTTATCTTTCTTCTCTCGATCTCCTTAGTTACAGCCTTAGAAAAAGCTCCTTATCAGCTTCTTCTTACTTCTCAGCTTCTTCTCACTACTTTAGCTAACAGGCCTGCTATTAGCCCTTTCCACACCTCCCAGCACGGAACGTGCGGGAATTCCTTCCCGTCAGCCTGCAGCTGTGCATGGAGCAGGGATGCTCCCGGTCGGAGCGGCCAGGCCAGGCTGCCCGGGCACGGGGACAGCTGCGTTGGCACCGGTGTCACCTCAGACTGCCCCTCCACTCCTCTTTGCCTGCGTTCTGCAGCCCCCGGGTTCAGAGCAGTGCCGGGGGAGGCACGGGGGGTGCTTGAGGACAGGTTCAAGCTGTGCCTGAGCTCAGGAGAGCTCCTTGTCCTTGCAGGGCTTGCAGGACCCTGGACAGGGATGCAGCAGCACGGGCTCCTCCGTCCCTCGGTGTCCTGCGGTGTCACAGCCCCGGCATCCTGCCCGCTCCGGGACAGCTGTGCAGCATCTGCAGCTGTGGAGCTGCAAACTCTGCCTGGCTGCAGCACGGAGGGGGCGGGAATTGTGCCCCAAATCATTGCTTTTCCTACCGAGCTGTGGGGCAGCCTCGGTGACCTGCCGCCCTCCCTGCCTGCCCCTCATCCTCCGCAGCAGCGCTGGGGGCAGAGCCCCTCACCCTGACCCACGGGGGCCTGGAGGGTTCCCAAACGCCTCCAAATCACAGGAGGTGAAAACCCCGCGGGAATTGCAGCCAAAACGGAACAATTCCAGTTCCTGGAAAAGCCACGTCAGAGGCAGAGCACTGGGCACCCACCTGCACTTCCCAGCCTCAGTGAGCAGGTCATGGGATGTGCAATCCATCCCACAGAATGCAATCCTGGGATGTGCACCCCATGGGATGTGCAGTCCTGGATGTGCAGTCCTGGGATGTGCAGCCCATGGGATGTGCAGTCCATCCCACACACAGTAATCCTGGGATGTGCAGCCCATGGGATCTGCCGTCCATGGGATGTGCACTCCATCCCACACACAGCAATCCTGGGATGTGCAGTCCATCCCACACACAGCAATCCTGGGATGTGCAATCCTGGGATGTGCAGTCTATGGGATCTGCCGTCCATGGGATGTGCACTCCATCCCACACAAGGCAATCCTGGGATGTTCCGTCCATCCCTCCCAGGGACGGGAGCAGTGCAGAGCGGGCTCTGCGAGGGCGCTGCTGAGGCACTCCTGACCAAACCGGGCTGAATTCCCGGCAAGGGAATTCACGGGGAAGCAAAGGGGAGAGGAGGAAGGGGACACAAAAGCACAAGCGGAGCGCCTCGCTCTGGCAGCCGCAGTGCCGTGCTGGGAAATTCCTCCGGTTTACTGCAAGAGTTCTGGCGGATGAGGAACAGCTCCCTGAGCCTTTTCCTTTCTTCCCCGGCCAGCTTTGCAACGCTGCTTGAGACATCCAGCGGGTTTGGGGGATTTTGTGCTGGATTGCTGGGCCCTGGTAGGGTCTGAGTGCCCTGAGCTCCACCCAGTGCCCGGCTGTGGGTGGCACAGCCCTGCCCAGGGCAGTGCCCGGCTGCCCTCGGCTCTCTCTGGGCAAACCCGCCGCTGTTTCTCCCGGCGCCTGGGGATGGCATCAGCTCCTCACTGTTGGGGATGCTGCGGGCTGTCCCCGTCCCCTGCGCCCTGCAGGCCGTGGGTGAGGCTTGTTTGGGTGGAAAACAGAGATGCCACCTTAAAGCCGAGCTCTTCTCGCAGTTCCACCCTCAGGTCCCCGGAGCTGCTGTCCCCAGGGCCGTGTCCCACTGCCACCCGGTGCCGCAGGGACACGGGCAGGGCTGGCCCGGTGGTCCCCGGAGCTGCTGTCCCCAGGGCTGTGTCCTGCTGCCACCCGGTGCCGCAGGGACACGGGCAGGGCTGGCCCGGTGGTCCCCGGAGCTGCTGTCCCCAGGGCCGTGTCCCGCTGCCACCCGGTGCCGCAGGGGCACGGGCAGGGCTGGCCCGGCCCCGGCTCGTTCCCGGTGGGCAGCAGCAGCAGCTCTCACCCGAGCCCGGCCGTTCCTGCTGGTATTTCTTTATTCCGGCTGGCCAAAGCAGGAGCTGGGGATTCCACAAAAAGCTCCCTGCTCATCACAGCTCGGCACCATTTACACATTTTAACAAACGAGGACATCAGCTTCCACTAATTGCTGATCACATCGCTTTATTAGTGTTTGCTTTTTATTAATTGGCATTCCAGCCTTGTTTGCTGGGCGTATCCTGATCAGTCACAGGAGCAGCTCTCCCCTCCTTTGGAGCCAGCTCAGCTCTGTTCAAGTGGGTGGTAAATGAGTCAGTGGTCACACTTCTCATTGCTGGAATTCCCTTCCCCTGGGCACTTCCCATTCTGCTGATTCCCCTCCTGGTGGCTCTGGCCCAGACACCCCATTCCTGGTGTGCCTGGGTACCCCGTGGAGGCTCTGACCTATTCCTGGTGTGCCTGGGTACCCCGTGGAGGCTCTGACCTATTCCTGGTGTGCCTGGATACTCTGTGGAGGCTCTGAGCCATTCCTGGTGTGCCTGGATACTCTGTGGAGGCTCTGAGCCATTCCTGGTGTGCCCATGCCCATCCCCATGGGAGCTCTGCCATCACTGCTCCTGCTGTGCCCTCCAGCCACAGCTCCTGCCCTGAGTGGCTGCAGGGCTGGGATGGGTGGGAGGCGACCCCATCCATGAAAGTGTGTCTGGGGTGGGAGAGGTTCTCCTGCTGCAGCCAGAGGGTTCCCCGTGGCCTCCAACCCTCCCATGTCTGACACAGAACACTAAACATTCCCATTCCACGTTAAAATGGCCCATCCTGGTGATCCCACTGGGGGATCTCCTCCATGTCCAGCCCTGCAGCCCCACGCCAGCCCTGGGCTGGGGACAGAGCAAAGGGCTCAGCCCCAAATGTGGGGTCCCCCCGGAGCTGTCACTGCACCCACAAACTGCGGCAGGGCTCTGCCACCTGATTCAGTCTGGTCTGATCCAGTCTGCTCTGATCCAGTCTGATCCAGTCTGCTATGATCCAGTGTTATTGATCCATTCTGCTCTGCTCTGCTCCATTCTGCTCTGGTTGATCCATTCTGCTCTGCTCCATTCTGCTCTGCTCTGGTTGATCCGTTCTGCTCTGCTCCGCTCCGTTCTGCCCATGGAGGGCCCCACGGCACCGGAGCAGCCGCCCAGGTGGCCCCAGCCCGGCCGGGGGTGCCAGCGCAGGGAGGGTCCCGGTGCCCGTGCCCGTGCCCGCGGGTGGCACTCGGGGTGTCCCCAGGGCCCCTAGGCGCTCTGGAAGCCCCACACCTCCAGGAGCTGCACCTGGAAGTTGTCCCGGCAGAGCGGGGGGTTGTCGAAGGTCTCGCAGCGCTCCGTGTGTCCCCGCAGCAGGCTGGCGTCCAGGGACAGCGCTTGGCCTCCCCCTCCGCCTGCAAGGGCAGCGCGGGCTGGGCTCGGGCCGGGCCTGCCGGGCCGGGGCCGCCCCCGGAGTCGGGGAAGGGCTGGGCAGGGCCGCCCCGGGCCCGGGCAGCGAACCCCGGCGGGGTTGGGGCTCTGGGGTCCCCCTGGGGCTCTCGGGAGGGGCTCCCGGGCTGGGGAAGGGGCGCTGCCCTCGCCTGCCCGGACTTTAACCCGATATCCCCAACCGGAGCTCCGGGGAGCTGATAGGGATCCCCTGCTTATTGACAGAGATCCCCCCACACTGACAGGGATCGCCCCTTATCGATAGAGATCCCCCCACACTGATAGGGATTCCCCCCTACTGATAGGGATCCCACCCTTATCGATATCAATCTCCCCTTATCAATAATGATCCCTATGATCAGTAGCAGTTTCACCTTATCGATAACGATCCCTGTTGCTGATAATGATCCTGCCTTACCAATAACGATTCCCCCTTACCGATATTGATCCCTCTGATCGATAATGATCCCCCCTTATTGATATGGACCGTCCTTATCAATAACAATCCTCCCTTACCGATATCAACCCCCCTTATCTTTATCCATCCCCCCTTATTAATACCTCCTTGCCGATAACGATCCCCCCATACCGATACCGACCCCCCTTGCCGATAACGATCCCCCCTTACCAATATCATCCCTCCCTACCGATACCGACCCCCCTTACCGATATCAATCCCCCTTATCAATAACGATCCCCCCCATACCGATATCAATCCCCCCTTACCGATACCGACCCCCCTTACCGATAACGATGCCGTCCCGGGAGCCGGACATGAACATGGAGGCGGTTTTGGAGGGCAGCAGGAAGTGCCTGGTGGCCAGGAACGGGGACAGGCGGCCTCTGCCCGGCACCGAGGGCACGGCCAGGTGCTGGGGGCTGGAGCTGTCCCGGGAGGAGCCGAGCGGGGATGCGGCAGCGGGGGAGGGCGAGCGCTGCCGGGAGCGCGGCACGGCCTTGGCCAGCTCCGGCTTCTGGATGAGCACCCACTCGTACCTCTCTGCCTCGGGGCGCACCTGGGCACGGGACACACCCGGTGAGCCCGGGGGAAGCTGCTGCTGCTGCTCCGGGCGGGGCCTGGGCAGGGAAGGGACGGCGCGTCCTGGCAGGACAGCGATGAGGGGACAGGGCCGGACACAAACCGTGACTTACAGTGAACACAAAGCACTCCCCCGTCCCGAAAAAGCCCGAGGCGGCTCCGCTCTTCTTCCTCTCGGCCCAGTCGGAGGAGAGAAAGGCCCCACACACCTGGGAGAGAGCACAGGGAGCTCAGGGCGTGGATCACTCTCACCCGCGGCCTCTCTGCCCTCACCCTCTCCTCCTGGTTCCCCCGGCTGAGGTGTGCCCTGGTGGCACAGGGGCAGTTTGCTCTGCCCTGGGAGCTGGGGCAGACCCGGGCCGGGGCAGCACAGGGAGCACACAGCCCGTGGGGGCTCCCAGCAGTGCCAGGGGGGTCACCCAGCCCGTCCCCTTCCCCAGCCCTGCCTGGCAACGCTCACCTCCCCCTCGGTGGTTTTGATGAGCAGCACCGTGGGTTCGTAGCCTTCACAGCACGTGTAGAACCTGCAGGGATGGACAAGGGTGGGCTGGGGGAGCTGGAGCCCTGGGCGGGGTGTGCTGGCTGTCCCCGGGCAGGGTGTGCTGGCTGTCCCCGGGCAGGGTGTGCTGGCTGTCCCCGAATCGAGCCCAGGAGGGTCCCCAGCAGCCCCAGAGGTGCCCAGGTCACTCGTGCTGCTCCTCCCTCCAGCACCAAGCCCTGCCCAGGTTCCCCCGTGCCCGCCCAGCCCCGGGGCAGGTTCATCCCTTCACCTCTGCAGGCTGCAGCCGTCCTGGGAGGTGGAGAAGAGCAGCAGCGGGGGGAAGAGCGAGAAGCGCTCGGGGAGCCAGGACCAGACGAGGCGCATCTCCTGCGCCGTGACCGTGCTGGAGCTGAACTTCTGCATGTCCACGGCCAGGTGGAAGGACGGCCTGGGGGGGACGGACATCAGGGGGCTGGGGGCCTCTGCTTTAGGGGCACAGTCCCTGCAGCAGGTTCTGCCCTGCCCTGAGCACCGTGAGCTCCCTGCCAACACCCCCAGCTCTGCTGAGCCCTGACAGGGTCCCTGGCTCTGGCTGTGCCGTGTCCCCTGACAGGGTCCCTGTCTCTCTGGCTGTGCCGTGTCCCCTGACAGGGTCCCTGGCTCTGGCTGTGCCGTGTCCCCTGACAGGGTCCCTGTCTCTCTGGCTGTGCCGTGTCCCCTGACAGGGTCCCTGGCTCTGGCTGTGCCGTGTCCCCTGACAGGGTCCTTGGCTCTGGCTGTGCCGTGTCCCCTGACAGGGTCCCCCAGGGGCTGCGAGGGCCCAGCACAGCCACAGCTGCGGGAGGTTCCTGCAGCTCCCCCGGAGTTCTCCACAGGAGCTCCCATTCTGCCGGCTCAGCCCCAGAGCTGGGAGCGCAGAGCTCTCCTCACCTCCTCTGCACCACGGTGATGCCCCTCTCCACCAAGGCCTTCCTGTTGGCCATGTGCAGCAGCCAGATCTCCTTGCGGGAGAAGAGGCGGATGCCGAAGGCTCTCTCCAGGAGTTTGTCCACGCTGACGTGCTGGGCGATGTTCCTGACGAAAGCTCGCAGCTCGGCCTTGACGTCGGAGCCCTGCGGCCCGGCCGGGGCCGCCGAGAGCCTGAACTGCTTCAGCAGGGCCAGGCCGATGCGGTACAGCACCTTCTGGCCCTCCAGCAGGAACACGTCCAGCACGCGCACGGCGTAGGCCAAGGGCAGCCCGGGGAAGAGCCACGACAGCCACTCCGAGTAGACCTCGAGCACGTTGTCGGCGGCGCCGGCGATGAGCTTGTGAGCCGCGGGGCAGTGCTTGCTGGCCAGGTCCCCGAAGGTCATGCAGGAGGCCTGGTGCGCCAGGAAGGACTGGTCGATGTAGGCGGCGTGGGGAGCGTTGCTGGCGATGAGGCGCGAGAGGCTCTCGAAGCACTGCGCCTCGTCCTCGCTGTAGTGCAGCAGCAGCGCCGCCAGCGCCGGCAGCAGCGGGCTGTGCGTGATGTCGGGGAACAGGGCGCCCACGCAGATGAGGATCTTCTTCAGGGCCGCGACCCCGTGCGGGCCGAGGCAGTAGGTGGGCACGGGGCAGCCCTCCAGGAACTCGGGCAGGGGGTGCGAGCTGACGCTGCGCTTCCCGAAGAGCCGGCCGGCCACGTCCCGGTACGCGAGCGCGTCGGGGGTGACGAGGCGGCAGGAGACGCGCTGGATGAGGCGCGGGTAGAGCCGGGCCCGGCCCGCGTGGCTCCCGGCCCAGCAGCCTTCCCTCGCCAGCCGCTTCAGCTCCTTCGGGGGCCGGCCCAGCACGTCCCGCGGGATCCGCGCCGGGCCCTGCGCCTCCGGCATCTTGGCCCAGTCCACGAAGGGCCCGCAGCCCCGGCCCGGGGAGGTGTCGATGTCCCAGGTGTCGGCCTCGGACGTGACCACGATGGTGACCGGGGATGAGCCCGGCGCCTCTGCGGGACAAGGAGCTTTTATCGATCGCCTCTCCCGCCCCACCAGCGGCGTTCCACCCCGGCTCAGGGCGCTCTCAAGTCTCACAGCCGCGTCCTGCATTTCTTTGCTCTCCCCACAAAGGGAAGCGTTTCGAGGCTTTGCCCTCTCCCGCTCCCATCAGCTCCGGGCCCCGCAGAAGCGTGGGGCCAGGTCCCAGCTGGGTGTCAGGGCTGCTTCTCGCACCGTGAGGGGCTTTTCCCCCCTCCCAAAGCTCCCGGCCCCGGTCAGGGCTGCTTCTCACACCGTGAGGGGCTTTTCCCCCCTCCCAGAGCTCCCGGCTCTGGCTCTCGCTCTCCAGCTCAGTTTGGCGCCTGCCCAAGGCCAGCGGGAGCAGCGGGTCGGGCTCAGCCTGGTTCAGGGCAGGAGCTGCTGCATCCGGAGGTGCTCGGGCCGGCTCCTGTCCCGGACACAGCCTGAGCCCGCACAGTCACGGGGGCTCCTGGCCACGGAAACCAGGCTGAGACATCACCGGGGGACGATCAGGGGCTGCTTGCACCCCAAATTCCTCTCTCAGGGCGCTGCCCTGCCCGGGTACCGAGGAGCATCAGCCCGAGCCCACCCGACCGCCGCTGCCCCGGGTGCTGAACGGAGGCTGCGGCTGTGCCCGGCCCGGGACGAGCGGGGGCTCGGGGCAGGACCCGGCTGTGCCCAGCCCCTGCCGCTCCCCGCTCGGTCCCGCCCTCCCCCGGCCCCGTGCCCGTGCACGGGCGGGTCCCGCTCGGTCCCCGCACTCACCCGGCCCCGTGCCCGGCACGGCGGGTCCCGCTCGGTCCCGCATTCCCCCGGCCCCGTGCCCGGCACGGGCGGGTCCCGCTCGGTCCCGCACTCACCGGCCCCGTGCCCGCTCCTCCGCCCGCCGCCGGCTCGGCCATGGGGAAGGCGGGCGGCCGCGCCCCCGGGGCAGCGGGGCAGGCTGAGCCCCAGCTGCAGCATCTGCCGGCTCGGCCACCCCTGCCGGGTCCGCTCTGCCCCGCACCTGCTCGCGCTTTTAAGGTGCGGGCCGGCCCCGGCCCCGCGGTTTATTTGGGGTAAACACAGCGAGGGGTGGAGCGGCTCCCGCCCGCATCGCCCCTTCCTGCCCCAGCTCCGCGCCGGGCCCGGCCGGGGGCTGTAAACACCCCGCGGGTCCGAGATAGCATCGAACGGCAACACGGACAGTAAATGAACCCTTGATTTTCCCGAGGATAACCTTCGTGCTCCGCTCGGGCTGCGGCTGCTGCGGCCCGGCCGGGGGCTCCGGCGTTCCCGGTGTGCCCCGGGAAATGCTCGGTACCGATCGGTTCCAGCCCCAGAACGCGCTGCAGAGCTGCAGAATGAGCGGGAAATGCTCGGTACCGATCGGTTCCAGCCCCAGAACGCGCTGCAGAGCTGCAGAATGAGCGCTGTGCCCACGGACAGAAGGGCTGGGCTGGAGGAAAAGCGGCCTCCAGCAGCTGGAGAGGCTCCCGGGACACCGCCCCGGTCCAGCAGCGCTGCTCTCAGCTCGGGCTGCACTTAGCGGGCACTTTTATAGGCATCCTAACCTTTTAAAGGATCTTTATTTGCCTTTAAAACCGGATTGCTTCTGCTGTTCTGCTTCCGCTGAACGGGGAAGCGGAGCGGGGATCAGCCCCGGGAATCATGAGATGCGCTCGTTCTCGTTATCAATACCGTTATCAGCATTGTTGTGATTGTCCTTGTCGCTGCCGTCATCGCAGCCGTTATCAGCAGGCCCAGCAGCCCCGTCACGAGGGCGATAAAGCCTCGCTTGCAGCGCCCCGAAGCTGCTCCTCACTCAGGTTTGTGCCCGATTTGCGTCACCGATCGCATCCAAAAACAAAGGGAGAGGCCAAATCCCGGCGGATCAGGGATGGGAAGGGCTTGGAGCGAGGGGCTGCGCCCACCGCAGCCAAAACAGCGCCAGTGCCAGCAGCGCCAGTGTCACCGCGACCGGGGATGGGGACAGGGAGTGCAGCGATGTCACTGCGGATGGACAGGGACAGGGACAGGGCTGGGGGTCTGCAGAAGGGAATCGGTGCCACTGCTCAGTGTGGGGTTTGTGTGGCTGCAGGGAGGGGTGGGGACAGCTCTGGTGCTGTGCTGTGCACATCTGCACACATCTGCACCTTGTACCGCGCACCTCTGCACCCCAACACTTCTGCCCCTTGTACTGCAAAGCTCCGTGCCCGCTCTGTGCACTGAACCTCTGTCCATCTGTCCCGTAAACCCCGAACATTGCATCTGTCCCTGCACCCCGCACATCTGTCCGTCTGTCCCGAACACCTGGTTCTCCCCTCTGTCCCCAACACCCGTCTCTCCCCTCCGCCCCCTGCCCCGCACGGCAGAGCCGCTGCGCCATCGGCCCCGCTCCCCGCACTGTCGCATCCCTGGAGCTGGCTGCGCTCCCCGGGCCCGTACCGCGGTACCTCTCTCCCCTCTCCATCTCTCTCCCCTCTCTCCATCTCTCCCCCGTCCATCTCTCCCCTCTCTCCATCTCTCCCGGTTCCCTCTCCCATTTCCCTTTCCCCTCCGTCCCCTGCCGGCGCCTGCGCGCGGCGCGTCCGGGCGGATCCGGCGGAAGCGCCGCGAAGGTTCCGGGGCCGCGATGGCTCCGGACCCCTGGTGAGCGCCAGGCCGGGCCGGGGGTGCGGGTCGGGACCGGGTCAGCACCGGGCCGGGACCGGCCCTGCCGGGGCCGCGGAGCCTGCGGAGCCTGCGGGGCCCGGCACGGGCGGGAGCGGGGCCGGGCGGGCCGGGCTGTGCCTTCCCAAAGCCGGTGTGCGTGTGTCTGTTCCGGGGTGCTGTGTGTTTGGGGCTGCTGTGTGTACCCCGATCTTTTCCCAAAACCCGTCCCGGTGTGCGAGTGTTTGTTCGGGGGTCCTGTTCCAAAGCCCCTGTTCCTGTTCCCGGTGTCCCTGTGTTTGGGCGTGCTGTGCCTCCCCTTCCCGGGTCCTTTCCCAAAACCCATCCCAGGCTTTGTGACTGTGTGTTTTGGGGCCGTTGTGCCTTCCCCTCCCGAGGCTTATACCGGCGGGTCCCGTCCCATCCCATCCCATCCCATCCCATCCCATCCCATCCCATCCCATCCCATCCCATCCCATCCCATCCCATCCCATCCCAGCCGGTCCCTCGGCCCCGGGCTCAGCCGCTGGGGTCCCCGCAGGCTCCCGCTGCTCGCCGCCGCCCGCCAGCTCGCCCAGGACATCGCCGAGAAGCTGCAGGAGCGGAACCGCTGCCAGCGGAGCGGGGAGAGCTCGGCCAAGGTGCCCGGCAGGGACGGGCGAGGCGGGGCGAGGCGGGACTCCGGGATGCGGGGCGGAACTCCCGGGATGCGGGCGAGAGTCCCGGGATATAGGGCGGAACTCCCGGGATGCGGGGCGGAGTTCCGGCATAGGAGGCAGAATTGCCGGGATGCGGGGCAGAATTGCCGGGATGCGGGGCGGAATTGCCGGGATGCGGGGCGGAATTGCCGGGATAGGAGGCAGAATTGCCGGGATAGGAGGCAGAATTGCCGGGATGCGGGGCGGGATTCCCGGGATGCGGGGCGGAATTGCCGGGATGCGGGCGAGATTCCGGGATGCGGGGCGGAGGGAGGAGCGGGTCGGGGCCGGGGCTCTGTCGCTGCCGGCACCCGCAGGGGAAGGCTGTGTTCCAGCGCCGCTGTCTGTCCCTTAAGGGGAACGAGAAGGGAGTTTGGGGATGAACCGCGGCTCCCCGGTGGTTTGGGGTCAGCAGCGGTGAATCGGTGCGTGCAGCAGCGCTGGTTCAGGGAGGAGCCGTGGCCGTGCTGGGCACGCCCCGCTGCCTGCTCCGGGCTGTTCCCGAGGGATGGAGCCAGTCCCGAGAGTCGGGGATGTTGGGATGGAGCTGGTCCAGAGAGTCAGGGATGCTGGGATGGAGCTGGTCCAGACAATCAGGGATGCTGGGATGTTGGGATGGAGCTGTCCCATAGGCTCAGGGATGTTGGGATGCTGGGATGGAGCTGTCCTAGAGGCTCAGAGATGCTGGGATAGAGCTGGTCCAGACAATCAGGGATGCTGGGATGGAACTGTCCCAGAGGCTCAGGGATTCTCAGGGATGCTGGGATGGAGCTGTCCCAGAGGCTCAGGGTTTCTCAGGGATGGTGGATGGAGCTGTCCCAGAGGTTCAGGGATGGTGGGATGGAGCTGTCCCAGAGGCTCAGGGATGCTGGGATGCTGGGATGGAACTGTCCCAGAGGCTCAGGGATTCTCAGGGATGCTCAGCAGCTGCTCTGTTCCCTCTCTCTCTGAACAGGGATGTTCCTCACCCAGGGCTGGCTCCTGTCTTTTGCAGTGGCTGCAGATCAGAAGGAGTAGGAATCATGCAGCTTTGTTCTAGCTGCATTTCTAGCAAAGTCCAAGTCCAGAGTTAAACAGGAATGAGAAGCAGCAGTTGGAGCTCACCCAGGAATGTTGTGTTGTCCATGTTTTTTCACTTCCTGTGAAATAAAGAAATAGAAAGAAGAAATAAAGAATAAATAAGTAAGAAATAAAATAAGGTTTTCAGGAGGTGCTTTCCCTGTGGCTCCAAGCCTGTCCTTTCCTTCAGGAGCAGCTTTGAGTCATTACCTGCTCCCTTGGCTGTGTTCAGATGGAAATTGCTGTAAGCCCTGGGTTGGTCATTTATAATAATTGCCATAATTAAAGCCTCAGTGCTTTTCCTCCCCCTCTCTGTATCAGGGCTGTAATGCAGTCCCTGGTCACAGCACAGGGTCTGCTGGGCCACTCACTTTGCTGAGAACTCTTCAAATCAAATGTCATTTTTGAAATGTTTCCTTGGGAGAAGTTCTGAGGAAGGGTGTGTAGGCTGTGCACAATAATCAGTGCATGGCTGCCTCACTTCAGCAGGAGTTGAGAAGGGGTCTCAGAAACCCCAAATAAGTGTGGTTTGAGCAGTATTTTCTCTGCCTTTGGAGAGTTTGGAGGTGCAGATTAAATTCCTGCTTTCAGCATGGTGAAGTGTCAGAATTGCACAGAGACACCTCAACAACAGCAGAGCAATAAAAAGATTGCTGCTCAATGTGTCTGCATTTATAGAGGGCAAAGTTCTCCCCTGCCATCAGTGCCACCCCTGAGGAGCCCAAAGCCCAGGGGAACGTGGGGCTGGTGCTGTTTGGAGCCTTTGTGGGGCTGGAACTCTCAGGGTTGTGTTTTATGGAAACATTGCAGGGGTGGCTGACTTCTCATAAAATCATCTGTCCCGTGCCCTGTGTTTTCCTTTAATGCATTAACAGGTAAAGGGGAATATTTGGCAGCGTTTGATTCTACTCTAAACAAGGTTCCCACAAGGAGAGAGGTGTTTCCATAACAGAAATGCCTGTTGAGAAACCCACGGCTGAGCAGTCGCGTGCCCTGAGCCTGCTGAGTGCTGAAATGCAGGGAAATGTCTTTGTACAGGACTGGCCTTTCAGGGAGAGTGTAAACAGGTTTTATTTTTGTAGTATTTTGCAATTGGCACGGCTGAAAAATTTCTTGCTTGTTGCTGAGCCAAAAATAGAGCACAAAATCTAAAATGGAAAAATAAACTGCAAGGAAGGATTTTAATCCAGCACTTATCATCTGTGAACTCTGCTCTGTTCAGCTGATCATAAAACTTCCACTGGTTGATTTTTTTTTTCTACTTTTCCTCTGCCTTAGTTTTCTGTACAGGAGGGGAAATCTTTTGTTTTCACTGCAGTTTCTGCCCAGGCTGCTGCATTTGGTGACTTTTTTGGCCGTGTCACCTTTGTGCTCTGTTGCTATTCTGGGTCAGTCAAATGCAGCATTCTCCACCTGGAGCTGAGGACAAATTGAATTAATTACCTTTAATTACCTGACTGCAGAGCTGGAGGCCCCACAGAGGCTGCAGCACTGCCCAGATCTCTGATCCCCTGTGCTGGTTTGGATCTGGTGCTGTGGGGGCGTTGGGTGCTTTGGGCCAGAGCTGGATTTGGCTGCCTCAGCCTGGCTGCACCTGCTCCCTGCTGTGTCTGCTGGTGTTTGGGGGCAAACCCCAGCCAGTCAGGCAGGTTCAGTTTCCTGAGGCTCTCCTGCTCCATCCCAGACAGGTTCCATCTCTCCTGCTCCATCCCTGACATGTTCAATCTCTCAGGCTCTCCTGCTCCATCCCTGACAGGTTCAGGCTCTCCTGCTCCATCCCAGAGGGGTTCAATCTCTCAATCTCTCCTGCTCCATCCCTGACAGGTTCAATCTCTCCTGCTCCATCCCTGACAGGTTCAGGCTCTCCTGCTCCATCCCAGAGGGGTTCAATCTCTCAATCTCTCCTGCTCCATCCCTGACAGGTTCACTCTCTCCTGCTCCATCCCAGACAGGTTCAATCTCCTGAGGCTCTCCTGCTCCATCCCAGACAGGTTCAGTCTCTCAGACTCTCCTGCTCCATCCCAGACAGGTTCAGTTTCCTGAGGCTCTCCTGCTCCATCCCAGACAGGTTCAGGCTCTCCTGCTCCATCCCAGACAGGTTCAGTCTCTCAGGCTCTCCTGCTCCATCCCTGACAGGTTCAGTCTCCCAGGCTCTCCTGCTCCATCCCAGGCAGGTTCAGGCTCTCCTGCTCCATCCCAGACATGTTCTCAGACTCTCCTGCTCCATCCCTGACAGATTCAGTCTCTCAGACTCTCCTGCTCCATCCAAGACAGGTTCAGGCTCTCCTGCTCGATCCCAGACAGGTTCCATCTCTCCTGCTCCATCCCTGACAGGTTCAATCTCTCAGGCTCTCCTGCTCCATCCCAGGCATGTTCTCAGACTCTCCTGCTCCATCCCAGACAGGTTCAATCTCTCAGCCTCTCCTGCTCCATCCCAGACAGGTTCAGGCTCTCCTGCTCCATCCCAGACATGTTCTCAGGCTCTCCTGCTCCATCCCTGAGCACTCAGGCAGGTCTGGCAGCACTGCCCCTGCTGCTGCTGCTGTCTCTGGGGCTCCAGGAGGGCAGGGCTGGGAGTGAGAGCAGATTTTCCTCTCTGGTTCCAGTTCCCCACGCAGCAGCTGGGCTTGCTGCCCCTTGTGAGCCACAGCTTGTAAACAAGAGGCACAGCAAGTCTTAATTAGGGCGACTTGCATTGTTAATTGCAGTTAGAGTGGCTTTTTCTGCATAACTGCAATGAAAAGAAATAACATCTGAGGAGGAAAAGCTGAGGATAATGTGAGTTTGAGTTGGGAAGGGCTGGGGGGAAAGCAGGAGGGCTCCTGCCAGCCTGGGGTTTGCTTGCAGCAGGGAAGAATGCTGAATTACATTTTACTGAGGGCACACAGCTGGGGCTTGGGCTGCTCAGTGGTCAGAGAGGGCTGGGCAGCTGGGTGCTGCTGAGAGGGGAAATGGAACAATCTGGATTTCTCTGGGGCTTAGGTTTCGAGTCTGGAGGAGTTCAGTGCAGGGAATGTGTGAACCTGTAGCAGCCTCTCTGATCCTGGGGAAGAAACCCGGTGGCAAAAGAAGCTGCTGCCTGTATTTATACTGAAGATCAGAGGAAAGAGCTGGAAATTTATCTGGAAAATATTAAAATGTGCTGAAATGTTTTGCCCATATAAAGAAGTGTGTTTATAAAGGCTTGAAAGACAGCTTTCCATATTCATCAGCATTAATGCCTCAGAGTTGTGTTTGTGAAACTGTTCCATTGTTTTGTAAGCAGTGACTCCTGGCTCTGAACAGGCTCTCTGGGCTGGCAGTGCAGCCCTTCACACCTGTGCAGTAAAAATTAAATATAAATATCAGATCTCAGGACATTGCTCTGGCTGCCCTGGAGACTCCAGACCCTGGCAGGGGGCTCAGAGACCTTGGCACAGAGTAAAAACCCCCTGTGCCTTGGATTTTAACCCATGGAAACAATTACTGACTTTGTGTGAGGAGTTACAAGCCACAAGAGTTTGAGTAGAATGACAGTGAATTTATCACAGGGTGAAAAAGTAGAATTTTGGGGTTTTAGAATGGGGGTTCAGGAGGCAAGATGGAGGAATCTGGACGTGTCCTGTCCTTCTCCTTCTTGTCCTCCGTCTTCTGCTGGGATGGTGACACTTGTGGATTGGTTTAGGGTAGAGACAGACTGTCTAACACAGGTGATAGGTATTGGAAAATTACTGTAAATAAAGCACAGGTAGTTCTTAGTGTAGAAAGCCAACAGCACCCCAAAGGTGGTCAGTGTGCCACAAACAAACCTACTGGACAGATCTCAGCAGGTCAGAGAAAGAATGGAATAGATCAGAGAAAATAATCAACCTTGAAAAGCAGAACTGAGTAATCTCGACTTCTTCTGTCGTGGGGCTGGGAAAAAGACATTAATGCCTGGGGAACCATTTCAATCACAGAAACCTGAGGTATATGTACATGAAATGTGGTGCAGGTCTGCCAGAGCAGGCAGTGACAGTGTCTGTGTTCCCCCAGGTAACGTGGCCATCAGGTCCTCGCTGCAGAGCCTCAGGGAGCAGATCGAGCAGCTGAGGGAGCAGCTGCTGCGGGCGGTGTCCACTCGGCAGATGTACCTGTGCCAGCAGCCTGCCTGGGCTGGGCACCTGCACGGGGAGTGGGAGAGTGTGCTGGGAAAAGTGGGAAAATGTGCTGGGCAGAGTGGGAAAATGTGCTGTGCAAAGTGGGAAAATGTGCTGTGCAAAGTGGGAAAATGTGGTGTGCAAAATGGGAAAATGTGCTGTGCAAAATGGGAAAATGTGCTGGGCAAAGTGGGAAAATGTGGTGTGCAAAGTGTGAAAATGTGGAGTGCAAAGTGTGAAAATGTGGAGTGCAAAGTGTGAAAATGTGGAGTGCAAAGTGGGAAAATGTGCTGTGCAAAGTGGGAAAATGTGATGTGTAAAGTGTGTGCAGAGTGTGCTGGGCAAAATGTGCTGTGCAAAACGGGAAAATGTGCTGTGCAAAATGGGAAAATGTGCTGTGCAAAGTGTCTGCAGAGTGTGCTGTGCATAGTGTGCTATGCAAAATGGGAAAATGTGCTGTGCAAAGTGGGAAAATGTGGCGTGCAAAGTGTGAAAATGTGCTGGGCAAAGTGGGAAAATGTGGTGTGCAAAGTGGGAAAATGTGCTGTGCAAAATGTGAAAATTTAATGTTCAAAGGGTGAAAATGTGGCGTGCAAAATGTGAAAATGTGGAGTGCAAAGTGTGAAAATGTGCTGGGCAAAATGTGCTGTGCAAAATGTGAAAATGTGATGTTCAAAGTGTGAAAATGTGGTGTGCAAAATGTGAAAATGTGGTGTGCAAAGTGTGCTGGGCAAGACGTGCTGTGTAAAATGTGAAAATGTGGTGTGCAAAATGTGTACGAAGTGTGCTGTGCAAAGTGTGCTGGGCAAAATGTGTGCAAAGTGTGGTGTGCAGGATGTGCTGTGCAAAATGTGTGCAAAGTGTGTGTGCAGGATGTGCTGTCCCCCCCTGCCACACGCTCTGGGTGTCCCCTGGTTCCTCTGCAGGACCCTGGGGCACAGAACGTTCCCTGTGCTGCTGCTGTCCCTGCCAGGGCAGGAGGGGCTGGGCACCCCTGGGCTGCTGGGACAGAGCCTGGCTCTGGTCCCCTCTGTGTCCCCACCCTGGGCAGGATGGGCTGGGGGGAGCTCGAGGAGAGCTCTGAGGCCGTGTGGGTTTGGTCCTTAACCCAGAGGCACCAGCACCCAGCTGGAGGGGGACAGGAGGCAGAACCTGGTGGACGAGCTGGTGACCCGGCACAGGCAGCTGGAGGCGTCCTACAGGAATGAAGGATCCGAGCCAGACATGAGCAGGTATGGCCCTGTCCCCTCAAATCCCAGGGGACCTGAGCTCTGGGGGCACCTGGGCTGGCAGCTGAGCTCCTCTGCCCCTGCAGGAACCAGAGGGAGGCATTTGCTCAGAAATGAGCTGGTGTTGTCAGGACAGCACATTGCTGGCAGCTCTGTTTGTGCCTGGAGCTCCTGGAGCAGAGGCTGGGCAGAGATAAAGGAATAAAGTTTATTAAATTTATTAAAAGGCCTCCAAGGATCCACCTTGGGCAGTGCAAGAGCCCAGCCAGGGCTGCACCCAAGATGGACCCAGGATGGACTCAGAGTCAGGAGTTTTCACCCTTTGATGAGTTCTGCTCCATGTCCACGCTGGGTTCAGTGTCCAATCCCAGCTCCAGGGGATGCAGTCCCACCCTCCCAGGTTGCTCTCCTCCATTCCCTGCTCGTTGCACTGTTTGTCCTTGGTTGTGGGGCTGGCCAAGGATTGTTGTGTGTGCCTGAGCTGTGAGGAGACCTTGTGACACTGTGTGTGGAGCTCAGAGTTATTTACCAGTGCAGTGCAGAGCCTGGGAAATAGGAAAGATGAAACTGGAGGCAAACAGGAGGAAAATACCAAAATTCCTCGGTAATTTCAAGGCCCATTAGAAACGATCAGGGAATCCAGTATTTTCCAGCAGAAGATAACATCAGAGAGTATTTATTTGCTAGTGCTGCAAGGCTTGATGTTTTATAGCTCTCTTTCAACTTCTTTTATTAAAAATGGATAAAACTATGCCCAATATTCCCTCTGGTGAATTCCCACCCTTTCCATGGTCTCCCCTGTGGCTCTGGTCTTCAGGGTACCAGCAGAGACACCTCAGGGCCTGGATCTTGTGCCAGGAAATCCAAATTTGCTCTCTTGCCTGAGCCTGGGCTGGGAGTGGGACTGTAGGGAAGGGGCTTGGAGAGAGCTTGGAGGGATTCTTGAAAGGATCTTGGAAGGACTTTGGAGGCATCTCAGAAGGATTTTGGAGGGATCTTGGGTGGATCTCAGAAGGATCTTGGAGGGATCTCAGAAGGATCTTGGCAGGATCTTGGAAGGAATTTGGGGGGATCTCAGAAGGATCTTGGGGGATCTCAGAAGGATCTTGGGGGATCTCAGAAGGATCTTGGGTGGATCTCAGAAGGATCTTGGGAGGATCTCAGAAGGATCCTGGGGGGATCTCAGAAGGATCTTGGGTGGATCTCAGAAGGATCCTGGGTGGATCTCAGACCCTGGCAGGTGCTGGCAGGAGCTGGTGCCAGGCACGGAGCCCCAGGCTCTGCAGGGCTCAGCTGCCGTTCCCAGCTCGGGGTCCCTCTGCAATCCCGGCAGATCCCGGCCCAGCTTTGGGAGCCTGGGGGTGGCAGAGCCCCCCTGGAATGTGCCTGGGGCCGACACTCAGCTTTGCCCTGCATTAGAACAATCGGCACCTGGGGTTTGATGGAGCTGAGCACTGACACTCGCCTGGCTGCTGCTGCTTTTCCAGATCTAATCCAGGCCTGATGTGACAGCCCGCGGTGCCCAGGCCCTGCTCTTGCCAGCAGCCCTTCCTTTCATTAACCTTCCTGCACCACTGATCACATGTTGGCTGCCCAGGGCCTGGGGCTGGAGCTTTGCCCTGGAATTAAGCTGCTTTACTGTGCTCAGCACTCGGCGAGCTCCACATCCTGTGAAAGCTGCTCTGAAGCTGTTTCTGGGCTGCAGGGCTGGGCTTTAATGCTCCCGGGGCTGATCCCAAGTGACAACTGCTGCAGGACCCTCCCTGGCTGGGACAGCATTCCTGCCCCTCCAGCCCTCATTAAGGAGCCCCTGGAATTGCCAGGGCCAGGCTGGGCTGTTTGTGTGCCCCCCTGGAGCAGGGCCAGCTCCATTTCCTTTAGTGGGGATTTCATGACAATTTCGGTGCCTTCTGCCCCTGTTTCTCCCCGGGAGGATCCGTGCAGGCTGTTGGAGCAGGGGCTGCAGCGGGGCAGGATTCCCAGGGTGTCACTGCATTGCCAAGGCAGAGTGGGGAGAGCAGCCAGGAATGGGGACTCTGGGGGCCACAGGTCAGACCTTTAGAGTATTTAAACATCTGTGGAGAGGAATGGGAACAGTCCCACTCCTGTCTGGCCAGGTCTCAGGCTGGAGAAGTCCATGTCAGTCACCAGAGAATCAATAAATTCCTGCCCTGCCTTGGTGTCTCTTGGAATTCCTCAAAACCAGAGACAACTTCTGGTGCCTGTGGGACACAAAGCCCCTTCAGGAAGAGAAGAGTCTATTTTAATTTTTCTCCTCAGTCCCCATTTTCCTGGTTGAACCTCTCCTGACAGATGGAAGGGATTCCAGCCTGGATCCAAGCAGGAATTTTACCTGATGCCAAATAGGCTCCAGTCCATGAGTGCCCAGCTTCAGGTGTCAAACACCTTTGGGAATCTGTCTGCTGTTTGTGGGGGGCAAAGAAGAAAAGAAGGAAATAAGGAAATGAGATCAGCAGGAGTGGTTTAGGTGCCTCTGAAAGCCCTTCCTGGTGTCCTCCCTCCCTCCCAGTTGTGCTGGAGCCTCCAGGGATGGGGATGGGGATGCTCAGGTGGGTGGGACAGAGGAATTGTCCCCCAGGAGAGCCCCTGGGTGCCAGGATCAGACCTGGGCTGGGGATTCCCGGGGTTCAGGGGGCTCTGTGGGCAGGGGTGCCCTGCAGCTCCAGCCCTTGGGCCAGTGGGAGCAGAGAGGGAGATGCTGGCCAGGGCCACATGGGGTTCCCTGGGATGGGGAACTGCAGCTCTTGAGCTGCTGGGCTGGAAATCCTCTGCCAGCTGCAGGGAGTGCTGGAGAATTCCATCAGGAGAGGTTCCTGTGAGGAAATCTCCACTGGATGGTGCCTGGTGGGGACTTGGAGCTGCCTGTGCTCGTGTGGCCTCTCATGGGTTTTTGGAGAGATAGAGAGGGTTTCTATTTTAGAAAATTTCTATTTCAGAAATTCATTTTTATTAGAAAATTGTTACATAGAAAATTTGTATCAATTTTTTTTTTTACAAATTTATATATTTGCATAGAAATTTGTTTTATCTATTAAGCTTGGAGCTTCCTAAAAATACAGAGTGAGCACTGTAAGTGAGAGAATGCCCCAGTCCTGCAGCTGCCCTGTGGAGAGTGACCTGTGAAGCCAGGCTGGGGTGCCCTGGGTGCTTCAAAGAGCCCCTCTGCAGTTCAGGGAATGTTCAAGTGATCATCCACCCAGCTGTCAGATGACCCAGGTTTTGTTTGAGACTCAGTCTTGCAGAGCCCTAAGCCTCGATGTGTGGCCTGGAGTAAGTGCTGCTTGAGTAATCTAAGTGACTTGGGAGGTGTTCTCAGAACGACCAGTGAAACAAAAGACAAGCCCTCCCTTGTTAGGCAGTGCCAGAGCTCCCTGATTTTAAACCCCATCACCTTTCATGCTCGGGCACATGGCTGAGCCCTGTAATTAGTGAAATCTGCTCCCCTCATCAAAAGGCATCCCCACACTGCCGTGCTCGCTGGGGCTGCCCGGGTTTGCCTGATTAACTCGTGGAGGCCGTGGGTGGCTAATTGGATAAGCTTTAATCTTCACACCGGGCCGGGCAGGAGGAAGTGGGGCTGTGTGCAGGGAAGGCAGTTCCCAAACATGTCACAAAGATTATTGTGAGCAGCACACCCTGGCCGTGACCCAGCCCAGGAGCAGGGCAGGGATGGAGGCACAGCCACCGATTGTTCAGATTTGCTGCCTTGGCTGTTTTTGGGCAGGCAGGAATGGCTGGGCTGGGTTTAGCCAGCAGAGAGTTTCTGTGCCCTCTGCTTTGGTTACACAGCTCTGGCTGCAGTTGTTACCTGGGGTTTGTGTCCCTCTGATCGAGGGGAACTGGGAGAGCTGCAGGGCTGTTCCACCTCTAACATGGCAATACTTCTGTCCTGGTCACAAACTGGTGCCACTGGTGCCACTGGGAGATAGAAGAGCCCATTTAACCCCCGGAGCAGGGAGGAGAGCTGGGCAGTGTGGAATACTGCACCCAGGTGTGCCAGTCTGTGTGACCCAGCCTGACTGCCAGCCCTGAGAAATGCATGGCAGTGCATGGAGGGGCAGGGCTGGGATGCAGAACAGCCCCAGCTGCTCTCCCTGAGCACCAGCTGGTCATGGCACAGCAGGGCTGGCTCTGCCTTGGGGTTCAGCATCACTGGGGTGGGTAAGGGAGATGCTGAGATTTAGAAAAAGTGCTTTTTGCCACTTTCATTTAAAAAAGAGTCTTCTATTTTTCTATATTTTTTCTATATTTATTTTTCTATATTTATTTTTTCTATATTTTTCTATATTTCCCCATACTTTTCCCATATTTTTTCTATATTTCCCCATATTTACCCCATATTTTTTCTATATTTTTTCCCATGTTTTTTCCAATATTTGTTTTTTCCTATATTTGTTTTTTTCTATATTTGGTTTTATACTTGTTTTTTTCTATATTTGGTTTTATATTTGTTTTTTTCTATATTCATTATTTTCCCTATATTTGTTTTTCCCCTATATTCGGGGTTTTTTTCCCCCATATTTATTTTTCCTATATTTGTTTTTTTTTCCCCTACATTTGTGATGGTTGTTTTTTTTTTTTCCCTATTTTGCCCTATTTTTTTCTCTTTATTTTTTCCTATTTTTCCTTCCGCCTTCCCCTGGAGCCGGAGCGCAGGGCAGAGGAGCTGCGGGCTCTGCTCGGGGAGATTTTCCAGCAGCGCTGCTCCATCCCACGGCCAGGAGATGTCCCCAGCTGCCCGGGATTGCCGCGGGAGCCCCGGGATTGCTGCGGTAGCCCCGGAATTGCTGCGGGAGCCCCGGGATGGCTGCGGGAGCCCCGGGATGGCCGCGGGAGCCCCGGGATCGCTGCGGGAGCCCCGGCCGGGCCGGGCTGGGCTTGGAGCCCTTTGGTGCCAGCGGGGCATGGAGCCCCCAGTGCCCCCCAATGCCCTCCTTGTCCCCCAGTGCCCCCCAATGCCCTCCTTGTCCCCCAGTGTCCCCCAGTGCCCCCCAATGCCTTCCTTGTCCCCCAGTGCCCCCCAGTTCTCCCCAATGCCCTCCTTGTCCCCCAGTGCCCCCCAGTGCCCCCCAATGCCCTCCTTGTCCCCCAGTGCCCCCCAATGCCCTCCTTGTCCCCCAGTGTACCCCAATGCCCTCCTTGCCCCCCAGTGTCCCCCAGTGTCCCCAATGCCCTCCTTGTCCCCCAGTGTCCCCCAATGCCCCCTTGCCCCCCCAGTGCCCCCCAGTGCTCCCCAATGCCCCCCTTGCCCCCCAAGTGCCCTCAGTGCCCCCCCCAATGCCTCCTTGTCCACAGTGTCCCCCAGTGTCACCCCAAGGCCCTCCTTGTCCCCCAGTGTACCCCCAATGGCCCCCCCAATGCCCTAGCTGCCCCCCAGTGCCCCCCATGCCCCCCAATGCCCGCCTTGTCCCTCAGTGCCCCCCAATGCCATCCTGTCCCCCAGTGCCCCCCATGCCCCCCCATGCCCCCCAATGCCCTCCTTGTCCCCCCAGTGTCCCCCCAGTGTCCCCCCAATGCCCTCCTTGTCCCCAGTGCCCACCAGTGCTCCCCATGCCCCTCCTTGTCCCCCAGTGCCCCACAGTGCCCCCCAACATAGACCCTCCATTGTCCCCCAATGCCCCCTACTGCCCGTCCTTGTCTACCCACTGTCCCCCAGTGCTCCCCAATGCCCTCCTTGTCCCCCAGTGTCCCCCAATGCCCCCCAATGCCCTCCTTGTCCCCCAGTGTCCCCCAATGCCCCCCAATGCCCTCCTTGCCCCCCAATGCCCCCCCCCCAGTGCCACCCCCAGTGTCCCCCCCAGTGCCACCCCAGTGCCCCAGGCTTGGCCACACAGGGGTGCCCAGCACAGGGGGGGCACTGGGCAGATCAGAGCAGCTCCATAAAAACTGAATTAAAAACACCAAAACAACGGCAGCGTTCTCATTTAGGTCTGGGTGTAGCTAAAATAATGAGTTATTCTTAGAAGTACTTGTAAATAATATAAATATATATATAAATAATATTAAAAGCTTATGAATAATAGTAATTATAGTTAGTTATTATAATATTTAGTTATTTTAGTTACACCATGGTCTAATAATTGAGAACTTGGGAGACCCTAAAATCCCTCTCATTTCTTCTGTTTGTGGAGGTGTTTTGGGAAAGAGCAGGAGAAGGTGAAATGGGGATGAAACACAGAGCTGGAAGGAAGGAAAGCTGAAAGCAAAAGCTCCAAGTTGTGAACATTTGGGGGGCACAGCCTCCCCATGGCCCCCCAAGGCTGAGCTGCAGTTCTGGGGTCAGGGACCCCCTGAATGCTCTGGGGTTTGTCCTGTAGGGAAACCAGTGAGGGCTGGAAGGCAGAAATGTGGTTCTGAGCAAATGTTTCACTGGGGTTTCATTTTACTGCCTGGATTTATGTGCCCTGGACATGGAAATCTTGTTTTCTGTGGTCACCAGGGAGGTGTCTGTAATGTGAACAATCTCAAGTCATAATTCTTTGAAAAGAAAAGCCATTATTTAATTACTCCTGCATTTAGGAGTGTGTGCTCCTGGCTTCTCCTTGGGGCTGGTGCCAGACTAGGAAAGGCAGGGGGGAGCTGTGTCCATCTCAGTTCCCAAAATCCAGGAATGCTCCTGCTTGGGTTTGGTCAGCATTGCAGGGAATTAAATCTCATCTGATTTCCATCTCCATTAACGAGTGGATCCTTTTGCTGTTTGGGGCTGTGGCAGTATTTTATGTGCTTTAATCAGGTAGCAAATGCAGGAATAATGTGTATTCCCAGGAATGCTGTGTGCTCTGCATGCAAACAGCATTTTATATGGATTTATTTATACACACACACATATATATATATATATATTTGTACAGTAAATACGTATATACATTTATTTATTTACACAATAAATACACATACACATTTATTTATTTATTTATTTATACAATAAATACATGTATACATTTATTTATTTATACAACAAATACACATATACATTTATTTATTTATACAATAAATACATATTACATTTATTTATTTATACAATAAATACACATATACATTTATTTATTTATACAATAAATGCATATATACATTTATTTATTTATACAATAAATACACATACACATTATTTATTTATACAATAAATACATATATACATTTATTTATTTATTTATTTATACAATAAGTACATATTTATTTATTTATTTATTATTTATTATTTATTATTTATTTATTGATACAATCTGTGGATTTATTATACAGTTTGTTTATTCCCTGTAGGATGAATTCTGCCCTTCCTTGCCACTTCCAGCCTATGGGGTGGATTTGTTCCTGGGGATTGCTTTGGCTGATCCCTGCTGGGCTGCACAGAGGGCTCAGCCCTGGGTGCTGCTGTGTGCCAGGGGTGGGAATCACTCACTGGGACCCTGTGCTGCTCTGTGCCAGGGCTGTGATCACTCCCTGGGCTGTGGATGCTCTGTGCCAGGGCTGTGATCACTCTCTGGGCTGTGGATGCTCTGTGCCAGGGCTGTGATCACTCTCTGGGCTCTGGATGCTCTGTGCAGGGCTGGGATCACTCCCTGGGCTGTGGGTGCTCTGTGCCAGGGCTGTGATCACTCCCTGGGACCCTGTGCTGCTCTGTGCCAGGGCTGTGATCACTCCCTGGGCTCTGGATGCTCTGTGCCAGGGCTGTGATCACTCCCTGGGCTCTGGATGCTCTGTGCCAGGGCTGTGATCACTCCCTGGGCTGTGGATGCTCTGTGCCAGGGCTGTGATCACTCCCTGGGCTCTGGATGCTCTGTGCCAGGGCTGTGATCACTCCTCTGGGCTGTGGATGCTCTGTGCCAGGGCTGTGATCACTCCCTGGGCTCTGTGTGCTCTGTGCCAGGGCTGTGATCACTCTCTGGGCTGTGGATGCTCTGTGCCAGGGCTGTGATCACTCCCTGGGCTGTGGATGCTCTGTGCCAGGGCTGTGATCACTCCCTGGGCTGTGGATGCTCTGTGCCAGGGCTGTGATCACTCTCCTGGGCTGTGGGTGCTCTGTGCCAGGGCTGTGATCACTCCCTGGGCTGTGGATGCTCTGTGCCAGGGCTGTGATCACTCCCTGGGCTCTGTGTGCTCTGTGCCAGGGCTGTGATCACTCCCTGGGCTCTGTGTGCTCTGTGCCAGGGCTGTGATCACTCCCTGGGCTCTGGATGCTCTGTGCCAGGGCTGTGATCACTCCCTGGGCTCTGTGTGCTCTGTGCCAGGGCTGTGATCACTCCCTGGGCTCTGTGTGCTCTGTGCCAGGGCTGTGATCACTCCCTGGGCTCTGGATGCTCTGTGCCAGGGCTGTGATCACTCCCTGGGCTGTGGATGCTCTGTGCCAGGGCTGTGATCACTCTCTGGGCTCTGTGTGCTCTGTGCCAGGGCTGTGATCACTCCCTGGGCTCTGGATGCTCTGTGCCAGGGCTGTGATCACTCCCTGGGCTCTGGATGCTCTGTGCCAGGGCTGTGATCACTCCCTGGGCTCTGGATGCTCTGTGCCAGGGCTGTGATCACTCCCTGGGCTGTGGATGCTCTGTGCCAGGGCTGTGATCACTCTCTGGGCTCTGGATGCTCTGTGCCAGGGCTGTGATCACTCCCTGGGCTGTGGATGCTCTGTGCCAGGGGTGGAATCACTCCCTGGGCTGTGGGTGCTCTGTGCCAGGGCTGTGATCACTCCCTGGGCTCTGGATGCTCTGTGCCAGGGCTGTGATCACTCCCTGGGCTGTGGATGCTCTGTGCCAGGGCTGTGATCACTCCCTGGGCTCCTTTCAGGTCCAGCCTCATGGCAGGAGGGGCCAAACGAGGCATCACCAACCCCTGGCTGTTGGAGGAATCAGAGGAGACCAGAGGACTCGGCTTTGATGAGCTCAGGCAGCAGCAGAGAAGGATCATTGAAGGTACAGGAGCCTTTCTGGTTGCTTTGAGCATCTCTGGGACTCTGAGAGGAGCTTTGGTTTGAACCCAATACTCGACCTGGGCTGGAGTTTGGTTCTTCACAGATGTCAAGCACAGCAGCTCCAGGCAGCTGCTCTCTGTGCTTGCAGGGGCAGCATTCTGCTTGCAGTGTTCTTACCTGGATGCAACTTCTTAAATTAAGTTTCTGAGGTCCTGATTTTGCCCATATTCATGGTTTGGTGTGCAGTGTGATCACATAACTGCCCTGGCTGCAGGGGCCTTGCTGGGTGCATTAAAGGTCTGCTTGAACTGGGACAAGGTAAGAATTAACTCCAGATGAATTAATCCAAATTAATTCATCCAAAAAGGATCTTCAGATTTTGGTCCTCTGCTCCCATGAGGAGTCTCTGGCTTTGGGAGTGTTGGGAGAGCTCAGCCTGGGGAGGTCAGGGGGCTGGTGAGGTCATTTCCAGGCAATTCCAGTCCTGGAAGTGATGCAATGAAATCATTCTCAGGAAAAGCCTGGGAACAACTGCAGTGCAGCTCAGGAGGATGTCTGATGGGCCAGGAGGGGCTCAGCTGTTTTTAATTACATTATAGCTAATTAAACTGAGGCTGCTGCAGTGGAGGTGTCCTGGGCAGCCCATTTGGGCATCGCTGCTGGGCACTGACCTGGGCAGCTCCTCCTGTGCCAGCCTGGCAGCTGTGGGCAGGGAGAGCTGCACGTTTGTGCTGAGGGCTCCTCAGGGCACAGGGGATGTGGTTGTCCCCCAGCACCTCACAGTGTCACTGCCCTCATCCCCTCAGCTCTCCCCACCCTCCGCGTCCTCCCGCAGCTTTCAACATCTCTTGGAATTCCTTGGTGTTTGCATCACCTGTTTTCTTTTATTCATGTTAAAAGTTGCTTGGAAAATTTAAAAAGGCTAATCTGGAGCTCGCTGTGCGTGCCAGAAAATCCCCTGCATTTATGATTGAGTAACAGCTAAATGTTAAATTCTTGGGTTTTTTTCTTTTTTTTTTTTTTTTTGGATCCTCAGCAAAATGTCCCAGCCAGAGCAGAGAAATTATTTACCCATCATTCACATTATTTCAAGAGCACTGTTGCCATAAGGATTAATTTTCATGTTGTGTTCATGTGTTTTTCTTAATACATTTTAGCCCTTTAAACACAGAGTCAGTTTTTTTCCCTTCACTTCTACCTATTTTATGTAGCCTGGCATTTCAGCAACTCTTGGAAGTAATTTAATGTATTTTCCTGGTGCAGAACAAGACGCTGGCCTCGATGCTCTTTCTTCAATCATATCCAGGCAGAAACAAATGGGGCAGGAAATTGGGAACGAGCTGGACGAGCAGAACGGTAAGGACAAGGTCTCGCCTCACTTTTCTCTAAATCTGGGCTTTGTTTTTCTCTCTCCTCACACAAGTGCTGCTCCTGCCCACAGAGCAAGAGCTGGCACTGAAGGTTTGTGTTCAAGCATTGCAGAGTGTGCCCATCACACCTGGTGTTACTGTGCCCATCACACCTGGTTTTACTGTGCCCATCACACCTGGTGTTACTGTGCCCATCACACCTGGTGTTACTGTGCCCATTGACACCTGGTGTTACTGTGCCCATCACACCTGGTGTTACTGTGCCCATTGACACCTGGTGTTACTGTGCCCATCACACCTGGTGTTACTGTGCCCATCACACCTGGTTTTACTGTGCCCATCACACCAGGTGTTACTGTGCCCACTCACACCTGGTGTTACTGTGCCCATCACACCTGGTTTTACTGTGCCCATCACACCTGGTGTTACTGTGCCCACTTACACCTGGTGTTACTGTGCCCATCACACCTGGTGTTACTGTGCCCATTGACACCTGGTGTTACTGTGCCCATCACACCTGGTTTTACTGTGCCCTCTCACACCTGGTGTTACTGTACCCATCACACCTGGTGTTACTGTGCCCATCACACCTGGTGTTACTGTGCCCATCACACCTGGTGTTACTGTACCTGTCACACCTGGTGTTACTGTGCCCATCACACCTGGTGTTACTGTGCCCATTGACACCTGGTGTTACTGTGCCCACTCACACCTGGTGTTACTGTGCCCATCACACCTGGTTTTACTGTACCTGTCACACCTGGTGTTACTGTGCCCACTCATACCTGGTGTTACTGTGCCCATCACACCTGGTTTTACTGTGCCCATCACACCTGGTGTTACTGTGCCCATCACACCTGGTGTTACTGTGCCCTCCAGGTGTGAAGATCACTCAGCACTTCCTCCATCCCTGCCTGGCCAGTGGAGCTCCCCTGTTTGCTCTGACTCAGTGCAATCCCTTTTTTGGGTTTTTTTGGGGTTTTTTGGCAGATTTGAGGGGGATAGGGTCAGACCTTTTGTTGCCACTGGCCCCCTGGAGGAGCTGAAGCCCTCAGCAGTATTTTCCAGGGGCTGTTTCCCCTGGGCACACCTCCCTTCATGCCCTGAGTGTAACCACGAGCAGACTTTGCTCAGGCTCTGTGCCAAGGCCTGGCGCTGCTGCTGGCTGGGCTGATGAGGATAACTGCCCTGCAATTTCCCCTGCCCTGGAATCCCTTTCCTTCCTGGTGCTGAGTGATAATGGCATCGTCTGCCTTGAGGGGAGGCAGGGGAAGTTCATCTTCATTAAGTGCTGCTTCAACATTTCTCTTTCCTGCACTCAGACTTTCCATCAGAGCCCCTTTCTGTGGGGAGCTCCGCTTCCCCTTCCCTGCTGCTGGGGATGCTCCCACCTTCTGCAGCTCCTGCTGTTAAAATAAAGCCTGGCTTCGTTCAGGAGCAGCTGATAATGTGCATTCATTAATGAGCCAGCCTTTGGGGAGCTGGGGACCGATTTTCCAGGCTCCACAACTAGATTTTTAATTTCAAATTCAGTCACATATTAATGTTGAACTGGAGCTGGCAGAAAGAATTGTCCATGCTGACTGCAGTGGTGGCTGTCCCCAGCCTGTATCTTCTGTTTTTCCATGGGCAAGGAAAATGTGAGGATCCTGTGTGTCTGTGGAGCTAAGTGGCTTATGGGGCAGGATATATCCAAGGTATTCATTCAGCCTAAATTGAATGCTTGGGGCTGTGGAAAGTGTTGAACCTTGGTCACTCCAGCAGTGACTGACTCATGTGCCATGGTGTGAGGACAGGAGAATGACCCCTCATCCTGGTGACCACCCTCACACTGCCACCCAGCTGGAAAGAAACTCTTTTGTTGACCCGAAATTAAATATATTCATATTTATAGAGGGATATATAAATGAATCCTCAGTTCCTCAGGTCTGCTTTTCCCATTGCAAGGCAGCCCCGGCTCCCTGGAGGTGTTGGCACAGCTCTTGGGGTGGCATTGTCCCCTGGTGCCAGCTGGGGTAGCTGTGCCCCTGCAGATGCACCAGGGGTTCATGGTGCACAGCTCACTCCTCACGTGGGAATTGCTCTGTGCTTGTTAAATCACTGCAAAGTGATTAAACCCTTCAGGAGGGGGTGCCTGGTGGTGCTGAGGGGCAGGAGCAGGACCTGGAGCTTTGTCCTGGGGCACCCCTGGGCTCTGAGGGCAGCTGTGCCATGGACAGTCCTGTCCTGGCACCCCGGTGACAGCAGGTGACAGCAGGTGACAGCAGGTGACAGCAGCCTGCCTGAGCCCCACATCAATGCAAGAACCTCTGGAGGCAGCAGGGGCTGCTCAGGTGGGATCCCTGCATCACAGAACGTTCTGGAAGAGCCCATTCCCCACAGGGTACAGCTGGGTGGATGTTGGTGCCCATTCCCCCCAGGGTGCAGTTGGGTGGATGTTGGTGGCACAGAATGTTCTGGAAGAGCCCCTTCACCCCTGGGTGCAGCTGGGTGGATGTTGGTGCCCATTCCCCCATGGTACAGCTGGGGTGGATGTTGGCACAGAACGTTCCAGAAGAGCCCGTTCCCCTGGGGTGCAGTTGGGTGCATGTTGGTGGCACAGAACATTCTGGAAGAGCCCATTCCCCACAGGGTACAGCTGGATGGGTACTGGTGCACAGAACGTTCTGGAAGAGCCCCTTCACCCCAGGGTGCAGTTGAGGTGGATGTTGGTGACACAGAATGTTCTGGAAGAGCCCCTTCACCCCAGGGTGCAGTTGAGGTGGATGTTGGTGACACAGAACGTTCTGGAAGAGCCCCTTCACCCCAGGGTGCAGTTGAGGTGGATGTTGGTGACACAGAACGTTCTGGAAGAGCCCATTCCCCACAGGGTGCAGTTGGGTGGATGTTGGTGCCCATTCCCCATAGGGTGCAGTTGAGGTGGATGTTGGTGGCACAGAATGTTCTGGAAGAGCCCATTCCCCTGGGGTGCAGTTGGGTGAATGTTGGTGGCACAGAACGTTCTGGAAGAGCCCCTTCCCCTGGGGTGCAGTTGGATGGATGTTGGTGGCACAGAACGTTCTGGAAGAGCCCATTCCCCACAGGGTGCAGTTGGGTGGATGTTGGTGGCACAGAACGTTCTGGAAGAGCCCCTTCCCCTGGGGTGCAGCTGGGTGGATGTTGGTGCCCATTCCCCACAGGGTACAGTTGGGTGGATGCTGGTGCACAGAACGTTCTGGAAGAGCCTGTCCCCCACAGGGTGCAGCTGGATGGATGGCACAGAACATTCTGGAAGAGCCCATTCCCCACAGGGTGCAGTTGAGGTGGATGTTGGTGGCACAGAACGTTCTGGAAGAGCCCATTCCCCATAGGGTGCAGTTGGGTGGATGTTGGTGGCACAGAATGTTCTGGAAGAGCCCATTCCCCTGGGCTGCAGTTGGGTGGATGTTGGTGCCCATTCCCCACAGGGTGCAGTTGGGTGGATGCTGGTGACACAGAACATTCTGGAAGAACCCGTTCCCCTGGCGTGGCTGTGGCTGTGCTGAGCCCCATCCTTGGCTCTCACATCCCCATTTCAGGTGGTTCTGTGCTCAGGTTTTCCCTGCACCCTGCCCTGCAGGTTGTCTGGCTCTGCCCAAAGCTGATTTTGGGCCTTTGCAAAGGCTGATCCGGGCATTTTGCAGTGATGAGCACAAGAGAAGCTGGGTACCAGGAGACATTGTTTTATTCCAGCCTCAGGAGCCTGCTAGCAGTGGGGATTAGCAAAAGAATTTTCCCATCATTAGCTCCAAATTTGGCCCCAGAAAACTTTCTGTAATCCTTTCATCTGTTCCATAAAAAAAATAAAAAAGAAAGAAAATAGTGTAAATGGCCTCTGGCCCTGGTGATGAGGCAATCTAATCTAGTGCAATAATTGTGGAAGAATGCTTTCAGAAATTGTGAATGCTGTTTGTTTTACCCTTATAGAGATGTTGTTTTCTCATTGTGACATGCTTGCATGAGAATGGAGTACTCTGGGATGGATGGTAAATATTGGGAGCTTGCAAAACTCGCCCTGTTTGGCATTTTTCCCTGCCAGGGTCATTTCTGTGCCCTGCTGAGGAGGGGCTCCTTTGCTTCCAGCTCCTCTGAGCTCCACAGCAGAACATAAATGAATTCATGGACAGATAAACTGTAAATCAGACCCTTCATGTCCTTCTCCTGGTCAGGAGAGTGCTGTGCCCAGTCAGGATGTGCCTGCCCAAAATGGATCATTTTAAGTAAACCATCTCTCATAATAATCCTTTAATTATATGGTTATGTAACGTTTTCAATTTCTTGTCAAACTCAAGTTTCTGAAATTGTGGCAGGACGTTGTTGTTTCCCATGGCTCTGCAGGGCAAGGTTGCAGTGAGTGTCACCTCTGGTCACACTGGGTGGCACAAGGTCCTGCAGGGGGACCCAGCTCAGCCTGGGGGAGGTTTGGTGACCCTGATGGAAGTGTGAGCCTGGAGCCTGCTCTGGCTGCTCTGAGCACACCTGGGAATTGTCCTGGCACCATCAGGAGAGGGTGAAAACAGCCCTGGAGCTGCCAGGCTGGCACCATCAGGAGAGGGTGAAAATGGCCCTGGAGCTGCCCATCCTGGCACCATCAGGAAAGGGTGAAAACAGCCCTGGAGCTGCCCATCCTGGCACCACCAGGAAAGGGTGAAAACAGCCCTGGAGCTGCCCATCCTGGCACCATGAGGAGAGGGTGAAAACAGCCCTGGAACTGCCCATCCTGGCACCATCAGGAGAGGGTGAAAATGGCCCTGGAGCTGCCAGGCTGGCACCATGAGGAGAGGGTGAAAACAGCCCTGGAACTGCCCATCCTGGCACCATCAGGAGAGGGTGAAAATGGCCCTGGAGCTGCCAGGCTGGCACCATGAGGAGAGGGTGAAAACAGCCCTGGAACTGCCCATCCTGGCACCATCAGGAGAGGGTGAAAACGACCCTGGAGCTGCCAGGGCTTGCTGGGGCAGCAGCAGAGTCAGATTCCCTGTCCAGGGCAGTGCTCAGCTCCTGCTGCAGCAGCCCAGGCAGGACATGGCAGTGAAAGGCTTCCCCTAAAGGTTATTTCCATGGCTATTGCAAACTCCAAAAGTCCTTTCACATTTCTGTGCATTGGGAACGTTTCTGCTGTAATACAAATTCACCAGCTCTGTGTGTGGGTGTGCTGGAGTGCTGAGCCTCAGAGCAGGGCTGGGGGTGCATTGCACCATTGTTAGGATTGGTTTGTAAATCAGAAATGAGCAAAGATTGAAGTTTCAGAGATGTTCATCATCTTGTCTAAACAATATCTGTTTCCATCCTATGGAGTGGCAGCCCTGGTTGCTGTGACCCCTTGGAGGTGATCCTGCCTCTGTGACCACTTGGAGGTGACTCCATCCTGTCCCTGTGACCCCTTGGAGGTGACTCCATCCTGCCTCTGTGACCCTTTGGAGGTGACTCCATCCTGCCTCTGTGACCCTTTGGAGGTGACTCCATCCTGCCTCTGTGACCCTTTGGAGGTGACTCCATCCTGCCTCTGTGACCCTTTGGAGGTGACTCCATCCTGTCTCTGTGACCCCTTGGAGGTGACTCCATCCTGTCTCTGTGACCCTTTGGAGGTGACTCCATCCTGTCCCTGTGACCCCTTGGAGGTGACTCCATCCTGTCCCTGTGACCCCTTGGAGGTGATTCCATCCTGTCCCTGTGACCCCTTGGAGGTGATCCTGCCTCTGTGACCCTTTGGAGGTGATCCTGTCTCTCTGACCCCTTGGAGATGGCTCCATCCTGTCTCTGTGACCCCTTGGAGGTGATTCCATCCTGTCCCTGTGACCCCTTGGAGGTGACTCCATCCTGTCTCTGTGACCCTTTGGAGATGGCTCCATCCTGTCCCTGTGACCCTTTGGAGGTGATTCCATCCTGTCCCTGTGACCCCTTGGAGGTGACTCCATCGTGCCTCTGTGACTCCTTGGAGGTGATCCTGTTCCTGTGACCCCTTGGAGGTGGCTCCATCCTGTCCCTGTGACCCCTTGGAGGTGCTCAGCATTCCCTGGAAGGGCTGAGCACCAGCAGGTTCAGCTTTGCTGAAGCCTCCATGGAGGACCATGTGTTTCTAATATTGGGATTTCAAATAACCATCCCTAGCCCCAGTGACCTCAGACCGTGCAGATAGGTTTTAATTTTGCTTCCTGAGCTTATTGTATGGAATAGAAACAACTCCAGTGTTGCTGGGGCATGGCTCTGTCTTTATTGCACATTGTTTAAGTGGGTTTAACCCTTCCTGGGGAAAAGTTAACTTTGCTTTTTGTCTGGAGTGGTCTGAATAGTGCAATACTGAGGCTGAGCAGCTGGGAGGTGGCAAACCTGAGCTTACATGGCACCTTTTGGGTGGATTTTTAGTCCTACAGCCCTTGCACTCTGTTTTCTGCAGGGACTCGATCTCCTCTGGGGCTGAGCTGTGCATTTGTGGTGCCAGGAACTGTCTGTGAGGCCCCTGCCTGGCTCCTCCAGGTGTGGGGAAAGGTTCAGGGCGTGGGGCCAGGCTTGTGGCAGGCTTTGTGGCAGCAGCAGCAGCAGCAGCAGGTGAATGTGGCCTGAGAGCACAAACCTGGCTGTGCTGCTGCCCAGGGCTAAACTGGGCTTGAACCCACCCTGGGCTCTGCAGGAGTGCCTGCCTGGGCACCCCAGGCTGGGTGCAGGGAACCAGGGGATGGAAAGGAGCTCTGGGGATCACCTGGGCCACCCCAGCAGGGATTGGGGATGTGGAACCATTTCCTGGTGAAGGACATTCAACATCACCCAGTCCAGCTGTAAACCTGGCACTGCCAGCTCCACCACAAACCAGGGCCCTGAAATATATCAAAATGTATTAGAAATAGAGATTTGGTTTGCTTATAGTTTTAAAAAAGAGAGCTTCAAACTCCCTTTAAGTGAACATCCCAAACTAAACCTTCACTATAGAATCAACCTTCACTATAGATAAACCTTCACTCTCAGTTTTCCCATTTTCCCTGTGAGTTTCAATGATGGTGTTTTGTGTGTCCCAAGGATGCTGTCAGAGTCACAGCACACTCACTGCTGTCAGGAGGCCGTGCTGGGAGGGTCTGTGGGGCAGCTTTAACTCAGAGCAGAGCTGGGCTGTGTGCAGGCATCAGGAGTGCAGCCTCGTGCTGGGTGATGAGGATAAAACAAATTATTTGGTGTCTGTCAAGGAAGCAACCCTGCCTGTGCTGCCTGCTGGGTGATGGCAACCAAGGTTACGCTGGATTTGCATTGCTTTGAGAAAGGTAGCTACACAAAAAAAAGTATTTACAATGTTTCCTAACCTTTAAAATAGGAGACTTTGCTGCTTCAGTGTTTCCAGTGTTTATTTATCTGAGAAATTTCCTGGTATTCTTAAAAGGAAGGTGGAAAAAGCAGGGCAGCCACTGCAGAATGGATCTGTGTGCAGCCAGATGGGAACCTGCACAGGGAGCTGTGGAGCTCAGCTCAGGGCAATTTCAGCAGTGTTGGATGATTGGAGCAGCAGGAGGAGGTGTGAGGTGTCCTGGCCATGGCTTCACACAGGGCTGCTGTCAGCACGGGGAGGAACAGGGAGCAATCATCTCTGTGCAGCCTGTCAGGCTTTGCTAGGCTGGGTTTGCATCTCTGTGCAGCCTGTCAGGCTCTGCTGGGCTCGGTTTCCATCCCAGTGCAGCCTCTCAAGCTTTGCTAGGCTGGGCTTGTATCCCTGTGCAGCCTGTCAGGCTTTGCTAGGCTGGGTTTGCATCCCTGTGCAGCCTGTCAGGTTTTGCTGGGCTGGGTTTGCATCCCTGTGCTGCCTGTTAGGCTTTGCTAGGCTGGGTTTGCATCCCTGTGCTGCCTGTTAGGCTTTGCTAGGCTGGGTTTGTATCCCTGTGCTGCCTGTCAGGCTTTGCTAGGCTGGGTTTGCATCTCTGTGCAGCCTCTCAAGCTTTACTAGGCTGGGTTTGCATCCTTGTGCAGCCTGTCAGGCTTTGCTGGGCTGGGTTTCCATCCCTGTGCAGCCTGTCAGGCTTTGCTAGGCTGGGTTTGCATCCCTGTGCAGCCTGTCAGGCTTTGCTGGGCTGGGTTTGCATCCCTGTGCAGCCTGTCAGGCTTTGCTAGGCTGGGTTTGCATCCCTGTGCTGCTTGTCAGGCTTTGCTAGGCTGGGTTTGCATCCCTGTGCAGCCTCTCAAGCTTTGCTAGGCTGGGTTTCCATCCCTCTGCAGCCTGTCAGGCTTTGCTAGGCTGGGTTTCCATCCTCTTACAGCCTGTCAGGCTTTGCTAGGCTGGGTTTCCATCCCTCTGCAGCCTGTCAGGCTTTGCTAGGCTGGGTTTGCCATGCAGTCCCATCGTTTTTGGTTTTCTCTCTCCAATCCACATTGATGCTCTTGTGCTGTCACTGTGCCTTGTCCTTGGTCCCCAGCTGCAGCAGGAATTGTTTGATCCTTTTGTCTCCCTGCTCTGTGCAGAGCTCACATCCCCTGACGGGCAGCCCAGACCCACACACTAAAGCAACACAGAACCTGAAAACAGAAGAGCCAAAACCTGAGACATCACTTTAAGTGACTGGAAATAAAGAATGGGAGCAGCCAGGGGCTCAGCCGGGCTCGAGTGCAGGGGAGATGCAGAGGATGCTGCTGCTGTCCCAGGGATGTTTATTTGCTGCTCCCAGGGGTGTTTTTGCAGAGGTTATTGCTCCCAGGGGTATTTTAGCTGCTCCCATGGGTGTTTATTTGTTGCTCCCATGGGTGTTTATTTGTTGCTCCCAGGGGTGTTTTATGCTGCTGTTCCCCATGGGGTGTTTTTAGGTGCTCCCAGAGGTGTTTTTTGCTGCTCCCAGAGGTGTTTTCTGCTGTTCCCAGGGGTATTTACAGAAGTTATTGCTCCCAGGGGTATTTTAGCTGCTCCCAGAGGTGTTTTTTGCTGCTGTTCCCCATGGGGTGTTTAGTGCTTCTCCCAGGGGTATTTTAGCTGCTCCCAGGGGTGTTATTGCTGTTCCCAGGGGTATTTACAGAAGTTATTACTCCCAGGGGTGTTTTTTGCTGTTCCAGGGGTATTTACAGAAGTTATTGCTGTTCCCAGGGGTGTTTATTGCTGCTGCTGTTGCTCCCAGGGGTGTTTGCAGAGGTTATTGCTCCCAGGGGTGTTTTTTGCTGTTCCCAGGGGTATTTGCAGAAGTTATTGCTCCCAGGGGTGTTTTTTGCTGTTCCCAGGGGTATTTGCAGAGGTTATTGCTCCCAGGGGTGTTTTCTGCTGCTCCCAGGGGTGTTTTTTGCTGTTCCAGGGGTATTTACAGAAGTTATTGCTGTTCCCAGAGATGTTTTTAGCTGTCCCAGGGGTGTTTGCAGAGGTTATTGCTGTCCCAGGGGTGTTTATTGCTGCTGCTGTTGCTCCCAGGGGAGTTTGCAGCCCTGGGGCTGCACCTGGCAGGGATAAATGCCCCTCTGCTGCCCGGGCTGCTCACACACAATGAGCCTGGCTGGCCCCTTGGCACGGGCAGCCTTTTTCCTTCAATAGTTCAGGCTGTAAAATAACTGTTCAACATTTGTCTTCTCAATTATGTGGATTTTTCCACAGTTAGTCAATCCCTACCTCACCCAGCCCGTGCTGGGGAGGGGGAAGCTGTCTGCCTCCATCTGCCTGACCAGGGCCCAGGGCTGCTGGGAAAATGAGATTCCAGCTTTTCTAAACCTTTCAGGATTTTTTTGATAAGAATTATGATCTCAAACATCTTCTTTGTTAATCCTTGTCTTTCCTAATGGAGAGCTCTGGTGGAAGCCTCAACTTTTAGCACATGAGAGTTTCCCATCTGCTTCTTGAGGCATTTGATTCAAAGTGTTTAAAAAGAAAACAAACCCCAACTGTAATTGTAGATATTTCAAAACGCTGATGATTTTTTTCCATGTTCATTTTGCTTTTCCTCCGTTGGAGCAAATCTCAGGCTGGGGCTGTGCAAGGGGATTTATGTTCCCAGCCTGCTCTCTCAGGGTGTCTGTCATGTGTCAGAGAGGAGCAGGGAGGGACAGCCCGCTCTGTTCTCCTCTGCAGCCCCTTTTTGGGCAGTCCCCACCTGTCTGGGAGCAGCTGTTCCATTCCTCTGCAGCCCCATTGCATTTCCTGACCTTCTGACGAGGTAGACAGGAGACATTGCTCATCCTCTGATGACCAACAAATCTCAGATTTATTGATTAACATTCACACTTTTATAATCACAGTAATAAGGCTCATACATATTGCAAAACCAGAGCTCACTGTTGGTCAGCTATAAAAAGTCAGTCCCACCTTTCTCAGGATGTTTGTTGTCGTAGACATCCTTTGTGAGAAATCCTTTCTTGAGATTTTCCCTGCTGGAGCTCAGAAGCTCAGCAGCAAGTATAAACAATTATTATCTGCTGTCATGGAATGCAACAAGCAGGACTGCTATTGCTCTGTGCTGAGACACAGAAGTTGTTATTCATTCCTTCTTTCTCTCTCTCTTAGCTTAGCAGCTTCACAAGAAGCCTCTTTCCTTTCTATCTTTATGTAGTAGAGTATAATGCTGTAAAAATATCATAACATAATAAATCTGATAATAGAATCAAGATCCTGTCTCATCCACCCTCTAATAAACCCCTCTGAACACTAGCAACAGTTTGTGGCTTCTTTTTTACCTCCTGTTATCACATAATTTATTAAACAACCTGTTGCTCAAAGAAACCATGTCCCTGAATTAGGCAGTTGTTGCTTTCTCAGATGTATTTTCTCATGTCAGTGTTTCCCATTGACTATGTCTCAATAAAAACTGTCCACAACCTTCATCCTGCCTGTGGCACAGCAGGGCAGGGCATGGACTCCCTGTGCAGAGCAGCCTGTGCTAGAGAGCTAGGGAAATGTTTGTTGTGTGAGTTTCTGTATAATTGTATTTATTTTACCCTTGTAGATATGTTTACCTGACTCATTCTCTGGTTTCTGGCTGAGTTAGGAAGGTTTGGCTGAACCAGGGAGGGTTTGAAGGTGTGGGCCAGGATCCCAGAGGGTTTCTGTGTGCCCTGAGCTGGTGCTCAGAGAGCAGGACAGGGCTGCTGCAGGGTTTTCTCATGGTGACATTTCCCTGTCTCTGGGCAATGCTTTATTCTCAACTCCTTAAGCACCACTCAGGCTAAAAATAATGGTTTATTTTTAAATATTTGCTATTTGTGGCAGTGCAATACAGCTTGATGGTTTCTGCTTCAGTGTGTACATTAAAGACTCTGACTCCAGTGCTCCCCCTGTGCCTTGCCCTTCTCAGAGGGCTGTTTGAGGGTTCCTGGGGAGGTTTTGGGGTGTCCCTGGCTGTGGGATGTGCACAGGAGGAGCTGCTTTGGCAGGCAGTGCTGGAGAGGAGGTGATCCCAGCCTTTGGGGGAGCAGATGCTGCTGTGTCCTGCTGATCCCACTCAGGGCTGTGATGGGTTTCCCAGAGAGCTGCAGGGCTGGGGCTGCACAGCCCCAGCTCAGGAGAGGAGCAGAGCCAGGATGTGCTGCTGAGGCACTGCTGCAATCTGAGCACTGCTGTGAGCTGCCCAGGGCTCTCCAGCACATCCTCCTGCTTTCCATCACCTCCACAGCTCATCCCTCCTCCCATCCCTCCTGCCATCCCTCCTCCATCCCTCCTCCATCCCTCCTCCATCCCTCCTCCATCCCTCCTCCCATCCCTCCTCCATCCCTCCTCCATCCCTCCTCCCATCCCTCCTCCATCCCTCCTCCATCCCTCCTGCTCTCCTGAGCACCATTTATTGCCTCTCTGGCTCTGTGTGCAGTGCCTGCAGATGCTGCCCTGCCTTTTGGGGTGCTGCTGGGGCTGTTCCAGCTGGGCAGGTTTTGGGGTGGCTGCTCTGTCCCCAGTTTGTCCCTCCAGGAGCTGGGCTGGGGCTGAGGCACAGAGCCCACCCTGGTGCAGCACTGGGGATTTGCTGTGTCATTTTCAGTTTCAGGGAGTTTGAAGGGTCAGGTTGTGCCCATGGTGTTGGTGGCAGCTGGTTTTTCACAGAGGGGTTTGGCCTGTGCTGGGTCAGATTTTCTGTTTCATGCCAGGATGGAGGCAGAGGGAAGCTGGGGGCAGGTGCTTCCTCAGAGCTGTGTTTGAGTCAGAAATGAAATTAATGTGACATAAAGGTGGCATTCTGCTAAAATGGTGAAGTTGGCATCTTAGGGCATCCCAATATCACTTAAAAACTGATAAAATCATTATACGTATTACTTATACAATAATATACTTATTACTTATACAATAATATACAATTATACAATAATTACTTATTGTAATTATTACAGCTATAAAAAATCATTATGCTGTAATTATTACAGCTATAAATCACTATAAATTAACTTCCCTGCGAGCTTGGGTGTAACCCTTTCATTGGAATTGCTGAGTATGAAATGTGTTTCGTGCCTGTGCATCCCAAAGCAGGCTGCTGTGGGTATTGCCCTGTTTGTGCCATGAATTGTCAGGAACTCTGCCCTGCTGAGCCCAGGAGCTCTGTGCTGGGTGTTCCCCCTGAGCTGCCCTTTGCAGACACCAACAGCTGCAATAATCCTGAGCACAGCAGCACTGCAGCCCTTGGATGTGGGAGCAGACAGAATTCCACTTTCCTTTGTCCCAGCAGTTTTACAAGGAGTGCTTCAGCACGAGGGGAATAAATCAATAAATCACAGGAGGTGCATGAATCCCATGCCATGAAGTGTCTGGCATCAGAGTGCAGGGGCACAATCAAATCTGGATTTTGGCTGCTGGATCACTGTACTGAAACAGCTCCAGGGCTGTTTGATCTCAGAATTTTGTTGGAAATTCTCTTACAGGACCAAGTTTGCTGAAAAATGCTGGTTTGGGGCCAGCCTTTAGTGTGAAACATGTGTGCCTGACTGGCTTTTTCCAGGCTCAGGGTGGGGATTCAAGTGACACCTTTGTGATCAAAAGGGATGGACTGGACTCTGAGACACGAGGCCAGTTTGGGGCAGCACAGAATGCCCAGGAACCTTCTCCTGCTCTCCTATCCATGCACAGGATGCCCAGGAACCTTCTCCTGCTCTCCAGTCCATGCTCAGAATGCCCAGGAGCTTTCTTTGCTCTCCAGGTCCCTGCACAGGATGCCCAGGAGCTTTCTCTGCCCTCCAGGAGCGTTCTCTGCCCTCCAGGAGTTTTCTCTACCCTCCAGGTCCCTCAACAGAATGCCCAGGAACTTTCTCTGTTGTCCAGGTCCATGCTCAGAATGCCCAGGAGCTTTCTCTGCTCTCCAGGAGCTTTCTCTGCTCTCAGGACCCTGCTCAGAATGCCCAGGAGCTTTCTCTGCTCTCCAATCCATGACCAGAATGCCCAGGAACTTTCTCTGCTCTCCAGGAGCTTTCTCTGCTCTCCAGGAGCTTTCTCTGCTCTCCAGGAGCTTTCTCTGCCCTCAGGAGCTTTCTCTGCCCTTCAGGAGCTTTCTCTGCCCTCAGGAGCTTTCTCTGCTCTCCAATCCATGACCAGAATGCCCAGGAGCTTTCTCTGCCCTCCAGGAGCTTTCTCTGCCCTCCAGGAGCTTTCTCTGCCCTCCAGGAGCTTTCTCTGCTCTCCAGGAGCTTTCTCTGCCCTCCAGGAGCTTTCTCTGCTCTCAGCTCCTGCTGGACCCTTGGTGCCACCCCACCCCTGGTGAGGAGGACCCTAATTAGCAGATCCCAATCAATGTTTGCTGGAAGGTTTGCTTGGCTCCCCTGCAGGACCTGGGGGCTCCTGCTCTGCCAGGGCTGCTCAGGAGCCCCTGTGGATGAGGGCAGAGGGGCTGGGGTGGATTTTGGGGTTTCTGTGGCCTGGCTGCTCCTCCAGCTCATTGGCATCCCCCACACTGTGACATGGTGACAGCTGAGCACTTTATCCCTGAGTTAGCAGGGAGATTAAGGAAAACTCTCATTCCAGGGTTGCCAGGAGCCTTTACAAGGGATGTGTTTCAAACCAGCCTCCCAGTAGTGTTTAAAGAAATTGGAAGGGGAAAACCAGTTTAACAGGGATTAAATGGAGCAGCTGGGCATTAAAGGCAGCAGATGTTGTCTGCCTAAAATCATCCAAAAGCACAGACCCTGCCAAGCACAAGCACAGCCAAACCCCATCCTTCAGCTCGGGATAAAAACATCTCATAAACGGGCTGGCACTGCTGGCCTCAGAGACAGCTCTGGCTTTTGGAAGGGGAGGCTCTGCAGAAGTTCTCACTGACAGGAATTGTGTGAAAATCAGCCACAGCCACAGCTCCATCCTGCCCCAGTGTCCTGGGCTGCTCCACTGGAGCTCCCTCACATCCTCTGCTGTTTCTGCTCAAAGCAATGGTGAGAAATTGAATTCTCCAAACTGAGCTGTGCTCAGGAGATCCTGGCTGAAATGTGTCATTGCTGCCAGGGGCTCTTCCTGCCCAAAGCTGGGAGTGAGGAGCTGCTGGCACAGCCAGGGCTGTCCCCAGGGCTGCAGGGCCTCTGTGCTCCCTCCTGCACGGGATGCTGCTGCTCTGTGCTCCCTGCACAGGATGCTGCTCTGTGCTCCCTGCATGGGATGCTGCTCCTCTGTGCTCCCTCCTGCACGGGATGCTGCTCCTCTGTGCTCCCTCCTGCACGGGATGCTCCTCTGTGCTCCCTGCACGGGATGATCCTCTGTGCTCCCCCCTGCACGGGATGCTGCTCCTCTGTGCTCCCTCCTGCACGGGATGCTCCTCTGTGCTCCCTGCACGGGATGATCCTCTGTGCTCCCTCCTGCACGGGATGCTGCTCTGTGCTCCCTCCTGCACAGGATGCTGCTCTGTGCTCCCTCCTGCACAGGATGCTCCTCTGTGCTCCCTCCTGCACAGGATGCTCCTCTGTGCTCCCTCCTGCACAGGATGCTCCTCTGTGCTCCCTCCTGCTCGGGATGCTGCTCTGTGACCGTGTCACAGGGTCTGAGGATGAGGGAAGAGATGAGGATCTGACTCCATGGTTCACAAGGCTGATTTATTATTTTATGATATGTATTACATTAAAACTATACTAAAAGAATAGAAGAAAGGATTTCATCAGAAGAATAGAAAAAGAAGGAATGATAACAAAGGTTTGTGGCTCAGCTCTCTGTCTGAGCCAGCTGACTGTGATTGGCCATTAATTAAAAACAACCACATGGGCCAATCCCAGATGCACCTGTTGCATTTCACAGCAGCAGATAACCATTGTTTGCATTTTGTTCCTGAGGCCTCTCAGCTTCTCAGGAGGAAAAATCCCAAGGAAAGGGTTTTCCATGAAGGATGTCTGTGACACTGCTCTTGCTGCCCCCAAGCAGAAATGGTTTTAGCAGCAGCTGAGGTGGGAGTGGAGCTGGTGGTGGCTGCTGTGAGGTGCTCAGAGGGTTTGGTGCTGCTGTTCCCATGCACTCTGCTCTTTGGGCTGTCCTAGGGGTTGGAAAACTCCCCAATTCTGGGAAAAAAGAGGAGGAGTGGGGGGGATGAGAAATTCAGCAATTTAATCCATTTCAATGTTCCTGTGTGTCCTTCCCCACATCCTAAACATGAAAAATATCAGTGAGCTCCCCCTTGGCCCTGGGGGAAGAAAAAGGAGTCTCCAGCTGGAATTGATGAAGCTCTGCTGCAGGAAGGAGCCTGGGGTGATCCCACAAGTGCTGGGCTGGAGAGAACAGCCGGCTCATGCACACTCAGACTGTCCTCAGCACCACCTCCCCAGCACTGCTCCATCAGCCCACGTGGGAGAGGAGCACAGGGAAAATAACCCACAGAACACTGAGAGAGGAGAGCTGGAAACCCAAAGGTACATCGTGTCCTTTGTGAGAGAGGGCACTGCTTTCCCTGCTTTAACACTGCCTGCAGTCGTGGCTGGTTTGATTTTCAAGGTGCTTTTCAAGCATGGGGTCAGCAGCAAGGCTGGAGGATCCTGCAGCCCTGGCCTGGCAGTGATGCTGTTTCAGAGGAATGTGTTTTTCCCCTTTGAGGCTTCTTCAGACAATTGCCCAGCTGTTGGAAGGCAAGGTAGTGCTGCTGAGGGCAGGAGGAGGAGGAGGAGGAGGAGGAGGAGGAAGTGCTGCTGCCCTGCCCTGGTGCTGCACGCCAGGGGAGCCTCAGCAGCTCCAGAACACCCAGATCAGGGAGGAAGGGTCTCTGTCCTGGGAGCCTCAGCAGCCCCAGCACCCCCAGATCAGGGAGGAAGGGTCTCTGCTCCTGTCCTGGGAGCCTCAGCACCCCCAGCTCCTCAGGGAGGGTCTCTGTCCTGTCCTGGGGCTGCTGAGCCCTGGCCAGGCTGGAAGTGATGCCTCAAGTTTGAGCTTTCATTTTTCAGCTTCTCTGCTGCCTCAGTGTGTGACTCTGAGCTCCACACACAGTGTCACAAGGTCTCCTCACAGCTCAGGCACACACAACAATCCTTGGCCAGCCCCACAACCAAGGACAAACAGTGCAAAGAGCAGGGAATGGAGGAGAGCAACCTGGGAGGGTGGGACTGCATCCCCTGGAGCTGGGATTGGACACTGAACCCAGCGTGGACATGGAGCAGAACTCATCAAAGGGTGAAAACTCCTGACTCTGAGTCCATGCTGGGTCCATCTGGGGTGCAGCCCTGGCTGGGCTCTTGCACTGCCCAAGGTGGATCCTTTGAAGGATTTTTATAATAAATCCCCACTTTATTCCTTTAACCGTGTCCATCCTCTGCTCCAGAGCTCTGAGGCAGCAGCAGCAGAGGGGAGCTCCTCTCTGAGGCTGTGCTGTGCTCAGGAGGGGAGGCTGCCCTGGGCCAGTGCATTCCTGCAGCTGCTCCCCAGGGCCTGCTGGGATGATGGATCTCTCAGCATCTTTGTTCTTTGTTTTCCCTCTCACGCTGGCAGGGCTTAAATCAGGCAGGTCTGCAGTTACACAAACAGGGCTGCAGGGACAGGAGCTGCTCCTCCAGGGTCTCTCTGGGACTCAGGGCTGGGCAGGCTGGGAGCCCTGCAGGCTCTGCAGAGTGGGGATGTGCTGCAGGGCTGGGATGCTGCCCAGGACAGCCTCAGCAGGAGGCTCTGTGTCACTGTGTGCCTTTGCATGGATCCTGACACACACACTGTGTGTTGTCACACACCTCACTGAAAGAAAATAGAGGCTGTTGGCTTCCCTTTGTGCTTTTGCTGCTGCTTTCTCTTAAAATAATAATTCTCAGGGCGGTGTTAATTTGTTCCAGCTTCCATGGAGCAGCCCCCTGTCTCCCCAAACCTCGACAGGAATAAATACAACAGTGTAGGTGCAGCTTGAGCAGAGGAGCAGATCTCAGGCTGCACGTGAATGCACATTAATGTCAGTGCTTAGCAGCAGCTTGGGAGTGCACAGGAATCCAGGCTGTGATATCCAAGGTGCTCTCTCTTGTGTGTGGGAATCCACAAAATCAGAGGGGTTGGGAAAGCTGCAAAAGGCCCCAGAGACAGCAGAACTGTGATCGGAGCTGAGCAGGAACCATGAGATTGGTCAGCAGAAAAATTATTTAAAAAGTAGAAAAGGACAAATAGAACAATGGTCTGTGTATTAACACTTGGCTAGGATAACTCCCTAAGCTGCAGAAAAGTTTATCAGTGAGATATTAGGGAGTTCTAAGCTTAATAATGGAGCTCTGTGCATTGTGGTTTGAGGCTCACAAGCAGGTATTGGATTTGAAATAAGCAAGCATTGTTTAACCAAAGGTACCTGTGCTTATAGTGGTTGGATAGAACTACTGTCAATATGGAATATATACTGTACAGATATAAATACTGTCATTGTGCTTTTGCTTTGATTGGTCAAGAAGCTTTTAAAGTGAGTTGTAACATTGAGTTCTGTGTCTGCTGCCTGGGATGTGAGCTGGTGGCATCTTCCCATTGTCATACCCATGGAATGAGGCTGATGCTGGAAAATCAAACAGCTCAGGGCACATCCCAGCAGTCCTGTCCTGTTGGTGATTTGCACACAGACCCCAGCCAGAGACACTGCACACCCAGGAGCCTCTGCTGTGCTGCCATTGAGCAGCTCTGCTCTGCTGCTCCCATTCCTGGCTTGCCCAGGGACTCCTGGCTGGTTTTGGGCAGGGTTTCCACCTTGCCCTTTGTTTCTGGGCCCCCAAAAGGGCATTTCCCCTGGATGGTGCTGGTGAGCCTGAGCTGCTCCTCTCTGAAGGCTGATTTACTGAGCTGTGGGATCCTGGGTGTGCCATGAGGTTCCTCTGGCCAGACCCTTCCTGTTTCCTTCAGGCTGGTTCAGGTCCTGGTGTGATGAGGGAGGAGGGATGAAATGCTGTGAGGGTCAAGCTTTGAGTTTGATGCACTGAGCTGCAGCAATGGCCTGAGCTCATCCCAAACCTGAGCAGACCTTTGCTGCTGTGATGGGGACAGAAAATGAGGTGGAGCAGTGGCAGACAGAGCCCTGCACCTGGACACAGCTTTGGGGAAAAACCTCCTGCTGCTTGTTTCAGAAGGATGAACTGGAGGAGAAGGAGGTGCAGAGGAGAAGTGGGGCTGTGGAGGTCAGGGGGAAAGCACAGACAGGGCTCTGGTGTCTGGGCTGTGCATCTGCCCAGCTGGGGATGGATTGCAGATAATGGTTTGTGCTCTCTGTTCGTGTTTTGGCAGTAAAATATTGGGGAGGGAAAAAATCTAGTGAAGCTGAAGAAGGATATTGGTTCAAGAAAAAATGGGAATGAATTGACCATAAATAGCACAGATGAGAAAATTACTTTTCTTTTTTTCACTGAGAGATGAAAAATTCCAAAGCAGCTTCCAGAAAAAAATGGGCAAAAAATGATCAGTTTTAAAAGTGGAGTTCAGATCAGTAAAAAGTTTGTGACTTGGTAGGGAGGGAACTGGCCTGGATCTGCAGATCTTTCTGGGGTTTCTATCTGTGAATATGTGCTGCTATTTCAGAGTAATAAACTCAGCTAAACCATGCTTGGAACTGATTGTTTAATGTATAATACACCAACAATGACAAACCAGCTGTATTTTGAATCTAGAGAGTGGCAAACCCAAGTACCAATTATTTTCATTCTTTCATTCTGTGGAAAGATCTTATTGTCAAAAAATCATCAGAAAATCTGGGTGGATTCTGAGCAAGGCCCAGGATTGTGTAGGGCACAAAGCTGCACCAGGGAAGGAAACTGCAGTCCAGGAGAAGGAGGAAATGTGCCCAGGCTGGTCAGCAGCACTGGGGGAGGGAGGGAGATTACCATTCATAATTTCTAACCTTTGTGAGCATACATTATGCTGCTAATTTTTTCCTGCTGCTGAATTCCTGTCAATGTTGAAAGTATAAACAATCCCCTGAATAAAATTGTGTTTGGTTTGCCTTGTCCCACGGATTAACAAATCTGATTACTGCATTTAAATTTAATGCCCCGAAAATTCCCTAAATGAATGATTCAGTGTGGGGCCATGAGCAGATGTAATTATCTATGAAAACTAATGAATCATGTCGTTAGGAGAGTTCTCCTTGCAGCTGTCTCCAATTAATGTGTCCATCAGGGCTGGAGCAAGGAGGCTGTAAAACCAGGGCAAGGTGCTGCCTCTGCCCAGCCACAGCCACGCTGGGCAGGAGCAGTGTGCCCCCACTTTTGGGTGTATTTTGGAAAATGCACAGCCCTGAGCGTGTGCTCTGCCAGCCCTCTGTGCTGGGGTGGTGGTGGGTTTACCTGCATCCCTTTCACCTTTCACCAAGCATTGCAGAAGTGACTCTGGGGAGGATTCAGAGCTTTTCCCTGCTGGTTTTGTCTGGCAGGGTTGTGGGCTGGGGTCGGGGTGTGCACATGGGGGTTTCTGCTGGGCAGCCCCTTGGTCTGGGCAAGGCAAATCCCAGTTTGCTCAGGGAGCCCTGGTGCTGCAGGATGGGTGCAGGAGCTTCTCCCCTGTCCAGGTGAGGGGCAGAGGATGTTGAGTTTTAACAAACAGCTCAATGTCCTGGAGACAGCTGGGTGGAAAGAGTTCAGTATCATAGGAGGCTTCCAAAGGCCTGGGGAGGAGGGATTTCCTCCTGCTCTAGGGTCAGTGTTTGGTGCAGCTGGTCCTTGCCTCTCCCCTGCTCAGTGTGCTCAATAACAGTGCTCGTGTTCATTGTTTTGTTTGTCAGGAGTTGAAGTTTTCCCAGGCTGGGGTACCCTAAGGAGAGGGTTCCCTGCAGCTGCAGGTGTGGAGCAGTGGCCAGCCAGTGTCCCAGGTGCCTGGACTGGGCACAGCACACCAGGGATGCCCAAAGCTGCTGGAAATGTGTGTGAGTTTAACTGTGTGCACAAACCAGGGGTGCCCAAAGCTGCTGGAAATGTGTGTGAGTTTAACTGTGTGCACAAACCAGGGGTGCCCAAAGCTGCTGGAAATGTGTGTGAGTTTAACTGTGTGCACAAACCAGGGATGCCCAAAGCTGCTGGAAATGTGTGTGAGTTTAACTGTGTGCACAAACCAGGGATGCCCAAAGCTGCTGGAAATGTGTGTGATTTAACTGTGTGCACAAACCAGGGGTGCCCAACAATGCTGGAAATGTGTGTGATTTAACTGTGTGCACAAACCAGGGATGCCCAACAATGCTGGAAATGTGTGTGAGTTTAACTGTGTGCACAAACCAGGGATGCCCAACAATGCTGGAAATGTGTGTGATTTAACTGTGTGCACAAACCAGGGATGCCCAAAGCTGCTGGAAGTGTGTGTGAGTTTAACTGTGTGCACAAACCAGGGGTGCCCAAAGCTGCTGGAAATGTGTGTGAGTTTAACTGTGTGCACAAACCAGGGGTGCCCAAAGCTGCTGGAAATGTGTGTGAGTTTAACTGTGTGCACAAACCAGGGGTGCCCAAAGCTGCTGGAAATGTGTGTGAGTTTAACTGTGTGCACAAACCAGGGATGCCCAACAATGCTGGAAATGTGTGTGAGTTTAACTGTGTGCACAAACCAGGGGTGCCCAACAATGCTGGAAATGTGTGTGAGTTTAACTGTGTGCACAAACCAGGGGTGCCCAACAATGCTGGAAATGTGTGTGATTTAACTGTGTGCACAAACCAGGGGTGCCCAACAATGCTGGAAGTGTGTGTGATTTAACTGTGTGCACAAACCAGGATGCCCAACAATGCTGGACATGTGTGGAGTTTAACTGTGTGCACAAAACCAGGGATTGCCCAA
>CM019919.1:10799010-10838420 GCA_009764595.1 Geothlypis trichas | reverse complement strand
GGCAGCCTTTTTCCTTCAATAGTTCAGGCTGTAAAATAACTGTTCAACATTTGTCTTCTCAATTATGTGGATTTTTCCACAGTTAGTCAATCCCTACCTCACCCAGCCCGTGCTGGGGAGGGGGAAGCTGTCTGCCTCCATCTGCCTGACCAGGGACCAGGGCTGCTGGGAAAATGAGATTCCAGCTTTTCTAAACCTTTCAGGATTTTTTTGATAAGAATTATGATCTCAAACATCTTCTTTGTTAATCCCTGTCTTTGGTTTCCTAATGGAGAGCTCTGGTGGAAGCCTCAACTTTTAGCACATGAGAGTTTCCCATCTGCTTCTTGAGGCATTTGATTCAAAGTGTTTAAAAAGAAAACAAACCCCAACTGTAATTGTAGATATTTCAAAACGCTGATGATTTTTTTCCATGTTCATTTTGCTTTTCCTCCGTTGGAGCAAATCTCAGGCTGGGGCTGTGGAAGGGGATTTATGTTCCCAGCCTGCTCTCTCAGGGTGTCTGTCATGTGTCAGAGAGGAGCAGGGAGGGACAGCCTGGTCTGTTCTTCTCTGCAGCCCCTTTTTGGGCAGTCCCCACCTGTCTGGGAGCAGCTGTTCCATTCCTCTGCAGCCCCATTGCATTTCCTGACCTTCTGACGAGGTAGACAGGAGACATTGCTCATCTGCTGATGACCAACAAATCTCAGATTTATTGATTAACATTCACACTTTTATAATCACAGGAATAAGGCTCATGCATATTGCAAAACCAGAGCTCACTGTTGGTCAGCTATAAAAAGTCAGTCCCACCTTTCTCAAGGTGTTTGTTGTCATAGGCATCCTTTGTGAGAAATCCTTTCTTGAGATTTTCCCTGCTGGAGCTCAGAAGCTCAGCAGCAAGTATAAACAATTATTATCTGCTGTTGTGGAATGCAACAGGCAGGACTGCTATCTCTCTGTGCTGAGACACAGAGGTTGTTATTCATTCCTTCTTTCTCTCTCTCTTAGCTTAGCAGCTTCACAAGAAGCCTCTTTCCTTTCTATCTTTATGTAGTAGAGTATAATGCTGTATATATATCATAACATAGTAAATCTGATAATAGAATCAAGATCCTGTCTCATCCATCCTCTAACAAACCCCTCTGAACACTGGCAACAGTTTGTGGCTTCTTTTTTACCTCCTGTTATCACATAATTTATTAAACAACTTCTTGCTCAAAGATACCATGTCCCTGAATTAGGCAGCTGTTGCTTTCTCAGATGGATTTTCTCATGTCAGATTTTCCCATTGACTGTGTCTCAGTAAAAATCTGTCCACAACCTTCATCCTGCCTGTGGCACAGCAGGGCAGGGGATGGACTCCCTGTGCAGAGCAGCCTTTGCTGGAGGAGCTAGGGAAATGTTTGTTGTGTGAGTTTCTGTATAATTGTATTTATTTTGCCCTTGTAGATATGTTTACCTGACTCATTCTCTGGTTTCTGGCTGAGTCAGGAAGGTTTGGCTGAACCAGGGAGGGTTTTTAGGTGTGGGCCAGGATCCCAGAGGGTTTCTGTGTGCCCTGAGCTGGTGCTCAGAGAGCAGGACAGGGCTGCTGCAGGGTTTTCTCATGGTGACATTTCCCTGTCTCTGGGCAATGCTCTATTCTCAACTCCTGAAGCACCACTCAGGCTAAAAATAATGGTTTATTTTTAAATATTTGCTATTTGTGGCAGTGCAATACAGCTTGATGGTTTGTGCTTCAGTGTGTACATTAAAGACTCTGACTCCAGTGCTCCCCCTGTGCCTTGCCCTTCTCAGAGGGGTGTTTGAGGGTTCCTGGGGAGGTTTTGGGGTGTCCCTGGCTGTGGGATGTGCACAGGAGGAGCTGCTTTGGCAGGCAGTGCTGGAGAGGAGGTGATCCCCAGCCTTGGGGGGGAGCAGATGCTGCTGTGTCCTGCTGATCCCACTCAGGGCTGTGATGGGTTTCCCAGAGAGCTGCAGGGCTGGGGCTGCACAGCCCCAGCTCAGGAGAGGAGCAGAGCCAGGATGTGCTGCTGAGGCACTGCTGGAACCTGAGCACTGCTGTGAGCTGCCCAGGGCTCTCCAGCACATCCTCCTGCTTTCCATCACCTCCACAGCTCATCCCTCCTCCATCCCTCCTCCATCCCTCCTCCATCCCTCCTCCATCCCTCCTCCCATCCCTCCTCCATCCCTCCTCCATCCCTCCTCCATCCCTCCTGCTCTCCTGAGCACCATTTATTGCCTCTCTGGCTTTGTGTGCAGTGCCTGCAGGTGCTGCCCTGCCTTTTGGGGTGCTGGTGGGGCTGTTCAGCTGGGCAGGTTTTGGGGTGGCTGCTCTGCCCCCAGTTTGTCCCCCAGGAGCTGGGCTGGGGCTGAGGCACAGAGCCCACCCTGGTGCAGCACTGGGTGTCATTTTTGCTGTGTCATTTTCAGTTTCAGGGAGTTTGAAGGGTCAGGTTGTGCCCATGCTGTTGGTGGCAGCTGGTTTTTCACAGAGGGGTTTGGCCTGTGCTGGGTCAGATTTTCTGTTTCATGCCAGGGTGGAGGCAGAAGGAAAGCTGGGGGCAGTTGCTTCCTCAGAGCTGTGTTTGAGTCAAAAACAAAATTAATGTGACATAAAGGTGGCATTCTGCTAAAATGGTGGAGTTGGCATCTTAGGGCATCCCAGTATCACTTAAAAACTGATAAAATCATTATACTGTAATTATTACAGCTATAAAAAATCATTATACTGTAATTATTACAGCTATAAATCACTATAAATTAACTTCCCTGCGAGCTTGGGTGGAACCCTTTCATTGGAATTACTGAGTATGAAATGTGTTTCATGCCTGTGCATCCCAAAGCAGGCTGCTGTGGGTATTGCCCTGTTTGTGCCATGAATTGTCAGGAACTCTGCCCTGCTGAGCCCAGGAGCTCTGTGCTGGGTGTTCCCCCTGAGCTGCCCTTTGCAGACACCAATAACTGCAATAATCCTGAGCACAGCAGCACTGCAGCCCTTGGATGTGGGAGCAGACAGAATTCCACTTTCCTTTGTCCCAGCAGTTTTACAAGGAGTGCTTCAGCACGAGGGGAATAAATCAATAAATCACACGAGGTGCATGAGGTCCCATGCCATGAAGTGTCTGGCATCAGAGTGCAGGGGCACAATCAAATCTGGATTTTGGCTGCTGGATGACTGTGCTGAAACAGCTCCAGGGCTGTTTGATCTCAGAATTTTGTTGGAAATTCTCTTACAGGACCAAGTTTGCTGAAAAATGCTGGTTTGGGGCCAGCCTTTAGTGTGAAACATGTGTGCCTGACTGGCTTTTTCCAGGCTCAGGGTGGGGATTCAAGTGATACCTTTGTGATCAAAAGGGATGGACTGGGCTCTGGGACACGAGGCCACAGGTCCCAGTTTGGGGCAGCACAGAATGCTCAGGAACCTTCTCCTGCTCTCCAGTCCATGCTCAGAATGCCCAGGAGCATTCTTTGCTCTCCAGGTCCCTGCACAGAATGCCCAGGAACCTTCTCCTGCTCTCCAATCCATGCTCAGAATACCCAGGAACCTTCTCCTGCTCTCCAATCCATGCTCAGAATGCCCAGGAACTTTCTCTGCCCTCCAGGAGCTTTCTCTGCCCTCCAGGAGCTTTCTCTACACTCCAGGTCCCTCATCAGAATGCCCAGGAACTTTCTCTGTTGTCCAGGTCCATGCTCAGAATGCCCAGGAACTTTCTCTGCCCTCCAGGAGCTTTCTCTGCTCTCAGGACCCTGCTCAGAATGCCCAGGAGCTTTCTCTGCTCTCCAGGAGCTTTCTCTGCTCTCCAATCCATGACCAGAATGCCCAGGAACTTTCTCTGCCCTCCAGGAGCTTTCTCTGCCCTCAGGAGCTTTCTCTGCCCTCCAGGAGCTTTCTCTGCCCTCAGGAGCTTTCTCTGCTCTCCAGGAGCTTTCTCTGCCCTCCAGGAGCTTTCTCTGCTCCCCAGGAGCTTTCTCTGCTCTCAGGACCCTGCTCAGAATGCCCAGGAGCTTTCTCTGCCCTCCAGGAGCTTTCTCTGCTCTCAGCTCCTGCTGGACCCTTGGTGCCACCCCACCCCTGGTGAGGAGGACCCTAATTAGCAGATCCCAATCAGTGTTTGCTGGAAGGTTTGCTTGGCTCTCCTGCAGGACCTGGGGGCTCCTGCTCTGCCAGGGCTGCTCAGGAGCCCCTGTGGATGAGGGCAGAGGGGATGGGGTGGGATTTCTGTGGGATTTTGGGGTTTCTGTGGCCTGGCTGCTCCTCCAGCTCATTGGCATCCCCCACACTGTGACATGGTGACAGCTGAGCACTTTATCCCTGAGTTAGCAGGGAGATTAAGGAAAACTCTCATTCCAGGGTTGCCAGGAGCCTTTACAAGGGATGTGTTTCAAACCAGCCTCCCAGTAGTGTTTAAAGAAATTGGAAGGGGAAAACCAGTTTTAACAGGGATTAAATGGAGCAGCTGGGCATTAAAGGCAGCAGATGTTGTCTGCCTAAAATCATCCAAAAGCACAGACCCTGCCAAGCACAAGCACAGCCAAACCCCATCCTTCAGCTCGGGATAAAAACATCTCATAAACGGGCTGGCACTGCTGGCCTCAGAGACAGCTCTGGCTTTTGGAAGGGGAGGCTCTGCAGAAGTTCTCACTGACAGGAATTGTGTGAAAATCAGCCACAGCCACAGCTCCATCCTGCCCCAGTGTCCTGGGCTGCTCCACTGGAGCTCCCTCACATCCTCTGCTCTTTCTGCTCAAAGCAATGGTGAGAAACTGAATTGTCCAAACTGAGCTGTGCTCAGGAGATCCTGGCTGAAATGTGTCATTGCTGCCAGGGGCTCTTCCTGCCCAAAGCTGAGAGTGAGGAGCTGCTGGCACAGCCAGGGCTGTCCCCAGGGCTGCAGGGCCTCTGTGCTCCCCCCTGCACGGGATGCTGCTCCTCTGTGCTCCCTCCTGCACGGGATTCTCATCCTCTGTGCTCCCTCCTGCACGGGATGCTGCTCCTCTGTGCTCCCTGCACAGGATGCTGCTCCTCTGTGCTCCCTGCACAGGATGCTCCTCTGTGCTCCCTCCTGCACGGGATGCTGCTCCTCTGTGCTCCCTCCTGCACGGGATGCTGCTCTGTGCTCCCTGCACAGGATGCTGCTCCTCTGTGCTCCCTCCTGCACAGGATGCTGCTCCTCTGTGCTCCCTGCACGGGATGCTGCTCTGTGACCATGTTCACAGGGTCTGAGGGTGAGGGAGGAGACAAGGACCTGACTCCATGTTTCAGAAGGCTGATTTATTATTTTATGATGTATATTACATTTAAACTATACTAAAAGAATAGAAGAAAGGATTTCATCAGAAGAATAGAAAAAAGAAAGAATTATAACAAAGGTTTATGGCTCAGCTCTCTGTCCGAGCCAGCTGACTGTGATTGGCCATTAATTAAAAACAACCCCACGAGACCAATCCCAGATGCACCTGTTGCATTCCACAGCAGCAGATAATCAATGTTTGCATTTTGTTCCTGAGGCCTCTCAGCTTCTCAGGAGGAAAAATCCCAAGGAAAGGATTTTCCATGAAGGATGTCTGTGACATTGCTGTTGCTGCCCCAAAGCAGAAATGGTTTAGCAGCAGCTGAGGTGGGAGTGGAGCTGGTGGTGGCTGCTGTGAGGTGCTCAGAGGGTTTGGTGCTGCTGTTCCCATGCACTCTGCTCTTTGGGCTGTCCTAGGGCTTGGAAAACTCCCCAATTCTGGGAAAAAGGGGGAGGAGTGGAGGGATGAGAAATTCAGCAATTTAATCTGTTTCAATGTTCCTGCGAGTCCTTCCCCACATCCTAAACATGAAAAATATCAGTGAGCTCCCCCTTGGCCCTGGGGGAAGAAAAAGGAGTCTCCAGCTGGAATTCCTGAAGCTCTGCTGCAGGAAGGAGCCTGGGGTGATCCCACAAGTGCTGGGCTGGAGAGAACAGCCGGCTCATGCACACTCAGACTGTCCTCAGCACCACCTCCCCAGCACTGCTCCATCAGCCCACGTGGGAGAGGAGCACAGGGAAAATAACCCACAGAACACTGAGAGAGGAGAGCTGGAAACCCAAAGGTACATCGTGTCCTTTGTGAGGAGAGGGCACTGCTTTCCTGGCGTTAACACTGCCTGCAGTCGTGGCTGGGTTTATTTTCAAGGTGCTTTTCAAGCATGGGGTCAGCAGCAAGGCTGGAGGATCCTGCAGCCCTGGCCTGGCAGTGATGCTGATTCAGAGGAATGTGTTTTTCCTCTTTGAGGCTTCTTCAGACAATTGCCCAACTGTTGGAAGGCAAGGTAGTGCTGCTGAGAGGAGGAGGAGGAGGAGGAGGAGGAGGAGGAGGAGGAGAAGAAGAAGAAGTGCTGCTGCCCTGCCCTGGTGCTGCACACCAGGGGAGCCTCAGCAGCTCCAGAACACCCAGATCAGGGAGGAAGGGTCTCTGTCCTGGGAGAGATCAGCAGCCCCAGCACCCCTAGATCAGGGAGGAGGGGTCTCTGCTGCTGTCCTGGGAGCCTCAGCACCCCCAGCACTCCCAGCTCCTCAGGGAGGGTCTCTGTACTGCCCTGGGACTGCTGAGCCCTGGCCAGGCTGGAAGTGATGCCTCAAGTTTGAGCTTTCGTTTTTCAGCTTCTCTGCTGCCTCAGTGTGTGACTGAGCTCCACACACAGTGTCACAAGGTCTCCTCACAGCTCAGGCACACACAACAATCCTTGTCCAGCCCCACAACCAAGGACAAACAGTGCAAAGAGCAGGGAATGGAGGAGAGCAACCTGGGAGGGTGGGACTGCATCCCCTGGAGCTGGGATTGGACACTGAACCCAGCGTGGGAATGGAGCAGAACTCATCAAAGGGTGAAAACTCCTGACTCTGAGTCCATGCTGGGTCCATCTTGGGTGCAGCCCTGGCTGGGCTCTTGCACTGCCCAGGGTGGATCCTTTGAAGGTTTTTTTTTAATAAATCCCCACTTTATTCCTGTAACCCTGTCCATCCTCTGCTGCAGGAGCTCTGAGGCAGCAGCAGAGGGGAGCTCCTCTCTGAGGCTGTGCTGTGCTCAGGAGGGGAGGCTGCCCTGGGCCAGTGCATTCCTGCAGCTGCTCCCCAGGGCCTGCTGGGATGATGGATCTCTCAGCATCTTTGTTCTTTGTTTTCCCTCTCACGCTGGCAGGGCTTAAATCAGGCAGGAGGGCCTGGCAGGTCTGCAGTTACACAAACAGGGCTGCAGGGACAGGAGCTGCTCCTCCAGGGTCTCTCTGGGACTCAGGGCTGGGCAGGCTGGGAGCCCTGCAGGCTCTGCAGAGTGGGGATGTGGCTGCAGGGCTGGGATGCTGCCCAGGACAGCCTCAGCAGGAGGCTCTGTGTCACTGTGTGCCTTTGGATGGATCCTGACACACACACTGTGTGTTGTCACACACCTCACTGAAAGAAAGTAGAAGCTGTTGGCTTCCCTTTGTGCTTCTGCTGCTGCTTTCTCTTAAAATAATAATTCTCAGGGCGGTGTTAATTTGTTCCAGCTTCCATGGAGCAGCCCCCTGTCTCCCCAAACCTCGACAGGAATAAATACAACAGTGTAGGTGCAGCTTGAGCAGAGGAGCAGATCTCAGGCTGCACATGAGTGCACATTAATGTCAGTGCTCAGCAGCAGCTTGGGAGTGCACAGGAATCCAGGCTGTGATATCCAAGGTGCTCTCTCTTGTGTGTGGGAATCCACAAAATCAGAGGGTTTGGGAAAGCTGCAAAAGGTCTCAGAGACAGCAGAACTGGGATCAGAGCTGAGCAGGAACTATGAGATTGGTCAGCAGAAAAATTATTTAAAAAGTAGAAAAGTAAGGACAAATAGAACAATGGTCTGTGTATTAACACTTGGCTAGAATAACTCCCTAAGCTGCAGAAAAGTTTATCAGTGAGATATTAGGGAGTTCTAAGCTCAATAAAGGAGCTCTGTGCATTGTGTTTAAGGCTCACAAGCAGGTATTGGATTTGAAATAAGCCAGCATTGTTTAACCAAAGGTACCTGTGCTTAGAGTGGTTGGATGGAACTACTGTCAATATGGAATATATACTGTACAAATATAAATCCTGTCATTGTGCTTTTGATTTGTGTGATTGGTGAAAAAGCTTTTAAAGTGAGTTGTAACATTGAGTTCTGTGTCTGCTGCCTGGGATGTGAGCTGGTGGCATCTTCCCATTGCCATAACCATGGAATGAGACTGATGCTGGAAAATCAAACAGCTCAAGGCACATCCCAGCAGTCCTGTCCTGTTGGTGATTTGCACACAGACCCCAGCCAGAGACACTGCACACCCAGGAGCATCTGCTGTGCTGCCATTGAGCAGCTCTGCTCTGCTGCTCCCATTCCTGGCTTGCCCAGGGACTCCTGGCTGGTTTTGGGCAGGGTTTCCACCTTGCCCTTTGTTTCTGGGCCCCCAAAAGGGCATTTCCCCTGGATGGTGCTGGTGAGCCTGAGCTGCTCTCTGAAGCTGATTTACTGACAGCTGTGGGATCCTGGGTGTGCCATGAGGTTCCTCTGGCCAGACCCTTCCTGTTTCCTTCAGGCTGGTTCAGGTCCTGGTGTGATGAGGGAGGAGGGATGAAATGCTGTGAGGATCAAGCTTTGGGTTTGATGTACTGAGCTGCAGCAATGGCCTGAGCTCATCCCAAACCTGAGCAGACCTTTGCTGCTGTGATGGGGACAGAAAATGAGGTGGAGCAGGTGGCAGACAAAGCCCTGAGCCCTGCACCTGGGCACAGCTTTGGGGAAAAACCTCCTGCTGCTTGTTTCAGAAGGGTGAACTGGAGGAGAAGGAGGTGCAGAGCAGAAGTGGGGCTGTGGAGGTCAGGGGGAAAGCACAGACAGGGCTCTGGTGTCTGGGCTGTGCATCTGCCCAGCTGGGGATGGATTGCAGATAATGGTTTGTGCTCTCTGTTCGTGTTTTGGCAGCAAAATATTGGGGAGGGGAAAAATCTAGTGAAGCTGAAGAAGGATATTGGTTCAAGAAAAAATGGGAATGAATTGACCATAAATAGCACAGATGAGAAAATTACTTTTCTTTTTTTCGCTGAGAGATGAAAAATTCCAAAGCAGCTTCCAGAAAGAAATGGGCAAAAAATGATCAGTTTTAAAAGTGGAGTTCAGATCAGTAAAAAGTTTGTGACTTGGTAGGGAGGGAACTGGCCTGGATCTGCAAATCTTTCTGGGGTTTCTCTCTGTGAATATGTGCTGCTATTTCAGAGTAATAAACCCAGCTAAACCATGCTTGGAACTGATGGTTTAATGTATAATACACCAACAATGACAAACCAGCTGTATTTTGAATCTAGAGAGTGGCAAACCCAAGTACCAATTATTTTCATTCTTTCATTCTGTGGAATGGTCTTATTGTCAAAAAATCATCAGAAAATCTGGGTGGATTCTGAGCAAGGCACTGGATTGTGTAGGGCACAAAGCTGCACCAGGGAAGGAAACTGCAGTCCAGGAGAAGGAGGAAATGTGCCCAGGCTGGTCAGCAGCACTGGGGGAGGGAGGGAGATTACCATTCATAATTTCTAACCTTTGTGAGCATACATTATGCTGCTAATTTTTTCCTGCTGCTGAATTCCTGTCAATGTTGAAAGTATAAACAATCCCCTGAATAAAATTGTGTTTGGTTTGCCTTGTCCCACGGATTAACAAATCTGATTACTGCATTTAAATTTAATGCCCCGAAAATTCCCTAAATGAATGATTCAGTGTGGGGCCATGAGCAGATGTAATTATCTATGAAAACTAATGAATCATGTCGTTAGGAGAGTTCTCCTTGCAGCTGTCTCCAATTAATGTGTCCATCAGGGCTGGAGCAAGGAGGCTGTAAAACCAGGGCAAGGTGCTGCCTCTGCCCAGCCACAGCCACACTGGGCAGGAGCAGTGTGCCCCCACTTTTGGGTGTATTTTGGAAAATGCACAGCCCTGAGCGTGTGTTCTGCCAGCCCTCTGTGCTGGGTTTAACTGCATCCCTTTCACCAAGCATTGCAGAAGTGACTCTGGGGAGGATTCAGAGCTTTTCCCTGCTGGTTTTGTCTGGCAGGGTTGTGGGCTGGGGTCAGGGTGTGCACATGGGGGTTTCTGCTGGGCAGCCCCTTGGTCTGAGTGAGGCAAATCCCAGTTTGCTCAGGGAGCCCTGGTGCTGCAGGATGGGTGCAGGAGCTTCTCCCCTGTCCAGGTGAGGGGCAGAGGATGTTGAGTTTTAACAAACAGCTCGATGTCCTGGAGACAGCTGGGTGGAAAGAGTTCAGTATCACAGGAGGCTCCCAAAGGCCTGGGGAGGAGGGATTTCCTCCTGCCCGAGGGTCAGTGTTTGGTGCAGCTGGTCCTTGCCTCTCCCCTGCTCAGTGTGCTCATAAACAGTGCTCATGTTCATTGTTTTGTTTGTCAGGAGTTGAAGTTTTCCCGGGCTGGGGTACCCTAAGGAGAGGGTTCCCTGCAGCTGCAGGTGTGGAGCAGAGGCCAGCCAGTGTCCCAGGTGCCTGGGCTGGGCACAGCACACCAGGGGTGCCCAAAGCTGCTGGAATTGTGTGTGAGATTAACTGTGTGCACAAACCAGGGATGCCCAAAGCTGCTGGAAATGTGTTTAACTGTGTGCACAAACCAGGGATGCCCAACAATGCTGGAAATGTGTGTGAGATTAACTGTGTGCCCAAACCAGGGATGCCCAAAGCTGCTGAAAATGTGTGAGAGTTTAACTGTGTGCACAAACCAGGGATGCCCAACAATGCTGGAAATGTGTGTGATTTAACTGTGTGCCCAAACCAGGGATGCCCAAAGCTGCTGGAAATGTGTGTGAGATTAACTGTGTGCCCAAACCAGGGGTGCCCAAAGCTGCTGGAAATGTGTGTGAGTTTAACTGTGTGCACAAACCAGGGGTGCCCAACAATGCTGGAAATGTGTGTGAGTTTAACTGTGTGCACAAACCAGGGATGCCCAAAGCTGCTGGTTAAATGTGTGTGAGTTTAACTGTGTGCACAAACCAGGGGTGCCCAAAGCTGCTGGAAATGTGTTTAACTGTGTGCCCAAACCAGGGATGCCCAAAGCTGCTGGAAATGTGTGTGAGTTTCACTGTGTGCCTGCTGGGCACAGCAAACCAGGGGATGCCCAGCAGTGCTGGAAATGAGTTTAACTGTGTGCCCAAACCAAGGGATCCCCAACAATGCTGGAAATCAGTGTGAGTTTAACTGTGCCTGCTGGGCACAGCAAACCAAGGGATGCCCAACACTCTGCTCCACCTCAGGCTCTCAGTGACATTGGGGATGCACTGCTGGGATCCCCTGTGAGCACAGCCTTGCTTAAAACCAGGATTAAGAGGGAAAGCGAGCAGTTTGTGGGGTATTAACTTGTTGGCATTGCTGGGGTGGTGAGGAGGGACAGGAGTGGGGCTGCTGTGGTTCCTGGGGAGCAGGGTTTGTTTTTTGTTGCTGGGATTCCTGGGGAGCAGGGTTTGTTTCAGGGTTTGTTTGTTGCTGGAATTCCTGGGGAGCAGGGTTTGTTTCAGGGTTTGTTTTTTGCTGCTGGGATTCCTGGGGAGCAGGGTTTGCTTTGTGCTGCTGGGCACTCACAGCCCCAGCATGGCACTGCCATTGCAGACATGAGATCTGTCAGCCTTTGGGACACCTGTGATTGCAATTAGCAGCCAGGACACACCAAGCCGGCGTGCTGGAGGCAGGGGGAGCTGGAGGGGATGCAGTGCAGTGGGGAGGGGGGTGTGAGCAGCAGCCTTGTGCAAACAGCCCGGCGCTCCCGGCCTGTCCTGCTGATCAAAGCCAGCCTAAAGGGGATTTTCCTCCTCGCTTCGGGGCACTTCCTACCGCAGGGCTGCCCGGGGTTTGTTTGTGAAGGTGCAGCCGTGGGGAGCTGCAGGGAGCAGGGGCTGACACAGGGAAGCAGTCCTTGCTTGTCCCAGTGCGAGTGCGCTCGCGGATCCACGCTCGGCCTGACCCCAACCTGCAGTGGCTGTGCAGGGAGAGGAGCTGCTGTGCTCCGCCACCTGCACTGCACTGTGCTCTCCCTGCTATTTTAATAGCTAATTAATCTTGATTTGCTCGGATTTAAGGGTTTTTTTTTCTCTTTTGGCACGTACGTGCAACCTATTATGTGATAAATCCCCCAGGTTTCAGCAAATGTCATCCCGATTGTTCCCTGCAGCACAGCATCCTGCTAGGGAAACATTCGGGGTCAGGAACTCGGATTCTTTAACCACTGTGCTGGAGGAAGCCGGTTTGTTGTTGTTTCCCAGCAGAACAGGGTGATTTCTTTTGGACCTATATCACATTGGCAGCCAACCTGGGGAGGTCAGGGTGGCCTCAGCGCTGGAGGGTCTGTGGGCACATCAATCTGTCCTCAGAAATGGGCTGTGGCACCCCGCAGATGCCAGCACAGGGCACCTCTGAGTGCTCAGTGCTTTTCTATTCCTCCAGAAGCAGGAATTCTTTGTGTGCACTCGCTGTTTGACCCGTGTCTCATATCCTAAAATCGATACAAGTGCTCCTTGTCCTTTTTCCTCCTGTCTGTTAAAGGCTTTGAAGGAGTTTCTTTGGGGCTGGAGGAAATGACCTTCATATCAAATAATCCTGACGTGGCAAGCTGGGGCTTTGGGTGGCTTTCTTGTGGCTATTTGTGCTGTGAAAGCTGAATAAAGAATTTGCAACTGAAAGTCTTAAAAAGTGAATTAGGGGAGTGTTGACTCCAAGGCCATTAGCGTGTCCTCGGCGTGGGATGTGCCTTGTTTTTCCTTGCTGCTCGATGTGGAGCTGTGCCTGACCTCTCCCCCGGCTTGTTTTGGTGGGCCTGCGAAGGAGATGTCAGAAGGAAAATGTGAATTAAAACATCTTGTGTAAGGAAATGACTTTCCTGCTCTTCTCCAAAAGGGAAAAAAAAAACCCTGAAAATAAAAGAAGAGGGCGAGTCCTCTCTTAGTTCGCCATCTCTGACAGTTTTAGTTCCTGTTTCCCCTTGCTTTGGTGGTAACATTTGAATGTTTTCAGTGTGTCTGTGTGTCCTGCAGGAGCTCTGGGGTGCTGTCACTGAGCAGCATCACAGCAGGGCTGGGTTCTGTGTGAAACTCCTGCAGCTGAATGTTCCCTGAGGTGGGATTCCCTTCCCAGGTAGAACACAGCTTGTTTCACACTTTTGGTAAAGTTTGAGTAGCTAAACCAAACTTTGCAGACATTCCAGCTCTCAAACCTCCCTGTGGCTGGAGCTCATTTTATTTTCTCTTTCAGGAATCTTTGGAGTGTCCTTCCTTCCTTGCTGCTGCTCTGTGTCAGGTTTTTTGAGTGCCTGGTGCTGCTCAGTGGTTCCTGCCCAGCCCTGCTGGCTTTGGGGCTCCTGACGAGCTCCTGGCTGCAGAGGCTGCCCCAGCTCAGCCCTTTGTGGGCTCGTGGTCGTGTTGGCAGCTTGGCAGCGATTTGTTAAAGCTCCCTCCTGTGCTGGAGCAGGGCAGACAAAGGGAGACAGGGGCAGCACCTCCCAGAATGAATTGGGGTCTGGGGCAGCCCTGGGGCAGCCCTGGGCTGGGGGAGGTGAGTTTGGCACAGCCCCGGGCTGGGGCAGCAGGGACCTGCACTGAGCCCAGCCTGGGCTGCAAACAAACCTTGGGGTGCTTGGGGGGTCCTGGGGCAAACGGGAGCCCAGGAGAGAGGAATGGGAATGGAACTGCCCCAGGATGTCCCAGGCTGTCCCAGGCTGTCTCAGGGCTGTCCCAGGGCTGTCCCAGGGCTGTCCCAAGGGTGTCCCAAACTGTCCCAGAGCTGTCCCAGGGCTGTCCCAAGGGTGTCCCAAGGGTGTCCCAGGGCTGTCCCAGGGCTGTCCCAAGGGTGTCCCAGGGCTGTCCCAGGGCTGTCCCAAGGGTGTCCCAAGGGTGTCCCAGGCTGGCCCAGAGCTGTCCCAGGGTGTCCCAAACTGTCCCAGGGTATCCCAGAGCTGTCCCAGGCTGTCCCAGGATGTCCCAAGGGTGTCCCAGGGCTGTCCCAGAGCTATCCCAGGCTCTCTCAGGCTGTCCCAGGGCTGTCCCAGGCTGTCCCAGAGCTGTCCCAGGACTGTCCCAGGGTGTCCCACAGTGTCCCAGGGCTCTCCCAAGCTGTCCCAGGCTGTCCCAAGCTGTCCCAGGGCATTCCTCCTGCAGGGATCCTTGGGGGTCTGCTGAGCCCCAGGGAGATGCCAGCCCTGAAGGAAGGAGCAGTTTGGGGCTCTGTGCTCTGCTGGGGCTCTCAGGGCTCTCCCCTGTTAATTGTTCCTTTTAGGGACAGAAGCTTTGGGGTTCTGTGCTCTGCTGGAGCAGTCAGTGCTCTTGGGGCTTTTCCTTAATTAATTGTTGCCCTTGCAGGACAGAAGCTTTGGGATTCTGTGCTCTGCTGGGGCTGTCAGTGCTCTTGGGCCTCTCCCCTGTTAATTTTTCCCCTTTTCAGGACAGAAGCTTTGGGGTGAGCCTATTGCAGTTTCCCAGTACCTGAAGGGAGCCCACAGGGAGGACGGGGAGTGGCTGTGTCTGAGAGAGGGAGGGACAGGAGCAGGGAATGGTTCAGTGACCCAGGGCAGGGCTGGATGGGATATTGGGAATTGGAAATTGTTCCCTGGCAGGGTGGGCAGGCCCTGGCACAGCTGGGGCTGCCCCTGCATCCCTGGCAGTGCCCAGGGCCAGGCTGGACACTGGGGCTGGGGGCACCTGGGGCAGTGGAAGGTGTCCCTGGGGCAGTTGGAGGTGTCCCTGGGACAGTGGAGGTGTCCCTGGAGCAGTGGAAGGTGTCCCTGGGACAGTGGAGGTGTCCCTGGGACAGGTGAAGGTGTTCCTGGGACAGTGGAAGGTGTCCCTGGGGCAGGGGAAGGTGTCCCTGGGGCAGGGGAAGGTGTCCCTGGGACAGTGGAGGTGTCCTTGCCATGGCAGGAGTGGATCTGGATGGGATTTGAGGTCCCTTCCAACCCAAACCACTCTGGGATTCTCCTTCCAATCAAACTGTGCTTTGTGCTGCTCCCCAAGTGAGCACACCAGGATCTCTCCCATCCCTGGTTTCAATCAGGAGGAGAGGCAGAGAGCGCCCGAGGAATAAATTCTACCTCAGATGAAACTTAATCTGTTTTTAAAGAACTCCCTCCCACTGAAATAGAGGGGGTTTTTCCTTGCTTTTTAACAGTCCTCCCCTGAACAGCCTCTCTTGGGGTGCCTCTCATCCTCAATGATGTTGAGGTTTTTTCCTTTTTTATTCCGAGTTTCTGGAAGCTCTGTGGTTTTCCCTGTTACACGTTTTTAATTCAGAATGCCTCAGTGAGCCTTTCCTGTTCTGAATCTCCAGAGTACTCCGTGGGGGAAAATTTAAAAAATAACATGTAAGCTTTACATAATTTACTATGAGAGTAATTGGGTTTATACAGCAGTTCATAAACCTTTAGCTGGTAAAAATCAAAGTACCTCAATCTCAAAAGCAGATGGGGGGATGTCACGGTGAAGGCTTAGAGAGTTTTCAAAGACAAATTGTTTAATTCCATCACTGCTAGGAAAATAAATAGTTCTGCTGCTGGATTGAAAACAGAAACATCCCAGAAATGAGACTTTCCTCGCTTTCAAGCATTGTTAGCTTGACAACAAAGGAATCCAAAGAGCTCCAAAGTGGAGAGATGTGCTGGGGTTCCACTTTATGAGAAATGAAAGGCGAGAGCCTCTAAACCTCATTTTATCATTCTTGGGGAATTCTCAAGTGCCTTTCCTGGCTGCTCCCAGGCCCTGCCCCGTGTCCCAGGCTGTGTTTGGTGGGAATCAGGCAGGCATGAGATGTCTGCAGGTCATTTCCTTCTATCCTGGGAGGTGGCAGGGCTGGCCCTGCTCCGTGCCTGGGCTGGGAGCTGCTCCCAAATCCACTTTTCAATGTGTGTGCGGGGCTGGATTGAAAGCTGGGAGCCATGCCTTGCCTGTGTAATGAAGGCTGCATTTGTAGCCCCACAGAAATGCTGCTCGCAGGCCAATCAGGGCTATCTGGCCAGCACATCCCCTCCCAAGTGATGGTCTTGCTTTAGTCCTAATGGCCTGATGAGATCACCTCTAATTTGTGTATCAAGCTGGTTTGTATCACATCGTTCAGAAAAAAGAAAAAAAAGAAAGGGGGTAAAAAACCCCACAGAAACCCAACAAAACCCTCTTTATTTGATTTTTTTCTCGCTGGACTTCAAAGGGTTGCATTGTAGCCAGTGTGCAGTGCCCTGTGAAAGCTCAGAGCCATTACCTCAGCCCACAGCCAGCAGAGAATGGGCTCCCTTTGGTGGGGGCTCCTCTGCTCTGGGTGGTGACAGCCCAGGAGGAGATGCTGGGGATGCTGCTCTGGGCTCCAGGATGGTGGCAGTGCTGTCAGCCAGGAGGAGATGCTGGGGATGCTGGTCTGGTGGCTCCTCTGCTCCAGGATGGTGACAGTGTTGTCAGCCCAGCAGATGCTGGAGGTGCTGCTGTGGTGGCTCCTTGGCAGTGCTGTCAGCCCAGCAGATGCTGGGGATGCTGCTCTGGCCTCCAGGACGGTGACAGTGCTCTCAGCCCAGGAGGAGATGCTGCTCTGGTACCTCTCTGGCAGTGCTGTCAGCCCAGCAGATGCTGGGGATGCTGCTCTGGTACCTCCCTGGCAGTGCTGTCAGCCCAGTAGATGCTGCTCTGGAGGCTCCCTGGCAGTGCTGTCAGCCCAGCAGATGCTGGGGATGCTGCTCTGGTGGCTCCTCTGCTCCAGGATGGTGACAGTGCTGTCAGCCCAGGAGGAGATGCTGGAGATGCTGTTCTGGTACCTCCCTGGCAGTGCTGTCAGCACAGGAGGAGATGCTGCCCTGGTACCTCCCTGGCAGTGCTGTCAGCCCAGCACATGCTGGGGATGCTGCCCTGGTGGCTCCCTGGCAGTGCTCTCAGCCCAGCAGATGCTGCTCTGATACCTCCCTGGCAGTGCTGTCAGCCCAGCAGATGCTGGGGATGCTGCTCTGGTACCTCTCTGGCAGTGCTGTCAGCTCAGGAGATGCTGGAGGTGCTGCTCTGGTCTCCAGGATGGTGGCAGTGCTCTCAGCCCAGGAGATGCTGGAGATGCTGCCCTGGTACCTCCCTGGCAGTGCTCTCAGCCCAGCACATGCTGGGGATGCTGCCCTGGTACCTCCCTGGCAGTGCTGTCAGCCCAGCAGATGCTGGAGATGCTGCTCTGGTACCTCCCTGGCAGTGCTCTCAGCCCAGCACATGCTGGAGATGCTGCCCTGGAGGCTCCCTGGGCTTGGCTCAGGCTGCCCTTGGTTCCAGCAGCATCTCCTCCTGTGGCCAAGGGAACGGAGGAGCCTTGGAGAGAGAAGCACCAAAAGCTGGTGCTGAGAGCACAGAAAGGGCAGAGGGAGGTGCTGAGGTGGCTCAGGATGCTGGTAGCAGTGTGGGGATAGCAGGGTGCTCACACACACAGATTTGGCTGCCCAGGTGCAGGGCACACCCTGTCAGCCTGCAGAAAGCCTTGCTGTGGTTTCCTCCTTGCCCAGGGAGCAGCCAGGAGGGGCTGGGTGAGGATGGAGTGAGCCTGTGCCTGCAGGAGGGGTCCAGGTGTGCCTGTGCCCAGGTGAGGGATCTCCTGCAGCAGCAGAGGGTTCTGGTGATGCTGTTATCTCAGCAGAGCTCATTGTGAGCAGTGTTTGGGCAGTTGGATCTCCTGCAACAGCAGAATGTTCTGGTGGTGCTGTTATCTCAGCTGAGCTCATTGTGAGCAGTGTTTGGGCAGTTGCATTTCCTGCAGCAGCAGAATGTTCTGGTGGTGCTGTTATCTCAGCAGAGCTCATTGTGAGCAGTTTCTGCAGTTTGGGAGGAGAGCACTCAGCTCTGGTGCTCTGCAGTGATGGATCCATTCCTGATGGGCTGAGGCACAGGCAGCCAGAGCTGGAGGAACCCAATAATGCTGAGAGCCCAGCACACAGAGCCCTGTGCTGTGTGTTTGGGAGGAGGAGAGGTTTCACAAAGTGCTTTGGTACAAAGTATGAGAAATAAAGGAGTTGGGCTGTGGGATATCTGGGAAGTGAGTGCTGACAGGGCCCTGAACCAAGCCCAGCCTGGTGCTCAGCATCTTCTGAGCATCAGCCAGGCCTTTCTTCCAGGTTGTTCCAGAGCTGAATTAACCTCAGGTTGTCTTTTTCCAAAACTGCTCTCCCTCTCAAGGAAACAAATTATTGGCAGAAATGGATTTCTTCTTAGCAGCTAACTTTTAAATCTAAAGATTTAACAAATATATGCTGCAATGATCAAAAAATGTTACATTAACACCTTTTTTATGACCTTAGCTGACACACTTGGTAACATGCTGTTGTCCTGGGCGACTTTGATACTTTGGTTTTTTGTTATTTTTACTGTTCTACACCCTTTTGTCTCTGAATCAGTTTTGCATATTGCAGCGCTGGCATTTGGATTTCTCTTAAAATCTGGGTGGAGGGATTTAAACCTTTGGAGCTCAACTTGTTGCTTCCTGCCTCCCTGTTTGTGTCCCTGTGTCCCTACACTGCACACAGCAGAGTGGGAGCCCAGGGGCTGGCAGCACTGAGCTCTCTTGTTTGCAAACTGCATTTTGCTGATGAAATCAGGTGCTGAGTGTAGAAAATGGGGCAAAACCCAACTGTGTGAGCTGCCCTCAGTGGCTCTGGGTGTCTGTCTGGGGTCACACCCGGGTGGGTGATGCTGCTCCAGCCTGAGGTGTTGGGTAAGGTTGGTTTTCTCTCTCAGGATTCATTTCCAGGGTTGTTTTGGCTCTCTGTGTTGGCTGTCTCACCGAGCTGGGCCCGCAGTTAATGCTGATTTCCATGACAGGGTCTCTGCTGGGAGATTTACAGCTCAGCTGCTTTGGTCTGCCAGGATAATGCTCTGGAATGCAGGTTGACAGTCCAGATGTGAAACCTTTCTCCTCGGAAAGAAAACAAAGGATTAAATGCGTTTTAAGAGGGCTTGAAAAAAATAATTTAAGGCTGAGGCCCCGAACCCAACATCTGAAACACTTGAAATACTGCTGGGAATGTGAAACTTCAAAATCAGGACACTTGGAAGGGTGGCCAGGCTCTGAGTTCCCTGTGGCTTTTGGAGCACCTGGCACTGCCTGTGCTGGGGTTTTACAGGATGTCAGAAATCAAATTCTGCATTTTCATGCCAGCAGAGCAGGGTGAAGGGTGGTTTGGGTCCTGCTCCTGCTGGAACCTGGGCAGTGAGGGGGCAGCTGCAGGCCCTCCCTGGGAGGTGAGCACGTTTCCCTGATTTTCATAGCTGAGGATGGTGGCTGCTGCTTTCTGACCTGACAAACTGCCAATTTTCCTTTTTAATTGTGGAATTATCTCAGTTTCCAGGGGGTAGAGGCAAGCCCAGGTGGTGCAGGTTTGTTCCCCAGCATCCCCACTGCAGGAGAAAGCTCTGAGCAGGCTGCAGGGTCATGACTGGACTGGAGAAGGGTTTGATGGTGGTGTTTAATGTCCAAAGCATCATCTTAACGAGGGAAACACAATGGCCTCAGCCAAGCCATTGAGTGTGATCCTTTGTGCTGGTGAGGATTTGTACAATGCATCTACCCCTGAATGCCCATTTGGGTTTCAGAATGATTTGGGTTGGAAACAATGCAGCAAGAGTTCATTGTCCTCTCACAGAAATGATGAAAACATCCAGAACTTTCTCCCTGCCCATATGGGAAGGGCAAACATGAGGAGTCTGGACTGCCAGATGTCTTAAAATTGAGAGCATAGCCCCAAAGGTGGGGAGGGCAGACCTTGCAGGGCAGGTCATTCTCAAGCTGCCTTGGGGAATATCAGGGGGGTTATTGGCGTTTATTAAACTGGGGTTGTAAAAAGCTCGTGGCTCTTTATTTGGGACTGATAATCCTGTTGGTCTCCTGTTCTGGTGGGGCTCAGGAAGCCTCTGCACAGCAGTGACTTTGCTGGGGCACAGGAACGTTCTGTACCCTCAGATCTTTGGAATTTGTTCTGTTCAGAGAGGTCTCTGCCTTTATTCCAGGCTGTGGAACAACAGATGAGTACAAGTCTGCTAAAAAATCAGGTTTAACAAATGACAAAAATGGCTTAGTTTTTCCTAGGTAAAAATCAGGAAAAAATAACAACCCTGGGCTAAAACTGCCTTTTGTAATAACAGTGTATGGTTTTTTAAAGCAGGGTTCCCTAAATTGAGTAATCAGAAAAAACAACTTTGAGATTACACATAGAGCTAGGAGTTAATTTTTTGCCATGTATTTATTCACTTTAATACTAATTTCTGACTGGACACAATGTATTTGGTGTAATAAGGTGTTCATTTCTCACTGGACACAATGTATGTGGTGTGCTAAGGCGTTCCTTTCTCACTGTAAGCAGTGTATTTGGTGTAATGTGTTAATTTCTCACTGGACACCATGTATTTGGTGTGCTAAGGTGTTTATTTCTCACTGGAGCAATGTATTTGGTGTACTAAGGTGTTCATTTCTCACTGGACACAATATATTTGGTATAATAAGGTGTTAATTTCTCACTGTAAGCAATGTATTTGGTGTGATAAGGTGTTAATTTCTCACTGGACACAATATATTTGGTATAATAAGGTGTTAATTTCTCACTGGAGCAATGTATTTGGTGTGCTAAGGTGTTAATTTCTCACTGGAGCAATATATTTGGTGTGATAAGGTGTTAATTTCTCACTGGACACGATGTATTTGGTGTACTAAGGTGTTCATTTCTCACTGTAAGCAATATATTTGGTATAATAAGGTGTTAATTTCTCACTGTAAGCAATGTATTTGGTGTGATAAGGTGTTAATTTCTCACTGGACACGATGTATTTGGTATAATAAGGTGTTAATTTCTCACTGTAAGCAATGTATTTGGTGTGCTAAGGTGTTCATTTCTCACTGGACACCATGTATTTGGTGTAATAAGGTGTTAATGTCTCACTGGAGCAATGTATTTGGTGTAATAAGGTATTAATTTCTCACTGTAAGCAATATATTTGGTATAAGAAGGTATTAATTTCTCACTGGACACAATATATTTGGTATAAGAAGGTATTAATTTCTCACTGGAGCAATGTATTTGGTGTGCTAAGGTGTTCATTTCTCACTGGAGCAATGTATTTGGTATAATAAGGTGTTCATTTCTCACTGGACACGATGTATTTGGTGTAATAAGGTGTTCATTTCTCACTGGAGCAATGTATTTGGTGTGATAAGGTGTTAATTTCTCACTGGAGCAATGTATTTGGTGTGATAAGGTGTTCATTTCTCACTGGACACGATGTATTTGGTATAAGAAGGTATTAATTTCTCACTGCAGCAATATATTTGGTGTGCTAAGGTGATGTTTGGTGTTGAACTGGCTGCTGCAGTCAGCTCCAGTGCTCCCTTGTTCCCATGCCCTCAGAGCCATGGGGGCAGCCCTGCTCCCCCTGGCAGGGGAGGCACAAGGAGCAATCTCTGCATTTGATAACCCCTGTTTGTGCACATTGATAAAGGGAGGTTTCCTTCCTGCCCTGGCCTTCGTCACACTGCAGCTCCAGCGTGGGGATCAGAGCAGAATCAGCACAAAAGTGTCCCCAGCCCGGTGTCCCCAGCCCGGTGTCCCCAGCCCCTCAGCTGGGCAAATCCACCCTGAGCTGGGCAAATCCACCCTCAGCTGGGTAAATCCACCCTCAGCTGGGTAAATCCACCCTCAGCTGGGGAAATTCACTCTCAGCAGGGTAAATCCACCCTGAACTGGGTAAATCCACCCTCAGCTGGGTAAATTCACCCTCAGCAGGGTAAATCCACCCTCAGCAGGGTAAATCCACCCTGAGCTGGGGAAATCCACCCTCAGCAGGGTAAATCCACCCTCAGCAGGGTAAATCCACCCTCAGCAGGGTAAATCCACCCTGAGCTGGGGAAATCCACCCTCAGTATGGTAAATTCACCCTCAGTATGGTAAATCCACCCTCAGCTGGGGAAATTCACTCTCAGGAGGGTAAATCCACCCTGAGCTGGGTAAATCCACCCTCAGCAGGGTAAATCCACCCTCAGCAGGGTAAATCCACCCTGAGCTGGGGAAATCCACCCTCAGTATGGTAAATTCACCCTCAGTATGGTAAATCCATCCTCAGCAGGGTAAATCCACCCTCAGTATGGTAAATCCACCCTCAGCTGGGTAAATCCACCCTCAGCTGGGTAAATCCACCCTCAGCAGGGGAAATTCACCCTCAGCAGGGGAAATTCACCCTGAGCTGGGTAAATCCACCCTCAGTATGGTAAATTCACTCTCAGCTGGGTAAATCCACCCTCAGCAGGGTAAATCCACCCTGAACTGGGTAGATCCACCCTCAGCTGGGTAAATCCACCCTCACCAGGGTAAACTCACTCTCACCAGGGTAAATTCACTCTCAGCAGGGTAAATCCACCCTGAGCAGGGTAAATCCACTCTCAGCTGGGTAAATCCACCCTCAGCAGTGAATCCCTTGGGCTCCTTCCCCTCTGGGAAGGGGAATCACAGGGCAGCAGTCACAGGGTCCCTCTGTGCTGCAGCCTCCTGCTCCTGCTCTGCAGAGCCCACGGGCACACAGCCACCCCAAACACCCAGAGTGCAGCCACATCTGCACAAAATCCATGGCAGGGATGTGGAAAGTTGGCCCAGCTCTTGGTGGAAGGAAGTGGGAAGGAAGAAAATCACTGGCTGAGGCTGCCGGGGGTGCGTGGACTCGAGGTTATCTGTGCAAGTTCTCCGTGCACCCTTTCTGTTGTTTTAACCACTTCTCCCAGTAATCAGGACGTTTTCCATGCCTGCAGACTGGGAATGGAATATTTCTGAGCTGTATTTCCGAGCTCTGGAGATGTCTCTGTGCTTTTGGCCTGGCAGTGTCCTGGGCAGGTGGCTGGGCAGGCTGGGCACTGATGGCTCTGAGACCCAGGGAGTGCCATCCCTGCAGGGCATCCAAGTCCTGCTGTGTGCCCAGCTCTGAGCGTGCTGCTAGGTGATGTATTCCTCTTGCTAATTTACTCAATTTATCACTGATTCCAGTAGAGCTTGATGAGGGATGTCAGCTGGAGATTAGTCCCAGATGCCTGGGCTGACCTTAGCTTTATCAGCTGCTTTCAATACTGTAACCATGAAGCACTTGTGAGTTTGCTGGTTCCTCCCATGATTGATAGCCCAATTCTGGAGTGGCTTTCCTCCTCCTTTGTGATCCAAGAGGATAATGCCCTGCAGCTGTCCACAGCATGAAGCTCTTGTGCTGAGCACTCTGATGCTCTGCTGGCTCCTGCCCAAGGCCAGTGTTTATTAAAATGGCACTCGTGCTCTGCAGGCCTGACCTCCCACTGCTCCACAGCTCTGCCTTTCTCTGCTCCACATCTCCTGAGCAGAGTGGGACAGTCCCTCAGTGCCCAGGTGAGGCTGAGGTGTTTTAGGAGAGGTTTAGCTGTGGGTGTGCAGAGAGGATGGGCAGAGCTGCAGTGCCTGTGGCAGTCAGAGCTGCAGGAGCTGTGACAATCAGAGCTGCAGGAGCTGTGGCAGAGCTGCAGGAGCTGTGGCAGAGCTGCAGTGCCTGTGGCAGTCAGAGCTGCAGGAGCTGTGGCAATCAGAGCTGCAGGAGCTGTGGCAGTCAGAGCTGCAGTGCCTGTGACAATCAGAGCTGCAGGAGCTGTGACAATCAGAGCTGCAGGAGCTGTGGCAATCAGAGCTGCAGGAGCTGTGGCAATCAGAGCTGTGGGACCTGTGGCAATCAGAGCTGCAGGAGCTGTGACAGTCAGAGCTGCAGGAGCTGTGGCAATCAGAGCTGCAGGAGCTGTGACAATCCCCTTTCAGCACTGGGCAGAGCTCTTGGGTCATTCTGAGCCTGGTTTTGGGGCACTTTCCTGGAGCCCCTGTCAGTGCAAGGGGTGGCTGGTGAGGGAGGTCTCTCCTGCTGGCCTGGTGCCCTCTCCTGCTGTGCTTGCCACTGCTGTGCCAGGCATGGGAAGGGGCTGCAGGGTGGCATCTCCCCTTTCTGTGCACTGAGGGTGTTCAGAAGGTTGTGTGCACTCCCAGCCCTGCAGGAGCTGTGTGGGTTCTCAGGCTGCTGGCATCCTTCAGTGATCAGAGCCAGGACAAGACCTGGGCGTGTTTTACCCTGAATTTTGCATCTGTCCTGCCTGATGTTGGGGTTCTGCAGAGGGCATTGGGGGCTCACTGTGGCTGAGTCACTTCATCCCTGCTCTCCACTCTGAGCCTGCACTCAGCATCACCCCTGCTCTTCACTCTGAGCCTGCACTCACATCACCCCTGCTCTGCTCCTCTGCTCAGCACTGCTGCTCATTTTTGCCAATCTCTTTAATCTGCTCTGAAACCCAGAGCACTCAGCCTGCAGTTGTTGGATAATTCCCCCTTACAGGGGCTGTGGCAGCAGTGAAATTTCAGTGCTGGGGAGCTCCTAAATGTAAAAAATGTGAAAAATGTGGGGCATTCCTGTGTGCATGGCCTGGCAGTGAGCCCTGGGGATGGAGTGCTGCTGCTCTTTGGGCTGAGTTTTCCTTCATTTCAGGAGGGATGAGTTAAAAACCCTGCTCAGCCTGCTGGACACCCCAGCAATGCCAGAGTGCCTTCTTTGGGGTGCTGGCCCCCAGCCAGCAGGTGAGAATTGGTTTAATTGGTTTTTATCTGGTGGAGGTGACCAGAGAGGGTGAGGAGCTCTGCCCACTGCTGCATTTCTGTTTTCCTTCAGTTTCCTTCAGTTTTCCTTCAGTTTTCCTTCAGTTTCCTTCAGTTTCCTTCAGTTTCCTTCAGTTTCCTTCAGTTTTCCTTCAGTTTTCCTTCAGTTTTCCTTCAGTTTCCTTCAGTTTTCCTAAAGCCTGCTTTGTTGGTACCCACAAGGATTGTGTTATATTCTGGGGTGGGTTCACCTTTTATGAAGTGTAGGAGCAGGAATTGCCAAGGAGATCTTAAAAGTGGCAACAATTCCATGGAGTGTAACACAGGTTTTTAATTTTTCAGAAATATTTTTGTGGGGATTTTGGTTTTCTTTGCTTTGTGAAATGGACTGGAAACCTCAGCTTAGGGTGTTTAGTAGCCAAATGGTGTTTTATGGGGTATAACATAGCTCTTTTGGACATTTTTTGGTGGTTTTGCATTGGTATTGGTTGTTTTGGATGTAGGGGTTTTCTTTTTGTGTTTTTGTTTTGATATTGGTTGTTTTGCTTGTAGGATTTTTCTTTTTGTATTTTTATTTTGGTATTGGTTGTTTTGCTTGTAGGTTTTTTCCTTTTGTGTTTTTGTTTTAGTTTTGGTTGTTTTGGTTATAGGTTTTTTCCTTTTGTGTTTTTGTTTTGGTGTTGATTGGTTTGGTTGTAGTTTTTTTCCCTTTGTGTTTTTGTTTAGGTGTTGGTTGTTTTGGTTATAGGTTTTTTCCTTTTGTGTTTTTGTTTTAGTGTTGGTTGTTTTGGTTGTAGGTTTTTTCATTTTGTGTTTTTGTTTTGTTGTTGATTGTTTTGGTTGTAGGTTTTTTCTTTTTGTGTTTTTGTTTTAGTGTTGGTTGTTTTGGTTGTAGGTTTTTTCCTTTTGTGTTTTTGTTTTGGTGTTGATTGTTTTGGTTATAGGTTTTTTCTTTTTGTGTTTTTGTTTTAGTGTTGGTTGTTTTGGTTGTAGTATTTTGGTATTTTTGTGGGGTTTGTTGGTTTCTTCCTTTGTGAAATGGACTGGAAAGCTCAGCTTGAGCCAAAACAAGTGTTTTATGGGGATTTGCTAAGCCACCTTAGGAAATTGTGGCAAGTGATGTGTATTTGTAATGCAAGCTGTTGATATCTATGGAAAAGGGTTGCAATGGTGTAAAAACTTGGGAAAAATGAGACTTGCTAGAGGAAATCAGGGGTGAGAGCTACCAAGAGCATTTTAACAAATCCTGCTTAGATTGTGGATAAAGGGAAAACAAACAAATGTGGAGTGTGAAGCAGCTCCTGTCCTTTCATTTTGTGCTGTAGGTCTGCAGAGCACAAACAGATCAGAGCAGGAGGGTTTGGCTTGGCAGGGATTTGTTCGAGCATGGCCCTGCAGCCTTTCCCAGCCATGCAGATTTTATGGCTCTTTTATCTGTTAGCAGGATTTCCCTGCTTTTCCCAGAGCCACGCCTGTAGGAAAATAATCTGGGGACATTGTCCCTGTAACTTGAAGATTTTGCTGGAAGTTTGGGTTGTGCTGGGGCACTTGGATTTGGGGTTTGAATAGAAATAAATGTTAATTACAAGTGCAGGGAGCTCAGTGAGTGCTGTGAGAGCCCAGAGCAGAGCCCTGGTGTGTGGCACTGGGGGCTTCAGGCACTGCTGTGAACTGGAGGCATTTATATTTATAGTTATAGTTATATTTACATTTACATTTACATTTACATTTACATTTATAGTTATAGTTATATTTAGTTATATATTTATATTTATATTTATATTTATAGTTATATTTATATTTATAGTTATAGTTATATTTATTTATATTTATAGTTATATTTATTTATATTTATATTTATATTTATATTTATATTTATATTTATATTTATATTTTATTTATTTATATTTATAGTTTATTTATTTATATTTTTATTTCTAATTATTTATTTATTTATTTATTTATTTTTAATTTATTTTTATTTTTATTTTTTATTTTTATTTTTATTTATTTCTATTTAATGTTATGTACTTATAATATTTATAGTTCCTGTAGGAATTTTAAATAAATAAATGTATTTATTTATAATTCTTACAGGAACATTTTAGTTCTGAAGCTCTGTTTGAGCTCAGGTGACTGCTCTGCTGTGCCTCAAGCACACTGAGGGACAGGAGGGGTCAGTGGTGGGGAGGAACAAATGGTTTCACACTCAGGCACTTGCAGGGAAGGAGAGTTTGATGTGCTGGCAGATGATGGGAGGAAAGGCAGTGCCCTGTCTGTGAATGCAGCTCCTGCCTGCCTTGTGTCACTGTGAGCTCTGCACACATCTGGGCTGGAAAGGCAGTGCCCTAGCTGTGATTATAGCTCCTGCCTGCCTTGTGTCACTGCGAGCTCTGCACACATCTGGGCTGGAAAGGCAGTGCCATGTCTGTGATTATAGCTCCTGCCTGCCTTGTGTCACTGCGAGTTCTGCACACATCTGGGCTGGAAAGGCAGTGCCCTGTCTGTGAATATAGCTCCTGCCTGCCTTGTGTCACTGCGAGCTCTGCACACAGAGAATCTGGGCTGGAAAGGCAGTGCCCTAGCTGTGAATGTAGCTCCTGCCTGCCTTGTGTCACTGCGAGTTCTGCACACATCTGGGCTGGAAAGGCAGTGCCATGTCTGTGATTATAGCTCCTGCCTGCCTTGTGTCACTGCGAGTTCTGCACACAGAGAATCTGGGCTGGAAAGGCAGTGCCCTAGCTGTGAATGTAGCTCCTGCCTGCCTTGTGTCACTGTGAGCTCTGCACACAGAGAATCTGGGCTGGAAAGGCAGTGCCCTATCTGTGAATGGAGCTCCTGCCTGCCTTGTGTCACTGTGAGCTCTGCACACAGAGAATCTGGGCTGGAAAGGCAGTGCCCTATCTGTGAATGTAGCTCCTGCCTGCCTTGTGTCACTGTGAGCTCTGCACACAGAGAATCTGGGCTGGAAAGGCAGTGCCATGTCTGTGAATGTAGCTCCTGCCTGCCTTGTGCCACTGCGAGTTCTGCACACATCTGGGCTGGAAAGGCAGTGCCCTGTCTGTGAATAGAGCTCCTGCCTGCCTTGTGTCACTGTGAGTTCTCCACACATCTGGGCTGGAAAGGCAGTGCCCTAGCTGTGAATGTAGCTCCTGCCTGCCTTGTGTCACTGCGAGCTCTCCACACATCTGGGCTGGAAAGGCAGTGCCATGTCTGTGAATGTAGCTCCTGCCTGCCTTGTGTCACTGCGAACTCTCCACACAGAGAATCTGGGCTGAGAGCAGTTCCAGGAACATCCCAAGGGCTGTTTTGGTTGGCACTCGGGGCTGTGCCTGATGCCAGTCAGTAATGGCTCTTGGAAAGAGCCTGCCCTGAAACTGTCCCTGAGCTGTTCCCCGGAGAAATTATTCAATTAAGTGCAGCTAAAATTAATGGCCGTGGGTTTTGTTCGAATCAAACCAAACGAGCAGCTGGAGAAGGGGAAACTTCTCAGTGTGTGCTTTTAAAATAACAGCTCTCAGCTAATAACTGCGTGAGCTGGGCTTGATAGCAGTGTTTGTTTTCCTGGATGGGCCGCTGAGGCTCCCACAGCTGCCACCCTTGGATGGTTCTGAGCCCCCTCCAGGCACTCCCCGGGCACCATCTGCTGCTGCTGGAGCTGCTGGGGGAGGATGGAGTGTCCTGGGCTGCCCGGGGTGCCAGAGGGTGACCCAGATACACTCAGGTGCTTTGGGATGGGTGAATGCAGGGTGGCAGGGGGCGTGGGGTGGAAGCAGCAGGCCCGGAGGTGTCCTTGGAGCAGGGGCAGGCTCTCTGTGGCACAACAAACAGGTTTTTGTTTGGGCAGGTGGTAACCCTGAGGGCTTGGCTGGGGAAGGTGTGGGCTGCTCCTGGTTCTGAGCTGGGCCTGTTCTATTCTATTCTATTCTATTCTATTCTATTCTATTCTATTCTATTCTATTCTATTCTATTCTATTCTATTCTATTCTATTCTATTCTATCCTATCCTGTCCTATCCTGTTCTATCCTATTCTATTCTATTCTATTCTATTCTATTCTATTCTATTCTATTCTATTCTATTCTATTCTATTCTGTTCTATCCTATCCTATTCTATTCTATTCTGTCCTATCCTGTCCTATTCTATCCTATTCTATTCTATTCTATCCTGTCCTATCCTGTTCTGTTCTATTCTATTCTATTCTATTCTATTCTATTCTATTCTATTCTATTCTATTCTATTCTATTCTATTCTATTCTATTCTATTCTGTCTTATTCTATTCTATTCTGTTCTGTTCTATCCTATCCTATTCTATTCTATCCTGTCCTATTCTATTTTGTCCTATTCTATTCTATTCTATCCTGTTCCGTTCTATTCTATTCTATTCTATTCTATTCTATTCTTACACTAAAGAATAGAAGAAAGAATTTCAGCAGAAGGCTGGCAAGGAAAGCAATGAATAATAAAATCTTGTGACTGACCAGAGTCCCAACGCAGCTGGACCTGTGATTGGTCTTCAAGTAGGAACAATCCACATGAGACCAATCACAGGTGCACCTGCCACATTGCACAGCAGCAGATAATCAATGTTTACATTTCATTTCTGAGGCCTCTCAACTTCTCAGGAGAAAAAAATCCTGGCAAAAGGATTTTCCATAAAACATGTCAGTGCCAGAGCCCCCTGTCCAGCCCTGCCCCTCTGCCAGCAGGGCAGGGACAGGGACGGTGGGACATGTCCTGGTGCCACCTGGAGCCCGAGGAGCTGCAGGGGAGGCTCTGCAGGTGAGATCCCCTCTGCTGTGTTCTCCTTTGTAACAGGAATATTCCTGTAGGAATTACAAAATTCCTAACAGAAACTGTACCAGGAATATTTCCTGCAGGAATTTCAAAATTCTCAACAGAAATTGTTACAGGAATATTTCCTGCAGGAATTTCAAAATTCCTAACAGAAATTGTACCAGGAATATTTCCTGCAGGAATTTCAAAATTCCTAACAGAAACTGTAACAGGAATATTCCTGTAGGAATTACAAAATTCCTAACAGAAACTGTACCAGGAATATTTCCTGTAGGAATTACAAAATTCCTAACAGAAACTGTAACAGGAATATTCCCTGCAGGAATTACAAAATTCCTAACAGAAACTGTACCAGGAATATTCCTGTAGGAACTAAAAAATTCCCAACGGAAACTGTAACAGGAATATTCCTGTAGGATCCCTGTGAATTGAAAGAGGCAAAGAGTGAGACAGCTGGAACACGGAGGAGCAAGTTGGTGTGACCCCTGGGAGAAGTTGGTGTTTTTGGGGTTTTTAATGCTTGCAGGAAGTTCTGCCAAAGAGGAGATGAAATGTCTTCGGTTGAATTTGGGACGGTGCAGGGAGGAATTTTGGTGTTTGCCTGACATGCAGGAAGGAATCTTGGTGTTGCCATGAAAAGCAGGGAGGAATTTTGGTGTTTGCATGACATGCAGGGAGGGATCTTGGTGTTTCCATGAAAAGCAGAGCCCATCAGAGCAAAGAGGAGATGAAATGTCCTCAGTTAAATTTGGGGTGGTGGAGGGAGGAATCTTGGTGTTTGCTTGAAATGCAGGGAGGAATCTTGGTGTTCCCATGAAAAGCAGAGCCCATCAGAGCAGGCACTGTGGTGTCCCATCCCTCAGGGGGATTTGGGTGCAGCTGGAGGAGGAGAATCCCAGCAGGGCACTCCTGTGTTGCCCTTGGCACAGGGAGCTGCACACCTCAGAGGGGCTGCCAGAACCTGCCATGGCTGCAGCCAGCAGACAGATTAGGATTCCTGGCTTTGTGTTTTTACTGCGTTTTCCCTCTTTTCACTCTGCCTTGACGTTACAGCTGGCACACGGTGCTGAGGTTGTTCAGGTTTCTGCTGTGCTTACATCAGTTGCAATCTTCATTTCACAGCCCTGGCACTTGGAACAATGCTTTGCTTTCTTATTGCCATGCAATTATGGGGTTTGGACATATAGGGGTTGGCATTCCCTGTGTGATTCATTTCTTTGGTATCCAGCTCTTCTCCTGAGGCACCAGGGACCTGAGGGAGGGAGGGAGGGAAGGCCTGCCTGGCCTCTGCTCTGGATCCCAGCCTCACTGTCATTGGGTTTGTGTTGGGATTTCACTCTCTGTGTTCTCCTGAGGCTGGCTGGACTCTCCATGACTCAGTGGGGCAGGCCTGGAGGTGCATTACTCACCAATAAATGCCTTTGAGTGATCCATGAATTTCAATCCATGGAAAATCCCAACAATTCTAAGGAAACCTTTGGTCAGCAGCAGCACTGCTCTGTGAGCTGATCAAACCCAGCTCTGCTTCTCTTCCAGGGCTGAATTTCACGTGGCCACCTCTGCTTGGCTTTTGGGTTTCTCACTCCACAGACAGAACGGGTGCAGGGATGGGGACAACTGTGACAGTGGCTTTGGGCTGATGGAGCACAGGGACACTGTGGGGACAGCTGTGACAGTGGCTTTGGGCACTGTGCACAGGGACACTGTGGGGACAGCTGTGACAGTGGCTTTGGGCACTGTGCACAGGGACACTGTGGGGACAGCTGTGACAGTGGGTTTGGGCACTGTGCACAGGGACACCCATGGGGACAGCTGTGACAGTGGGTTTGGGCACTGTGCACAGGGACACCCATGGGGACAGCTGTGACAGTGGGTTTGGGCTGAAGTGACTCTGAGTTTAGTGCTGGGCTTGGGCACTGTGCACAGGGACACCATGGGGACAGCTGTGACAGTGAGTTTGGGCTGAAGTGACCCTGAGTTTAGTGCTGGGCTTGGGCCCTGGGTTTTGTGTTCTGCCTCCCTGCGAGGAGCCCTGGCTGAGCTGTGCTGCAGGGCTGTGTGACACCAGTGTCCCTTGGAAGGTCACCAGCAGCCAGCCTGCCTTCCCCGTCTGCTCCCTCCCCTGCCAGCTCTCTCCATCCTTTCTGAGCCTGTTCCTTGCATGGCCAGCTGAATGGGAGGGGATGGAACGTGGAACTGCCAGCTTGAAGGGCAGGGGGGCTGCAGGAGGGTCAGGAAGGGAACCTGAGCAGGGTCAGTGCTCTGAGAAATTCCTTAGCCACGGATTCCTTGGTGCCCACCGTAGAAATCCAGGGCTAAATTTCAACTCTGCCTTTTCCAACATGGATTTCCTTTGGAGTGGGGAGAAATATTGAATTTACAGGGAGGTTGGGCACTGTCCTGTGCTTGGGTGTCACCTCAATAGGGGATCTGTGGGTGCAGGGGATGGATGGATGATGGATGGATGGATGGATGGATGGATGGATGGATGGATGGATGGATGGATGGATGGATGGATGGATGGATGGATGGATGTTTCTCTTCTGGGGAACCTGCTGGGCTGGATTTCTGTTCAGCTGGGAGTGGGGTCAGAACCTCCTTGTGCTTCCTCCCCATTCCAGCTGCTCAGACCTGCAGGTGCTGCCATGAGCCCTCCAGAATTCTGCAGGTCCCAGGTGAGACATCCAAGGGCTGGGTGCCTGTTGAGCTGTGGGTGAAGTGCCCTGCTCCCCTGGGGCCTGACTGTGTCACAAAACATGTTTATCTATATCTATATCTATATCTATATCTATATCTATATCTATATCTATATCTATATCTATATCTGGGGAAATGCTTTTTCCAGGATGTCCAGGGCAGCCCTTTGGTTCAGCAATGGGTCCTGGCAGGGAGATGGGAAAGGAGAGGCTCCACACAGAATCCCAATTGCAGTGCCTTGGGCTTTGAAATGGTGACAGAAAATTTTCCTGCTCACATTTGTTCTCATTTAGCTGCAGCTTGTTCACCAGGATGTTTTTCAAGGAGGGTCTGCTCCGTGCTGGCAGAGGAAAGTCTCCAATTTCCCAAGCATGCTTATCACTTTGTCCTTGACAACGATGGGAACTTGCAGCACTTTTTTTGGTGGAGAGGCAAACATGAGCAGTCCTGCCCTTGCAGGCAGCATTGTCCTGCTCTTCCTGTGTGCTGAATCACGCAGGACAGATAAAGTTTCCCCAAAAATATTGTTGGCTTTGCAGATGTCAGACCTGGGAAAGTTGGGTGGAAGGGGGAGGAGAGGGAATATCTGCACTGCAAACTGAGCAAACCCTGTAGCTCAGACAAAATGCCTCCCATCCCTTGGGAAAACGTGTACTGGTGTAGGATGGACAGCACTGAGTGCCATGATATTGATGAACAATGATTTTAAATATTGCAAACAACTTCTGAAATAAGGAGGGTTTGTGTCTGCAATGGAGCAGTGTTGGGGGTGCATGGTCAGATGCAGAGGGTAAAACACAGGGGATGGTTGGTGTTTGGTAAAACACAGGGGGTGGTTGATATTTGGTAAAACACAGAGGAGTGGTTGATATTTGGTAAAACACAGAGGAGTGGTTGATATTTGGTAAAACACAGGGGAGTGGCTGATGTTTGGTAAAACACGGGATGGTTGATATTTGGTAAAACACAGGGGAGTGGTTGATATTTGGTAAAACACGAGGTGGTTGATGTTTGGTAAAACACAGGGGAGTGGTTGATATTTGGTAAAACACAGGGGGTGGTTGATATTTGGTAAAACACGAGGTGGTTGATGTTTGGTAAAACACAGGGGAATGGTTGATGTTTGGTAAAACACAGGGGAATGGTTGATGTTTGGTAAAACACAGGGGAGTGGCTGATGTTTGGTAAAACACAGGGAAGTTGCTGATGTGTGGTGAAACATGGGGTGGTTGATGTTTGGTAAAACACACGGGAATGGTTGATATTTGGTAGAACACAGGGAGTGGCTGATGTTTGGTAGAACACAGGGGAATGGTTGATATTTGGTAAAACACAGGGGATGGTTGATATTTGGTAAAATACAGGGGGTGGTTGATGCTTGGTAAAACACAGGGGATGGTTGATATTTGGTAAAACACAGGGGAATGGTTGATATTTGGTAGAACACAGGGGAGGTGCTGATGTTTGGTAGAACACAGGGATTGGTTGATGTTTGGTAAAACACAGGGTGGTTGATATTTGGTAGAACACAGGGGAGTGGTTGATATTTGGTAAAACACAGGGGAGTGGTTGGTGTTTGGTAAAACACAGGGGAGTGGTTGGTGTTTGGTAGAACACAGGGGAATAGTTGATATTTGGTAGAACACAGGGGAGTGGCTGATATTTGGTAGAACACAGGGGATGCTGATGTTTGCTCCCTGCCCTCCCTTCGTGGGGATCCAGGGATGGTTTGGGCTGCAGGAATCAGGAGCTCAGCCTTTAGGAGAGCTGTGTGTGTTCAAAGCCCGGGGTTTTTTAGATGCTGCTATCATTTCCATGGGCACTCACTGGAGATGACAGAGTGTTGTGGAGCAGATGGAATAGTGCTCTCCAAGGATGGTGCTCAAATGTCTCAGCTCTCCGGGAGAGCAAAACCTCCGTGCTCTGTGTGCCTTGGACATTTCCTTTGTGCTGCAGAACTTTGAGAATTTTATGTGGCTTTTGCTATCTCTGTGTACAATCAGCCTGGTTTTATCTCTGTGTGATACAGTGCTTGTTCCTTGATAAGGCTGAGAACATAAACACCCTCCACAATGAACATCTGGGACCTGAGGGAACAGCTGGAGCTGTCAGGAGAGGTTTGGGTTGGATTTAGGGAAAGGAGAAGTTTGGGTTGGATTTAGGGAAACGAGAGGTTTGGGTTGGATTTAGGGAAAGGAGAGGTTGGGTTGGATTGAGGGAAAGGAGAGGTTTGGGTTGGATTGAGGGAAAGGAGACGTTTGGGTTGGATTGAGGGAAAGGAGAGGTTTGGGTTGGATTTAGGGAAAGGAGACGTTTGGGTTGGATTGAGGGAAAGGAGAGGTTTGGGTTGGATTTAGGGAAAGGAGAGGTTTGGGTTGGATTTAGGGAAAGGCTCTTCCCCAGAGGTGCTGGCACTGCCCAGGCTCCCCAGGGAATGGGCACAGCCCTGCCAGAGCTGCAGGGGCCTTTGGGCAGGGTGGGATTGCTGGGGGTTTGGGCTGGGCGATCCTGGGGTCCCCCTGAGCTCAGGGGTTTCTGTGATCTGCTCTGGGAAGGTCAGTGGTGCACAAAACCATTCCCATTGTGTCACAGGGTGACAGCAGGGGAGTCTCAAGGGCTAATGTCACAGCCTGGCCCTGCTGTGGTAAGGACAGGGCTCTCTGTGTCACAGGGGAGTTTGGGGAGCACAGGGAATTCCCTCTCTCTTCACTGCCATCCCTTTTCCCCTGTGGGGACAGCTGGGGAATTTTCTGTTTGCAGGAATACAGTCAAACCAGTAAAGGCTTGGTGCTAAAGGCCCTGTCCTGCAGGGGGATTGTGTTCTTTAAATGTCCTTTAGCCCTCTGCCATCACCCACTGGGGTCTGACCCACTCTGGGCAGGATGTCCCTGGGTCTGCTGGGTGCTCTGACTCCTGCTCTGCTTGGTTCCCTCGGGGCACAGCCGCAGTGCCAGGACTGCTGGGCACAGGGGAGCTGAGGGCATGGCACTGTCCCCAGGGCACTGTCCCCTGTCCCCAGGGGCAGGCAGGGCTTACAGAGACCAGACACAGCCACTGTCCCCAGGGCACTGTCCCCTGTCCCCAAGGGCAGGCAGGGCTTACAGAGACTGGGAATGACCACTGTCCCTAAGCCTGGCTCAAGGGCAGGCAGGGCTTACAGAGGCTGGGAATGGCCACTGTCCCCAACCAGCTCAAGGGCAGGCAGGGCTTACAGAGACCAGACACAGCCACTGTCCCCAAGCCTGGCTCAAGGGCAGGCAGGGCTTACAGAGACCAGACACAGCCACTGTCCCCAACCCAGCTCAAGGGCAGGCAGGGCTTACAGAACCCAGGCACAGCCACTGTCCCCAAGCCTGGCTCAAGGGCAGGCAGGGCTTACAGAGACCAGACACAGCCACTGTCCCTAAGCCTGGCTCAAGGGCAGGCAGGGCTTACAGAGACCAGGATCAATGGTGGGGAAGGTGCTGGAGTGGAAGCAGAGCACGAGGCTGAGCAGCAGCACTCAGGGCTTGGCTGCTGCCCTGCCCTGCCCTGTTGGGCTCAGAGGGAGCCTCTCCTGCCTGAGGGCTGAGGGCAGGCAGAGCTGGTGTGTGCAGGCAGCAGGAGCCCTGGCTGTGTGTGCCAGGGAAATCAGAGCGGAACAGGCACTGAGAGGGAAATTCTGTGCCTGAATGTGGCTTTTCATGTTGAGCCATGCCAGCAGCCACCCTCAGTGTGAGCCTTGTACCAGCTCTGCTGTCCATGGCAGAATTAAAGCCATCAGTTACAGGGGGTTCAGGGTGGCTCTTGGCTTCAAGTTTTCCTTTCTCCTCTCTTAAAATTTGATGTAGAGGAAACTTTGCCTGTTTCCTTTTCCCAGAGGACCTCCTGGGCTGCAGGGAGAGCTGCAGGCCCTCAGCTGCAGGAGGGAACCAGGGCAGCATTTGTGACCTCGGTGGTGCCGTGCTCAGGGCTGCACTGGGTGCTCCCAGGAGCCTTTTGGAGGCTGGTGGATGTGGTTTAGTGAGGGTGTTGTGGGCAAGGGTTGAGATGATGCTCCAGGGACTGAAATTCCAGATTTCCTATAGCACAGGCACTAATTCCCTCACTTTGGCTCAGTGAGGAATTCACCCCAGCCCTGTGGCTGCCACCATGCTGTCCTCCCTGACCTCCTGGACTGATGCTGCTGTTTCAGGCTGTATTTTTCCCTCCACTTCAAGCTGTACTGTCTCCTCCACTCCAGCAGTGCAGCCCTGCACTGGATCTGCACTCTCTGGTGTGGGATGTCCCGGGATTTGGACCTTTCAGTGATGGGAGCCCTGGTGTGTGGGATGCAGCAGGTTCCATTGTGGGGCTTCCAGCAGAAGGGAGGCTGGGCAGGGCTGTTGTGGGCTCGGATTTGATGTTCCTGTCCCTCTCTCTGCAGAGATCATCGATGACCTGACGAGCCTGGTGGAGAGCACGGACGGGCGGCTGCGCAGCCAGACACGGCACGTGCAGGCAGTGGAGAGGAAATCCACGTCCTGTGGTAGGGCAGGCTGCAGGGGAGACAGCCAGGGGGCAGGGGAAACACCCAGGGGTGCAGGGGAAACAGCCAGGGGTGCAGGGGAAACAGCCAGGGTGCAGGGGAAACAGCCAGGGTGCAGGGGAAACACCCAGGGTGCAGGGGAAACACCATGGGGTGCAGGGGAAACAGCCAGGGTGCAGGGGAAACAGCCAGGGTGCAGGGGAAACACCATGGGTGCAGGGGAAACACCCAGGGTGCAGGGGAAACACCCAGGGTGCAGGGGAAACACCCAGGGGGCAGGGGAAACACCAGGGGGCAGGGGAAACACCAGGGGTGCAGGGGAAACAGCCAGGGGTGCAGGGGAAACAGCCAGGGGTGCAGGGGAAACACCAGGGGTGCAGGGGAAACACCATGGGTGCAGGGGAAACAGCCAGGGTGCAGGGGAAACAGCCAGGGATGCAGGGGAAATACCATGGGGTGCAGGGAAAACAGCCAGGGGTGCAGGGGAAACACCCAGGGGTGCAGGGGAAACAGCCAGGGGTGCAGGGGAAACAGCCAGGGTGCAGGGGAAACACCATGGGGTGCAGGGGAAACAGCCAGGGGTGCAGGGGAGACAGCCAGGGGTGCAGGGGAAACAGCCAGGGTGCAGGGGAAACAGCCAGGATGCAGGGGAAACACCCAGCCAGGGCTGCACCCAAGGTGAACCAAAATGGTCCCAAAATGAACCAAAATGGCCCTAAAATGAGCCCAAGGTGAGCCAAAATGGCCCTAAAATGCACGAGCGCTCCCGGGGTCTCTCCCTTTCATCAGTTCTGCTCCATTTGCATCTTGCAGTTCATTGTCCCATCCCAGCTTTAGCCCATCCAGTCCCATCCTTGTTTTTCTCTCTGCCAGCCCACGGTGTTTGTGCTCCTGGGCTGAGATTTGGATCATTTGTCCTTGGTGCCCAGCTGGAGCAGGAATTGTTTTGTGTCCCTGCTCTGAGCAGAGCTCACCATCCCTCACTATGGAGCTCAGAACTGCACACCTGGGCAGCACAGAGTCTGAAAAATACCAAAGCTGAACCTGAGGCCTGGCCAGGGCAGTTGTTCCCTGAGGATGTGCAGTAATTAACTGTTGCTAATTGCTGAGCAATGCTCCCCCCTGAGGCACAAGCCCCAGCAGCTCTGCTGGCTGTGCTGAAGGGCTGCTGCAGTTCATTCCCCTCAGCCATTTGACTCCAGCCTTGCACAATGTCCTGATTGTAAGAGATGGTTTGAAATTAGAGCGGTGCATGTTAATTAGCCTTACACAAACTTGCTACCAGCCCTCACAAAGCTGGCACAGCGGGGAGCGGGGCTGCAGGGGTGTCCTGCAGGAATGAGCTCCCAACCCAGCACACTCAGAGCCTGCCAGGCATGAAATCCTTCCTGGTGACCCCTGCAGTGATGTGCAGGCTGCTGAACTGAGCTGGCCTCAGTGTGCAGGGAGCCAAGGACAGGGATATCCACAGGCAGCCTTGGATGAGCGCTGAGGGCTGGAGCTCTGACCAGGACAGGATGCTGTGGGTGGTGGAGAAAGTGTCCTAGGATGGGGACAGTGACTGACTGAGGGATGGAGGCCCTAGGGAGGTGCTGCCAGTTCAGGTCTGGATCAGCATTTCTGGTTTTTACCGTGCCAGAAGACTCACAGTGCTCTACAGAATTTTGAGTTACAGTCAGAAGTTGCTGAAATTGGTTTCTGTAGCTCAGTGAAGAGGAAGCCAGGGGCTGAGGTGGTCCCAGGCTGGCTCACAGGTGTCCCCTGTGCAGTGAGGCTGTGCCTGCACAGCTCCCCAGCTCTCACTGCCACTGGAGCATCTTTGCAGCACTGACAGCTCCAGGGATTTATTTGGCTCTCCATCCGTGATAAGGTTTGAAAGCTTGGTTGATGGAGGCTGATGAAAACCTGTGGCATCTTGTGGAGGTTAAAGTTGACTTGTCAGAGTCATTTGTCTCCGAGTTCTCCCATCCCAACTGCAGCTGGGATTAGAGGCGTGACTGCAGAGTTCATGACTGACTCTTTTATTTGAGATCCTGGATGTTGATGCAAGATGGGTTTAATTTAAAGCTGAGTGCACTTGAATGATGCTGAGTAGCCCTGTGTGCCTTTGGAGTCTCTCCTTAATTCCTGTGGCTTCGTTTTCCTCACGAGTCCAGGGCAGCCCAGCTTGGGATGGGCAGGGGTCAGTCCCAGGGGTCCAGGGGGGATTTCTCCCCATTTTCAGGTTCCTTGGGCAAGTGCAGCCCCAGGCATGTTGCACGATGATGGGGCTGTCACTTTAACTCAGGAACCATCCTGGTGCCTGGGGAATTGCAGAGGAGGAGGAGGAGGAGGAAGGCTGGGAGGATCCTGGCCTGGATTCCTTGGGGGTGACCTCTCTCACCCTTTGCACTTTGAAAAACATTTGGCTTTGGTGAGAAGGGCAGCCCCTGGTGCCTGTTCCCTCTGCTCCCATAGGTCTTCCTGTGTTTGCATAACAATTTGGGCATGAGCAAACACCAAAGTGCCTCAGCTGGGCAATTTGGGCATGAGCAAACACCAAACTGCCTCAGCTGGGCAATTTGGGCATGAGCAAACACCAAAGTGCCTCAGCTGGGCAATTTGGGCATGAGCAAACACCAAACTGCCTCAGCTGGGCAGTTTGGGCATGAGCAAACACCAAAGTGCCTCAGCTGGGCAGTTTGGGCATGAGCAAACACCAAAGTGCCTCAGCTGGCTGTTCCTGCTGCCCAGCAGTGAGCTGTGGAGCAGCAGTGCTGAGCACACAGGCTTCAGCAGCATTCCTGCCATCCCCTTCACCTCATC